>OY821517.1:310326123-310883623 GCA_963682025.1 Cordilura impudica
AGAGGTTTACGGTCAAAAAATGGTCAAATCCCAATCAAACTCTTTAATGGATTTCAAAACTTAAAGCAAATTTGAATATTTATCGGTTCAAACTTATATATGGAACGGAATAAAGGTCAACTATAGGGAAATTTACTGGAATAATTTTAATGTTTTTAAAACATATATTTCCAATTATAATCCCTATTTTAAGACAAATTTAAGTGAATTTCGGGAGGCTATTTTAAAAGGGGCCCATGATAAAAAGTGATCATGTTTATATAAAGACTGATGACTTTTGGATATAATAAATAAATCAAATTTCACCTTGATATAAATAATTATTTGGGCTTTATAATAGGTCTAAACATGCACCGATCTCCAATTAGAATAGTGATCGTCATTGAACCAATTAAAGCTCGTGTACCAAAATTCATTCAAACGTCTTTACAATGACAGGCGGACGGACGAACGATACTGATTCTGAAACTGATTAAAGAAAAATCTAGACCACGGATTTTTTTAATATGTAGTTATAAACATCAGCATAAACTCATTACCTCATGACCACGAAAAGGTGTAGGCTAGGAAAAAAACTAGTTTTTGTAAACACATAATACGATTAAAACAAAAAAATAAAAGACAAATAATTTTGATATTAATAAACTCATTTCAAATTAATTATAAAATATGAATATGTGAGTGTGTAAACGATCAAAGAGACTAGAGTAGAGTAATACAAGTACCAAATACTTACTTTAATTGGCAGCTTGAAATTGTTTTAAAAAAATGGTAGAGAAAAATAGTTGAACAAATAAAACAAGAAAGAAAAAAGTAAAAATAATATAAATAACAACAAAGAAGTATCCTTTTTTGTTTTTTATGTTTTTTTTTTTTTTTTTTTTTGTATATTTTAAATTTAAACCAAATACAAAAATGAATAGAAAAGTTTGTTGTTTACAATTTATGTAGGTATATAATGTAAGGAGTATTCTTTTGTTTTATTCAGTTGCAGAAGGCAGTTAGTGCAAAATACGCAAATGAATTGCAAACAAATAAGCCTTCAAGCAGTACATTAACTTAAAAAGGTTTGCTTGCATATAAATAGAGAAAGAAACCATAAATTGTATAGAATGTATTATAGGAATTTCGAAGCGTAAAATATTGTTTTAAACTGCATACCAAATAGATAAATCTTTAATATTTATGAAAATTTTATTTAAAACTTATAAATCCTATAAAACACTATTTTTTATTAACACTCCACACCTTTGGCATATATCAGTTTGTCAAACCGTTTGTAATAATTAGGGAAAAAAATTCTTGACATCATAAATTACATATATATATTCTTGATCCTTACAACAAGCAGAGTTGCTTATAGCGATGAGCTGTGGAAATCACGATCAGGTCCCCAATGGGTCACGTGGGTGGTAATTTTTAGTGAAACTGTTTTTTAAATTTATCTCAGCTGTTTTCTATTTTAAATCATAAAAATCAGTTAATTGGCAACGAGAAATGGGTGAAAATGTTGAAAATTTTCTATGTGGTTTTTCGCATTGTATGTGGTTGCTATAATTATAATAGTTTACTAATATATTTACGCTTACTGACTGACTGACTGACTCTATAACGCTGTATACGAACTCGTTTTCTTAAAAAATAAAATTAAAAATAAATTATAATTTCTTAAAAAAGTACATTTTTTCAAAAATTACCTTTTCTTAAATAGTACCTTTTCATAAAAAGGGTAAAGTAAAGTAATTTTTAAAAAAGTACCTTCTCTTAAAAAGGATATTTTAGTATAAATATCAGAGTACCATTTCTTAAAAAAGTAAACTTTCTCAAATATAAGTAATTTTCTTAAAAAGTACCTTTTCTTAAAAATTTATTTTTTGTTAAAAAAATACACATTAATAAAAAAATAATACATTTTCTTAAAAGAAAAAGTATATGTATGTTCTTAAAAATTTAGTTTTTCTTGAAAACGTATCTCTTCTTAAAAAAGTACCTTTTCTTAATAAGTAAATTTTCTTAAAAAAGTATGTTTTTTAAATTACGTTTTTTTAAAAGCAAATTTTTTTTAAAAAGCAATTTTTTAAAAATACCTTTTTAAAAAATAAAAAGTACCTTTTTAAAAGACATATTTTTTTAAAAATACCGTTTTTAAAAACTACATCAAAAAATACCTTTTCTTATATAAGAAAATTTTCTTAAAAAGGTAAATTTTGTTTAAAAATTAATTGCCTTCTCTTAAATAAGTACCTTTTCAAAAATAAGAATTTTTTATAAGAAGTACCTTGAAAAAAATTTACTTTTTCTTAAAAAAAAAGTACATTTTCTTAAAAAAGTACATTTTAAAGAAGTATATTTTGCTAAAAAAGTATTTATTTAAAAATTACCTTTAAAAAGCACCTTTCATAAAAATTTACCTTTTTCTTAAAAAAGTAAATGTTCTTCAAAAAACACATTTTCTTAAAAAATACACTTTCTTAAAAAAGTACCTTTTTTAAAAAATTACTTTAAAATAATTAACATTTTCTTAAAAATTTACCTCTAAAAATATTAAACTTTTCTTAAAAAAGTACCTTTCCTTAAATAAGTACGTTATTTTAAAAACGCACCTTTTCATAAAAATTTACCTTTTTCTTAAAAAGTATATTTTCTTACACTTGTTGGACATACAATTAAATTACTCGTGCAATATATTTTTCTGAGTGAAAAATAACGGTCCGTTATTTGTTGATTCAATCAAATTTTTTCAAATATGCAGTAACGTTATGATTCTTTGAAAATATAAAATATTTTAGCTTTTCAATGTTTAGATTTATAAACAATTAGTAATTTCTTAACACTTCGCCGAAGTTAAGTGGACAAATAATTAAGTCATTTTGTTTATCGAAGATAAATATTTGTATTAAGAAAACTTTATGGTTATCAAAAGGGTTTTATTGGACTTTTATTTAGCACCTTCCGCTGTAGTTCCATTTGACGTTGTTAAATTTTGGCTACAGATCATTTGGAATTGCTGCCAAAATGGTGGTTCAATTGCTGAAGTGGTGAAAATATTATCATTATCACGGGGAAAGATTGTAAACGCTATTAAATATTATCAAAAATTCAAAAATTTAAGACTTTCGATAATTTGAAAAGACATAAACAACGCAAAACGACACAAGCGGAAGATAGGCTTATGGCCAGGATGAGTAAAATTGACCCATTCCTCACATCAACTCAGATTGGATAATGTATGAAGTTGGAACATGGCATTAAAATATCGGCAAGGACCGTAAGTAGGCGTCTTCATGCCCGCATAGCGAGAAAAAAACCAAATGTGTCATAGAAAAATTATTCAGCAGCGCTTGCGGTTTGGATCAAAATTTTTGGAAATTTATAGTGTGGAGTGATGAACGTTTTCGGAATCGACGGCAGACTCTATGTGCGACTACCAGTCAACAAATGTTTGGACCCAAAGTATACCAAAAAATAGAAAACATAAAGTAAGGAGGGTCGAAACATACATCTCGGGTCGTTAAGACTTGGTTTGATAAAAAAAAAAAATAAAAGTTCTTGAGTGGCCAGCTCAAAGTCTCGATTTCAACCCCACAGAAAATCTATGGGGCATCGTAAAACGGGCAGTTGCGACCAGAAAACCTACAAATAAAAACGCGCTCTGGCATATTATTCAGACAGAATGGAATAATATTACTTCTCAGCAGTGTTACGCTTTAGCTAAAACAATGCCAAACAGATGTGCCGAAGTAATCCTCCAAAAAGGGTACATAACAAAATACTGAAGGTTCAAAATAGTTTGAATTAAAAAGAAAACAATTTAAACAAATTTTAACAATTTATTTTCAGGTGACCTAATTATATGTCCACACAAAATGTAAAAAGCATTTGCAATGAATAATTATTTAAGTTTTTTTTATTAATTAGGTATTTAAACTAAATAAATAGCAGTTGTTTTTGTTCACATTTTTAGTAAAACCGTTTTATTTTTAAAAAGATAAGTATTACTGTACAAATGACTTAATTGTATGTCCACAAGTGTAGCTTTTCGTAAAAAGTACAAAAAAAAAAATATTTAATTTTTCTTCAAAAAGTAAATTTTGTTCAAAAAATAGCTTTTCTTAAAAAATACCTTTTCTTAGAAAAGTACATTTTCCCAAAAAAAAATACCTTTTTTAAAAAAGAATATTTAATAAACAAGTAATTTTCTTATAAAAGTACCTTTTCATAAAAATTTGCCAATTTCTTAAAAAAGTACTTTATCTGAAAAAAGTATATTTTCTTAAAAAGTACATTTTCTTAAAAAAGTACACTTTTCTTAAAAAATACCTTTTATCAAAAAAGTGCCTCCTGATAACAATTTACCTTTTTCTTAAAAAAGTACCTTTTCTTAAAAAAGTACATTTTCTTAAAAAGTTAATTTTTTTATAAAAGTACTTTTTCTTAAAAAAGTACCTTCTGATAAAAATTTACCTTGTTCTTAGAAAAGTATATTTTCTTAAAAAAAGTACCTTTTGATAAAAATTTAAATTTTTCTTACAAAATCACCTTTTCTTAAGAAGCACTTTTTCTTAAAAAACTAAATTTTCTTTAAAAATTTACCTTTTCTTAAAAAAAGTACATATTCATAAAAATTTTAATTTTCTTAAAAAGTACCTTTCCTTAAAAATGTACCATTTAAAAAAAAGTACATTTTCTTAAAAAGTACTATTTCTCAAAAGAGGCCAGTGATGACACAATTTTTTAAAAAGTGTAGTTTTTTCAATACAAGCACTTTTTTGAATGTTTAAAAAAACAAATGTGTTTTTTCCCCTAAATTTCTAAATTATTTCGTATTTTTTTAAATTTTTGTTGAGTCATCTATTTCGAATTCACGTCATGCAACTAATATCTGAAATACAACTGAAAATATTGCAGTTCTCGAACTTGAAATTTTTGTGAAATTTGTTCAACCATTTTATTACTATGATTGAGTGAAATAACATTCTCTTATAGAATGGCATACTCTATTAACAGATTTAATACCACTTACATTATTTTGGATTTAAATTAAGCAAATTATATTCAGTCGAAGTGAATAATTTAAGTATGAATAAACAGGAGGAATTAAATGAAAAATTTTTAGTTTTTATTATGATGTGAATAAAGTTTATTAAAGTGCTTAAATACACGCATGTTTAAAAATGAATTTAAAGAGCATTTTAGAGAGTGCAATGAGGTTGATAATTCCACAAAAATTATTATCTTATTTAATAATTATATGCATGATAACTAACTTTCAATAAAATGAAAATAATGATTCAAACCGAAACAGCTGCATAACCAGAATATAGAATATTTTTTTTTTTTTAAAGAAAAGTGCTGTCTATACTTTCATTGCATTACAATAGAGACATTACAATATTTATTTTTCTCATATTCAGTTATTTCCTAAAAACTATAGGAACAGAAGTGAATTGTACGATGTAAGGTCATCAGTGTAAGAGCGCAAATGCACTGCAAATACGATGGCGGATAAATAAGTCAGGAAATGTGTAAAAAAAATTAAGGATTTAAAGTTGTTTGATCGGAAAGTGGGAGTGCGGGAGATTGTTGATGTCATAGGCATATTAAAGGCATCTGTGATATCGATTTTTTATGATTTGGATTTAGCAAGGCTGTCTGTCCACAAGATCTGTGCCGCATTGGCTTATCGTGTGATAACTCCAAAGGTGTGTTTGGCATTGTTGAACTGCAATACGGATAAGTTTTTGTGTCCGTTTTATAACGGTTGGTGAAACATGGAACCATTAAAACCCGGGTCGATCGGCCAACAAGGTAGTGGTGGCGAAAGTATTTGTACGCGGTATAGTCCACATTGAATAACCTTCAAAAGGGAAAAATAATAAACGGTGAATATTATGCCAACTTATTGGACCGATTCATCGACACTTAAAAAAACCACCGCATTTTGACAGAAGAAATGCGTTTAGAGAATTGGTCTTAGGTTCAACAAATTTGGTATAGAAAATAAACATAAACCAAATCTGAGTGGAATTTTTATTAATTTTTTTTTGCCTGCAAGTCTAAAAAAAGTTCATATCGGATGCTATATTTATATGGAACAGTGGACCCATCCTGACCGCATTTGGGAAAGTTATTTAGTTTTTGCAAAAACATATAGGTACAAATAAAATCTGAGAAAAATCTTTGCAATATGTTTATTTTTGATAGGTTAAAGTGAATATCTGGAATCAGCTTTAATATATGGGGGGACTATGACTAAGAATTGTTCTATTTATTTTTTGACTACTGATTAATGGATGTAACGAACACACACAAACCCAATTTGACCGAGATCTATATGATAAATTGTATCTTATAGCAATTTAAGTCGACCTTAGGGAGTCATTTGTATGGGGACTATGTCTGAACATGCATCGATTTTCACCAATTTCAATAGCGTTCGTCCCATAGCCGATAGAAGCTTATATACCACATTTCATCAAAATATATTCATATTTGCGACCTGTAGTTGGATTACGGAAGGACGGACATCGCTAAATCGACTCAGAAAGTGATTCTGAGACAATCGCTATAATAAAAGATAGGTCTAGGTCAATTATTTTTGTAAGTTAAAATATCAGCCCAAACTCATTATTCCCACATAGTGGTATAGGGTATAATGATCTTTCTTCAAGACTGTGCACGGATTAACACACCATGTCAAAATTCCATGAATTGGAATACGAATTGCTACCTCACCCGCCATATTCTCCAAAATAAATGGCTCGGTGGAAAGAGATTTAGCTCCAACAATTAAATCATTGAGTACACAAATGTCTATTTTGAGGACCATGAGGAAGGTATAAATCGGAGAAAAAAATCTTTTTGAAATTTTTTTTTTAATTAAAAAGTTTTTCATATTTTAATAAGCCACTTGTGACTCTACGCTGTGAAAAGTTTTAAAATATAAAATTAAATCTATTTGGACGTACATCGACAATTGTTTGTCTTTGCAACTATATGACGTACGCTCTTACACTCATATGCTGCAATTCTGTTCCTACGGTAAGTCTGCCACAAATTTGTGAGTGCAATTTTAATGCATCCTTTATCATTTATTTGTCGAAAACATAAAAAAGACGAAATGTAAATTTACAATGCAATAATTATACAAAAAATAATTAAAAAAAAAAAATTATATACAAAATTCCAAAAATTTAGAAATATAATTAAGCATTCAAATAGAAATATAAATAGATATAACAAAAAGATCAAAATATTTGACCATGAATTAAAACTTACCGTGAATTCTCCAGTAACAGCATCGAAACCTACATGCACGGTATGTTCAAAATTTGTAGGATATGAAATATTAGGTTTAGAATCCTGATGTGAAGGCTTAGATCCTTTAATTTTATTTTTTAACGTCTTTTTCTTGCGATCAGTATCATCGGGCTCTACAATAGATATTTCAAATGTATTAAATATTTAGTTATTTATGATTATATTTATATTTATATAAAAACCTTTAGGCAGTGGCCTCATATCCACCGGTGGACCATCACCTGAGCCTGTTACCGAACCCATACTGCCACCCACACGATCACCGCCACGATTACTGGTTAAACGTACGGGTGGAGCTGGTGGCTTATCTTCTTCACTGGACATTTTACGACAATTATATGATGGAAGTATAGTGTTAAGTTATTGTTGTTATGTATGATGAAGCTGAAAGTGAATGAAACAAATTATATTCAAAATGATTAATAATTTTCGAAAGAAAAGAAAATAAAAAAAAAAAAAAAAAAACAATCATATCATTCGTTCATTTTTATATATTTTACATGGAATTAATATTTAGAATGTGTACGTTGTTTTAATAATTGCTTGTTATCTGTGTTTTTTTATTTTTTTTTATTTATTTTCTAAATGTTTGTGTCATCAATGTTTATGGTTAAAAAAAATTCTTATTATACAATAGTCACGGTGTTTACTTTGTAGTTCTGTTTTTCGATTTTTTTCTTTATCAGTTGCGCCTCTGTAATGTTATACTATTAGCTTGGATAATGAAAACGTAAGAAAAATAAGAAAGTGGTACAAAGAAACGAAAAAAAAATAATAATATATATGTAAATTGTTTAAAAATTTAGCAAAAAAAAAAATTTTTTTTTTCTGAAAAACAAAATTTGTTTTAGAAAAATATCCGTCCGTCTGTTTTACACACAATCTACACCGGAAAAATCCATACATTTTCAAAAAAAAAAAAAAAAAAAAAAAAAAACGTCGAAAATTCTTTCGTAGAATGTATGTATAAGAAAGTACTTTAATTTATTTATTTATCCAGTCTACTGATTTAAGTCTTACAGACTATATGTAATAATATTATTTGTACAATAAATAACATTTTTAGTAATTAAAAATTTTAAATAAGAATTAATTGAAATTATTTTTATTTAATTGAAAGATTGAAAAACTATTACAAAGTTAAACATCTAGGTTCATTAACCCCATGATCTTCATAAAATAAACGGTCGTGAAGTAAATCACGATAACAAGTATAAACTCACTAAATAAGACAAGCCATCACAACATATATTATTTGTTAAAATATTGCATATGATGATTTAAGATCTCTTAAAGACTATAGTCCTAGAAATTTACGTCTACTTTCAAAAGAAAAAACAACGACGGAACAATTTATTTTTCTAAATGCAAATTTGGTAAATAGTTTCTAAATTTTTTCTATTCTGGCGGAATGGTTTTAATAATAAGGACTCCAAATTAAAGACCAATACTTCTAACGAAAGAAATATTCAATTATTTAAATGCTACAGGGACACTTAAGTCCCCAGTTTAATTAATTCCAACATTGCATACGCTTTAGATGTCATACAATTTATATGATTATGAAATTTCAACTCGGATTCAAAAATAACTCCTAAATCTTTTACTTCACCAACTCTCTCAAGAATGACTTCACTTATAGTGTAGTAATAACTAGCGCAACATTTATCAATATTTAAAACAAGCCTGTTTAAATCACACCACTCTTTTAGTGATGTCAATTTTTTTTTTTTTTTTTAATCATAACTGAATATTATATACTTGTAATATCAGAAAATAATTTAAAAATAATTAAAATCATCATAATAATGGTTTAGAAAATTGCAATCAGGTAAGTCATTTATAAAAATTAAAAATAATGAGCCTATATGTGTTCCTTGAGGAATACCAGAATACATATTTATATTACAGTATAAGAAAAGCAGTAACTAATTGTACATATTAATTTCCTACTAGCAAATACCAGCCCTTGAAATTCGAGTGCAAATTCTAGGAAATTTTATTTTTTCATTTAATAAAGGCCCTAAAGGTATGCTAATCAATTTTAGCCAATTCACAATTCAACACATTTTAAATTATTATTGTGAATGAAGAAAACAAAATAATTTTTTTTACAAATACATTAACAAATTTAATAAACATACACATTCCAGTATGCATTGAAAAATACAAATTGATGTCCAATGTAATTCTCAACTTGAGTTGAACAATTTTTCTCCGTGTTTACTTTCAACTTGATATCAAGTTGAGAATTATTATTTTTAGAGAAATTTCTTTGCTATGTATCAAGTTGAGAATCACAAATTTCGCAATTTAAGTTGAGAAGACTATAATCGGACTATTGAGGTGAATTTGAGAATTTACGTTAGATTTGAGAAATGTATTTGATCTCAAATGCTCCTCAAGTTGATAACAAACAAAAATGTTTATTGGGATAGCATTGTGTAATTTTATGTATGTGTTAGTAGCAACTTTATATGCATTTTACTCAAAAAAATTTTTTTTTTTTAAATTTAAAAATCTGTAAATCTGGTGAACATCTAAAAAGAAATACCTTTCAAATAATATACGTTTGGTAAAAATCGGGATAAAACCGTTTAACAAAACATTGGTCACAAGAAATCGCTTTAACTATTAATAATATAGATTCTTAAAAAAGTTTTAAAAAAACTACAACAAATTTCCATTAATACCAAATTGCTGAAGTTTACCTAATGAAATATCATGATGAAATGAATCAAAAGCCTTCGAAAAGAGTGTGTATTTCACATCAAACTGTTTTCTGTTCTCCATAGAAACCATAATCATAATTATAATTATAAGAAAATATTATAAAATTTTATAGACAGTGAATATTATAAATTCAGTTTATATATAAAAGTAACTATTATTTTTTTAAAATATAAAAACAATTAAAACAATTTATTTTTTAAAGAAATATTTGTTTAACAAAACTATCCGTCTGTCTGTGTTACGCACAATCTACACCGAAAAAAATCCATACAACTTTTTACGAAAAAAATTTCGTAGCAAATTCTTCTGAAAATATAGACGAAAGTTTCTTTCATGAAGGGAAAATATTTAAATTTTTTATCAGTGAATTTTAAGAATACAGTTTATATACATATAAAAATAACAATAAAAAAAACTATATAAAAACTTTAAAACATTTCTTCAGAGAAAAGTTTGTTTAACAAATATTTCCGTCTGGCTGTTAACGTACAATCTACATCGAAAAATTAATGAACTTTAGGAAAAAAAAAATCGTAGAATATAGGAAAGTTTCTTATATTATAAGAAAATATTTTTAGCGACGCTTTTAAAATTTTACGAAAGTAACGAAATCTTAGGTACCCATTTGTTTCGTAATATATAAAAAAAAAACTTTATTTATTTAAGGAAATGACATTTCCAATGATTTTTATATTTTCAGTAACAACGATTTTTTTCTGTTTTATGTTAAGATTTTTTCGATCTCAGTCCTTATGTATCGCTAACCTTTTATCTAAGTAAGAAAACAGCAATTTTATTGATAACAATTAATGAAGAACAATCATACAGTTCAAAGTGAACAGTGCAAAGTTTAAAAGTTTTTTTTTAATGTAAGGAAGGAATTTTCTTATGTTTAAATTATTTTTTTTTTTTTTATTAATTTCACATTATATGATACCATTGTCCCCTTATGAGTTTTGACCATTACCCTATTGCGACTATTGAATTTTTATATATTTTATTAATTATTAATTAATTTTATTAATTTTTATTTATTTATTTAATTTTGTAACATAAGTTAACACTGTTTATGATATAAAATCGTTTTTAATTAAATTAATAAAACATTTAGCCATTGACGATAAAGATATAAAAATAAATAAAATGTTTACTCATATCTTTGGAATTTCTTACAAACTTCTGATGACGATGACAAATTAGCAACCACGCGGACTCTTTGGTTTGGTTATTGTGAACAAGCAAACGGATATTTACATGAATATCAATATTTCGGTATGTTACAAACTGAACCAATCGAAAATGACTAAAGCTTTTCGAGAAGCTATTTCAAAATTATTCATAATATGGAGGCTGTTAATACAGATGCTAAAATAATTCCCATCTATATAAAATTTTCCTATATGTTTTGAAATAATAATGTTTGGAAGTAATGTCTAGTGACAATATAAATTCATATATATTCTTTAAATTTATTTTTGACCTATTTTTCGCTTAAGCCACTTAAGTCACTTTTTCCCCTCTGTAAAATGCTTCAAGTCGTGTGATCTTGTTGAAACATTGCTTCTGTAGAGTACTAACTGTATGCCAGCTGACACATTCACAATAAGAATATGTTCTATTTCCAGCTGAGACAACAGCTGTTTTTGACAAACAGGGCTCATGTCATACATGTACGTGTGGAAGCAACAATTATAAATCGACTTCCAATTTTGACAGACAATTGGCATCACAAATTGTTCGGAAAAATGACAAGTATAAATATTCATTCAGCATAGGCGAATATAATTTTTGTTGAAAATATTTTATCGTTTATTTAAATCGTTTCTTAGGTTTCTATTTGTTTTAATTCCATTTATTTCGATTTTGTATTTTTGTATACCAAACGATTCGATTTTCATATATACTGAAGTTTAAGTAACTAATCGTTCATGTTAATCGAGGTAGAAGTGTATTAACCAGACAAAATACATACATAAGTGTGTTTGCACAAAATATTATATTTGAAATAGCATTAATAAAAATTAATATTTCTTTTTGTTGATAAAGCTACTTTAGATTTGGTTCATTGGAAATATAAATAAAATAAAACTATTGACAAAGTACGGTGGAACAAAGAAATAAATATTTGTTTGCTTTAAAGAAAAAATAAAATAAAAAATTACTAAAATAAAGAACGAACGAATTAGAAGCACTTAATTTGTTTTTTTTTTACAAAAATATATCTAAGGGTGTGAAGTTAGCGACGAAAGTTAACTACGTTTTTTAAAAATGTTAAATACTTAACAGAGACTGTTAAATTAACAGAATTTTTGTGAAGATAACTACGAAAGTTAAATATGTTTTACAAATAATTTGAGGGGTTTAGATATATGTATAGTGGCATTAGTAAATTATAAAAAAAATAAAAATAAACTGAATTTTACAAAAAAAAAAAATAAAAGTCTAAACAAATACACCAAAATTGTTTCTACTATAATATGGGAAAACTAAATAACAAAATTTGACTAAATGGTCCGATTAAGGGCTTAGCCCTATATGGCAGTTTGTAGATTGGGACTAGTAGTTTACACAAAGACCCCAAATACGAAAATCGTTAGGAACGTTTTTCAGAAATATCGTTTCAAAGAAAACATATGAAATTTCTTTCTACTACTATAGGGGAAAACTAAATGACTAGTAGAAAAAAATTTCATATGTTTTCTTTGAAACGATATTTCTGAAAAACGTTCCAAACGTACGTTCCTTTGTACGAGTTACTAAAATTGTAAACATCATTTTCACGATGGTAAAAGCCTTTATTTTTGTACGGCAGCGTTTAATTTTTTAATTCTGAAAAAATTACATAAATTTTCATTAATAAATTAATTTTATGTCATTTTTGTTTACATGTTGCTGCTGATAGTGTGACCATATTTAAAAAAGAAGTACTAAACGAAAAAGAATAAATATTAACAAAAAACTATGTAAAAAAATTATATAATTAAAAATAGATTTTATTTAATTTATAAGTTATAAATAAAATATAAAACAATTCTTAAAGACAAAAATAACTTTATTTACTAAAACATTTGAAAACTAAAATAAAATACGGTCACTCTACACAAATTTATTCGTCGTTCGTCGGCGTAAGAAATAGAAATAAAACTATCGCAAAGTTCGTTACGCACTACGTATTTCGTTCAACGCTCTGATTGTGTGCATTTTCATATACCCAAATGTGTTTTATTTCTGACGACGAATATTCGGAACGAAAAATTCGGAAAAAAATTATTTGTAAAACGTATTGAACCTTCGTAGTTATCTTCACAAAAATTCTGTTAATTTAACAGTCTCTGTTAAGTATTTAACAATTTTGAAAAACGTAGTTATCTTTCGTCGCTAACTTCACACCCTTAATATATCTTCATTTCAATAACAAAATAAATGGAGCATTCCATGAAAAAGTAAAACTTTTAACCATTTTACAAATATCATGTTTTTAGATAGGACAAAGAAAACACAGCACTCTTGCATTGTCCTGAAGTAACACTTTCTATTAAGCCAAACGTGGCCTTTTTTCCTTAATTTCATCACTTAAATGCTGCAATAAGTTAGCATAATACTCGCCGTTGAAAATAATCAATAAAAATTATCCCACGCGCATTTCTAAAAACATAAGCCATAACCTTGCCTGCAGATGGAACTATCTTCGCCCGCTTTGAACACGATTCTCCCACTACCGTCCAATGTTTTGACTGTTGCTTTGTCTCAGGTGTGAAGTGGTGGACCCGAGTCTCATCCATGGTTACGAATTGACGCAAAAACTCGGCTTTATTGCGGTAAAACATCGCCAAACACCCTATTAAAACATCTTCACGGTGGAGTTTTGTAAATTTCGATAATTAGTTCGAAAAACCGCACACGAGAAGGAGTTTGCACTCGATGACTTCAAATATGTTGCATTGTGTTATATAACGGTGATCAATTTTTTCCGTGTTTACAAATTCAATGAGATCAAAAAAAAAAAAAAAAAAAAAATACTAAATACTAAATACTTGAAACTTAAAACATCAGGGGCCAAATCACCGCATTCATTATCGAAATTTTTCGATCGAAATTATTTTTTTATTTTCCAAAATAAAATACTAAAAATAATTTTGCTATGTCACAGTTAACGAATTATGGCTCCTAATTAAGAGTAAAAGTTAAACGAGGTCTGATGTTTGTCCGTCTTCTTTAAATCATAAACTAAAATATGGAATTTCGCTCGAATTTACCCGATATCGAATGCGGTGATTTGGCACCAGCAAACCGCATTATATCCTGAAAACAGAGTATAAAAATGATTCGAAAAAAATATTAAAAATTTTTCGGACAAAAAGATTTTGATGAAAACTTTTGGTAATTTTCACTTATCGAATACGAATTACGATGGGTTAGAAGGAACAAGAATATATATTTTAAACGGTCATTAACAAACTGACACATACAGCGAAAATAATAGAACTACCCGACTGTATTAACCCATTTCGCTTCGCTGTTCTATTTTTTTCAAAAAATAATTAATGTATGAAAAAGGTAGAATTCATTAAATTTTGATTTGACTGTTATGTCTCATCTATCATCAACTAAAAAAAAATATCACCCCATGACCGCACCCCTATTCACCGATGCTAGGGGCACATTTGTGCAACTCTTATTTTTAGACACTTTTTGCATTAATTTTTAAGAATAATAAAAAAAAAAAATAATCATGAGGAATTATATAAATTATATTTTATAAAAAATGTTGCACATGTGTTACATATACATGCGTGACCCCACATGTGTGTAAACTGTTCGAAACTTGATTGACATTTCGCGTCCTTTTTGTTATATTTGACACGCGGTATATGTGAAAAGACGCTTCTCCATTATGTTTTTTTATCTTACAATTTTTTTTTTTTTTTAAATAATAACAGTATGGACTTAATTTAACATAATTTTTTTTACAAAGTTTTATAATTTTTTTTGTATCATTTGATGAAATAAATTAATTAAACAGCAAATAAACCAAATGTTTCATTTACATACAAAGTCCACATATAGGATAAGCGCCAGTGTTCGAAATTTCGTAAAGACTTTTCCGCGAAAACGGAAAATTTTTTTTACCAGATTTTTGAATTAAGCGGGTCCTAATCACCCTAAAAAAGTATATTTTTCCAAAAAATAAAATTTGAATCTCGGAGAGAAATGACGAAATTAAAACTTTTTAGTTAGACTTTTGTTTTTATGTAATTTGTCGTTTCCTATAAACTTTAACCTTGCGATTATGTCAAGAGGCCACTCGAGGCTTCTTTGCAACTATAACAAGATCTCATTTGAAACAACAAAGTTCACTTTGTAGCACATAAATCTTGGCCAAAACTATATTTAATTCAGACCACCGTGCTGAGCTATCGACATAATTTTAGTTTAAAAAAGAAAATCCCTAAATCACTTTTCATTGAAATAAAAAAAAAAAATGAATTTTTCAAAACGATTTTCAAAATCAAGAAAATTTAAATACAACTGGTTCAACTTTACAACACAATTCTTAATTAACAAATATTTCCTTAAGCTCATACATTTTAAAATACATTTTAAAATATTCAATAATTAATATTATTGCTTTTAATATTTTATCTTAAACGTCAATTAAATTACTTAATTAAACATGAACTTTTTAGATTAATTTGTTCAGAAGGAAAGAAGAAAAAAAATATACTCTGTGTATTCACCACCTCCTCAAAATTCGATTTTTATATTCATTATTAATGTCACTGCCACACAATACTACTGCGAGTATTAAACAACAAAACTGAGACAGGCACAGACATACAAATATGTATGTACATGAATAAAGACTATGGGTGTAGTAAAAAAGAATGTTTGTCGTCACTGTATCTGAAATAAATAATGCTGCCGTTTGATAATAATCATTATGTAGCCGGCAAATAAAATATATACGAGTGATGATTGAGAAATTAGAGGAAATAAATTTAAATTTATTTTTAGGAAACACCATTATAATTCATCCTAGAGCAAGTTAAACAAGTTTTATTATTTTAAAGAATTTCAATTTATTAAGATATGGTCAGAATGCTAAGGCCATCAATTCCGAAAAAAAAGAATTGTTTTGCAATTTGGAGATTATTAATTTTTTTAATAGGCACCAATAATACATATATTTCTCTGAAATTCGATTCCAGAATTTTGACCAGATTTCAGGTACCGGATATTTTTCTAATGAAAAGTTTATTTTGGCTTCTACAGCTTCATATACTGCCAGTTGTTAAGTCTTCTTCACTGGAACCATTTCATATAATTATGGAGTTCATTAGGGTCATTCCATGGTCACGTATGTTCAATTGCAACTATTTTTATATGCTTATATTACATCTACAGCTTTTTGAATTCCAGAAAATATCAATTGATGATCAGAAAGAATCAATTGCATATCAGAAAACTGTGAATGATTTTCAGAAAGTACTAATTTTATATCAGAAAACATCAATTGAATTTCAGAAATGATCAAATGATTTTCAGAAAATATAAATTGATGAATATCAAAGTATCAATTGTATTCCAGAAAGTATGAATAGGTTTTCCGAACGTATTCGGAAAGTATCAAATGTTTTACAGAAATTATCAAATGTATTTCAGAAAATATCAATTGAATTTCAGAAAAATAGTCTGAACGCTATAAAACAAATACTTTTTAAGTATTACATTTTCAAAATCTCGTTCCACGACGCAGCCAAAACTTCATTCCCGTTTACTGTTCGGGTTTTTATATTGCAGCTGATTAAAAAATTAAGTTGTGAGCCCGCACTTGTTATTTTATTTTCCAAACGTTGGTAAACATTTTATTTGATCACTTAAAGCTTTTTGATTTTGCAATTCAATTGATAATTTCAGCAATACATTACTAAAATGCAATTGATACTTATTGAAAATCAATTGATGTTTTCTGAAACGTATTTGACAATTTCTGAAAATCAGTTAATGTTTTCTGAAAATCAATTGATCACTTCTGAAAATCAATTGATGTTTTTGGAAATTCAATTCATATTTTCTGAAAATCAATTGACGTTCTCTCAAATTCAATCGATACTTTCTTACTTACACTCTAGTTTTGATCCTACATAGAAAGAAGAAACAAAAGTAAACGAAGGCCTTCACGTGTAAGACGGTTCGAGTTAGGAGTTAGTCAACCAACTTTCTGAATTGTGATCGTTGCACTCCAATTTCAGCAAAACTATTAAGGGAGGGCTAAGGTTTTAAAACCTTATTTTGCATTTCTCTTTCTGAACGTACAAAATGTCGAGAGTGCTGTGTCAAAACTTCAAGTAAATCGCAGCAAAACTTAAGAAGATATAGCGTTTCCAGCGACCGGCCTCATACGGAATATCGTATATAAATCAGTTTTTAAAAAACTTTAAATCAATTTTCTCGCAAATAAATGTTCGAAGTCCGTGACATCATAACACAAAATCTACCTGACCAATTCTTTTGAAATTTTACACACTATTATATCCACACATAAATCATCAGGTAACCACGAAGAGTTTTTTTATTTTCTATTTTCTTCCCCATTTTACAAACTTTATAGCAAAAATCGTGTTTTTTACTTCAAAATTTGCAAAAAAAAAAAAAAAAAATGAAAAAAAACTATTCGGCGCTATCTCAGGAAACATGTCGCATTTCGATTTTTTTATTTCACATGATCCGGTAACGAGTTATGGTGTTCACCGCAAAACAACAATGCCTCCGGAGATTCGCTGTCATGGACTTATTTAATAAAATTTTTAATTGAAATTTTTTTTCAAAAGTTCTTTAAATGTTATGCTATAACGTGTATATGAAATAAATAATTCAACATTATTCGTATCTTCAAAAAAGAATTATGAAAATACGACTTCTTTTTAACTTTGAAAACCTTACCACCCCTTAACCCATTTGAAATGCCATAAATCCACTAAGACATTTATTAAAATTTGTTTTGATTTTGTGTTATGTGTATCTGCTTAATCACAGCACATTGGCAAAGCAGCGGCAGCAAATAACAGTACTTCGAATTTTGCTTTGTTTTGTGTAGCCATTTCCAGATTTGCGCATTTTAGGTAGGTCAGTGATCATTTGGCTCTGTCAAAAGTGTGTCGCATAACAATTATAAGAGTTTGCACTTCATTTACGAATAAAAAGGGTTGTTTTTTTCTCATTTGAAAAAATTTGTTCATAAAAAAGTGATTTTCCAAGCGAAAGGTAAGTTTGAAAACCAGTGTACTCGCTTGGGTACAATGGTTGATAACGTATACATTTTTCTAGATTTTTTACGAATTGACAGAATATTTAATAATCTAGACAGCTCTTTGGATCTTGTGGAAGGGGCTTCAAATCATAATGTTTTTGATGTTGCGTATATTCCACCAGATGCAGATATCAATACAAATGAGGAGGACGGTGATGCTGAGGATCTTATCGCTAACATCATGCCGCAAGATATTCGGGGTGATATAGAGGTTTTTGCATTAGCGATAGCGAAGACGATGTTTCCCTTCAAGTGCTGCATCGCAGAATCCAGCATTCAAAACCAGGTCAAATCTCTCCCAAATGGTCAAAAAGAGAATGTATACTGACGAGCAGTTGTGGGTACGCGTACCAATTTGATACATATTGTGGAGCCAAAAATGCCAGTACGGAAAAATAAAAACTGCCACTCGGATCTAGAGTCGTTTTTGATTTTTTAGACAGTGTTCCTATTCTGACTGCTCACGTTGTTTCTTTTATATTTTTTTTTTTTTTAATTCTCATGATCTGTTGGTTCTGCTAAAACAAAAAGGATTTCGAGCTATCGGTACTACATGCGATTCGAGAACAAAACAATGTCCGCTGAAATCGAAAGCAGAATTTAAAAAAGAACAAGGAGGTTCCTATGATTATAGATATGAAACGGCTAATGAAATTTTTTTTCTGAAGTGGAACCTTCGGATCAAACTTTGAACCGATGAATTCCGTGAATAACTCTGGTGCTCGACCGCAAAAACTAAGATAAGAGTCCAACAGCTAAATTGATTGCAGATTTCAGTTCAGGAATGGTTGGCGCTGACCTTCATGGTCATGCACTAAATAATTGCAGGGTTAAATTTCGTGGAAAGAAGTTGTAGTGGCCGCATTTCAATGCAATTAAGAGCTCAATCGTCGTCAACGCATGGAAGTTGCACAAGTAAGCCAACAGCTCAAAAATGGATTTACTGAAGATTTAGCGTGCCACTACCTATGAAACTACAAGCAACCATCAATATCTAAACGATCGGTTGTTCCTAGTGTAGCACTTACTGCCGGAAACCATTTTCCGAAAAGAACTGAAAAAACGTGATGTTGCTCTGTATGTAGATCAGGAGTGCTTCAAAAAATTGCATACAAAGAAATAAGCATATATGAATACATGCATTGAGCCATTGTACCTGCTTGAGTACAGCCTCAAAAACCTTCAAAATACACTTTTTGTTTTATTTTTTCATATTTTTTAATTTCTTTATGTTCCTTTCATTTATACTGAATAAACAGAAGACATGATTTTTAATTTTAAAGACTTTTAATGGGTTAAACATGGACAAAAAAAAAAGTGTCTTAGAAATAAATTATAGCTGAGAATCATGCTTGCTGTTGATGGAAAAGATTTTCAATAAAACCGATAATTTAATAAAAAAAAAATGTTTTTTTTTTATTTTGTCACGTACAAACGAATCACAGCACGTGTCTGACAGATTTGAACTTAAATATATATACATACATACTTCTGAAATTAGATTAAAACTTCGTTGACATTTTTATCGTAATCTTGTCTTCTTTAAAAAAAAACTTCCAAGTTTCAAAGGATAAAATTAAAAAAAATATATTTATACTTTTTTTTATAAAAGATGTAAATAATGTCCTTTCAAAACTTTATCCTTTAATATAATTTGAAACTTAATTCTAAAAAAGTTCCTCGAATTCTCAAAAAAAAAAAAAATAAAATATAAATATAAATATCAATAAGAAAATAAGACAGAAAAGGCTTTAAAAGGTGGGATAATAACACCAAATATTAATTAACTTACGAGCACTGCTTAGAATAAACCCCCTCTAGCATCATTAACAGACAACTTCCGTCTAATGACAACCCTGTGTTAAATTCGTTAGAGTTGATCCAATTTTTCACCACATCCGGATCACTTGTATGGATCTCTTTATTTGCCCGCATTAAGTGTATGCGTTTATGGAATTGAGCTGACTACTGAAGAAATAATTAACAAAAATCATGTTATTGTTTTGAATGACCAACCAGTGAAATTGCCTGAGATATTTGAGTTGATACAACACATTTCAAAAGAACGTGTCGCGAATATCCAAAACGGACATTTTAATATGTAGGAAGTTATCTGTAACAACCAGAGATATAGAAAAAGTCGAAACAGTGGATTTCTCCTTGCGGGTCGTTGCCAAAGAAATCCAAGGAGGAACTGTTGGCCAACAAGGTCTTAGCGACGCACTGTGGACCATATTTTGAGAAGGCGGCCAAAAATCATTTTTTTTTATGGTTACCTATTTTAAAGTTATATTATTCATTTGAAACTAAAAACCAATTATATCACAGCGAACAGGGCTTCCCAGTATTTTGCTAAGATTAAATATTTCTTCCTAAATTTTAATTTTTAAATGACTGTAACTTTTTTGTTTTCAAAGATTTTAAAGTAAAATAAATTTTGTATAATTTTGTAACATCTAAGCTATTAATTTTAGAAATATAAAGTCACTGAGTCTTTTAAAAATTAAAAAAAAAAAATTTAAATAGGTCCATATATCCCGAAAATCTCGTACTTAATAAAGCATAACTCCTGCCCATCAAAAGCCATCAAAAAAAAATCTTGCACTCTTCTGTAGTCCGAACACTCCCTTACACTCCTATACCCCATTGTATACCCGACCGTTTCCGCCCGTGTGCATCAGAACAATTTTTCTGACCCAAGGTCAGATATTTTGTGCAAAATTTATGAATACAAAAGTTTTCCACTATGTGATTAGGGTATAATGAGTTTGCCCTGATGTTTGTAACTACTAAAAATATTGGACCTATACCCATCTTGTATTATACGGATCGACTCAAAATCACTTTCTGAGTCGATTTAACGATGTTCGTTCGTCCGTCTGTGTGTTATGAATACAAAAGTTGGTCGTAGCGGTGTATTTTTTTTGCGTAAGTTTATTTGTTTTTTATACTGACAGAAAAAGGAAACGGTGGAGTTGGCACGAGTTGTTATATACTTATAAAAAAGGGTTGAGACATAATGCGCTTAATTGTTATATTATATTAACGGGTAAAATCTTTTCAAAAACATTAATAGTCGGAACTTGAGTTATATAGTTTAAATACCTAACAATAAGGTATACTCATTCTTGATTTAAGAATGTATGTATTTTATAAATTTACAATAAAAATTGATATAGAAATATTTAAAAAGACAATAAAAAAATTTTTAACTAAAATAAACACATACGACTTTTTCATTGAAACTTCTCTATCTTGAACTAATATCAGGTAACTTTTACGTTCGCTGCTTAATAAATTATATTTTAACTCGGGCTTTAAAAACAAAGCCAACCTTTGGCCCTTGTGAACATTAAGACTAAAAAGTTAACGGGGGCCAAAGTTTGGCATTCTCCGACAAAATTTAACTTTCAAAATTTTTAAAAAGTATTAGTTCTAAAATTAATTGAAAAAATAAGACATTATATCTGTGGTTTTCTAGAATAACCGCGTATGTCATAAAATCAAAATGTTCAGGGGAGCCAAAAAACGTTATATTTGAAATTATGGGCTCGATATAAAGTTTTTAGGGCTTTTTATTTAACAGTCCTGTAGATATGGGCAATAAATATTTTATATAAAATTTTGAGTCAAAAATCTTCTGAGAAATAGATCCTAGAGAAGGACGAAAAAAACAATATGTAAATAACACTTAAAGTGTGTGTCAACAAAAAGTTAACGGGACTTAGGATGAGAATATAACAACGTATCAAGAATAAGTGCCAAAAACCAGAAGAGGTTATAAACTGAAAAATAACCCAAAATTATTTTGCTTTTTTTTTCATTAATAACAACGTATGTATGTAGCTATGTGTCGTTTTCTGAGAAAATAATTTGTCAGCGATCAAACGTAGGTTGACATAAGTTGATAGTGCTGCAAATTAATTTAATAAACATTTAAGTTACGTCGTTATTTAAAGAAAAAACTCAGAAATGGTCAATATTTTTTTTTTTTTTTTAAATTTAACACATGTAAAGAGCGTTAAAAATTAATATATTTGGCATCGTTAACTCAAAACTTACACAAATGGACATATGCGGTTATTCCAGAAAACCACAGATATATATAAAAAAAAAACCTTTTTTAACCTTTTAACACTTCACTTTTGTACTAAAATTCAAAATTCAAATGAAAACGTATTTTAAACCCTCTATAACTTTTTTTTTTTTTGTACGTCGATATTTACGTTTAATAGCAAAAATTAAAGGCTAAAGTCCCACCTACCAAACAAAAAAACCGTATTTCAAAATTCCAATCCAATCAAAAGTTATGGATTTTTGACCGCCTTCTCGTGAAATGGTCCACTGTGCGACGGGTTAAATGACAGCGTTGAAGAGGGAAAAACCAACGGCGAATACAAATGCAACCTATTGCTCGTTTCAACGATTGAAAAGAAAAACAATCTGAATTGGCCAACGAAAAAGTGCTGTCTCAAGATAATGTAGTCGTGCGCCGACATACCATGAATACCATGAATTTAGCTTCCTGTTTCCAAACCTAAAGAAATGGCCCAGTGTAAAGAGAATTGCAGAGGAAACCGTTAAAACAAACGCCTATTTTCAAGGTTTTAAGAAATCGTATTACGAAGACGAGATCGTAGTTTACACAAAATCAACACAGCTCCGTCATTAACTTTGTGTTTCGCAGCTATTCAAATCATAAAACCTCGAAAATTTTTGCAAAAATTAATAAATAATGTTAATTTCAAGTGCTCAGAGAAAAATTTTTTTTTTTGCAGAAAAATAAACCAACACTCACACCAAAGAAAGTTTTATAAGTACGAGTATTTGAAAGGGATAATTTTTTAATCGAGGCATTACAGTGAAATTTCATGTGGAATTTAAAAACAACCCTCGTATTATAAAAAAAGTAAGATTATGAATAACAAAAAATTCTATTCAAAAATTTATAAATTAGAAACAGAGAGGTTAAAAGATTTCAGTATAAAAACAATCTTTTTTTAATATAAAAAGTTAAAAAATATATAGTAAATTTACTAAAATATTTTAAAATTTAAATAATAAAAGAAAATTTATTTTTTTTTATATTTTGTAGAAAATTGCTAGAAAAAATATTAAAAACCAAACATGTATTCATAATTTGTTTTCAATTATGAATGGTAGAAGCAGTCGTTTATACATATTTTGTATGCTGCTGCACGTACTATTTTTTTGTTTGTTTGTACATCATTCAATAAAATTTTATTTTTTCATAAAGTACTCGTACACTGTGTAAGAAGTACGTAACATAAGTATGTATTAAACGTACAACGACATTTTTAAATGAATGAATCATCAAACTTTGTATTTATGATAGTCAAGTTTAAATAAATTTTTTGTACGACAGAAATATAGTTACAGTCACTAACTGTATAGTTTTCACGGATTTCTTTAAAATGTTGATGATACATTTTTATGTACGAACATGCGAGTATGTCTGCATTTGTGTATTTAATAATTAATTTCATTTTTTAATTATGATATGTACATACATTTAACTGGTAGTCCGGTTAAGGAATATTATTTTTTGAGAATCTTCCAAATAAAGCTTAACAATGCTAGTGAAATAGTCATATCTTTCAGTACGATTTCACTATTTCATCAAATGCAAAAATTAATTAAATTTGATTACGGTTTATTTTAGTAAATTTGGGCATGAAAAAGAGTACTGTGTACGAGCGCTGGCCTAGGAAACCTGATCTGACAAATTTGGAAAAAATTTTCTTTATTTCTAAACTGTCTTACTCCTTAAAATATCAATCAACCGCAGACTCCACCTATTTGGTTACGATTCGACACAAATAATCGGATTTATTGCAGTGAAACATCGTCTATTGAAACATCTTCACGACTCACAGTGGCGCCATTTGAGTTTTTTCGTTGCAAAAATCATAACTTTTGAATAAGATAATCAAAAAAATTAAAAGGCGTATGATAGATCAATATGATAGATCAACCTATGCAATTAAATGAAATGAGTTTGAAAACGGTTCTACGCCTTTTAGGTGCCTACTTATGGGTTAGCAAACTTGAAATTTGTGGAATTTTATGGGAAGTAAAATAAAATATTTTTTAAAATTTTTAATTTTTTATGTTTCTTTTTATGATTTAAAATTATTCCAGAAAAGATTTAAAAAAAAAATTTTTTTTAAACTTATTTTTCATTTTTTTTTTGTAAAATACTGCTCACAATCCGTAAAAAAGGTATGCATTAGGGTGACAGCCAAAATTTTTTTCGCGAATTTTAAAGCTTTTTCAACGGAATATTGTGCCAATAGGTCCAAAAGTTTTGTGACGAAAATTTGAGCCAAATCGGACAACGTTTTCTGGACGCGCATCCAGGTCAAAGGTCAGGTATTTTCATATTTTACAATATATACGAAATAAATTTTTTGAACTCGTTTATTTTTTTTTCAATATTTAATGAAAAAATGTGGATTTATATATTTTCGTGAAAAAAATAGTAAAAAGAACTTTTTTGGTAATTAACCTTTCCTTTATGTCAGGAAATTAATAGATGCTTTTATTCAAAAACGTTAACTACAAAAACACATTTGTTTGTTTGTATTAAATCACACCTTCTACATGGCAAAAATTTTAAAATTGCTAATTTCCTAGACAACAACCATTATTTTTAACGGATTCTAATGATAAATTTCAAGGCCTACTAGATTTTTAAAATACGACTGAATTATGTATTTCCCCAAAAATTATATAAATTGCATTCAGTCGTCTGAATTACTTGTGTAAAGTGCTTTTAGTTAGAGATTTTTTGTGAATTTTGTAAAAATATATAACAATGCCCTCGTTAAGGGAAGAAATATTTTTAATAGGCTATTCAAAACACCAAATAGTTGGTTATAAACTTCCCTCGAAGGGGGACTGCCTCAAAGTTTTTTTTTCATAATATGAGGACAACGAAATTAACTGCAAAAGATAGTGCTCATCTTGTGGTAAGAGAGTGTATAATTTTTTGGGAAAAGGCCCGTATCCCTGTTCACGATTTGCACTGGTGTACAAAAAAAATGTTGCGTCTGTATGAGGAATGGAAAGATTTAAAAAAAAAATATATCTAGAGTGTCCGACATTCATAAAAACAGAAGAAAACTGTGGAGCGATAATTTAGGCGATCTCTTCGATATTGCTCGTACCGATGCACTGGAACTAATAGATTTAGAAGAAGACAAGCAATTTTTAATTAAACAAAGAATGAAAGGTCGCGAAGGTTGTATGTTGGGAGTCGACTGTAATCTAAAAAAAAAAGAGGAAAGAAAAAGAAATCGCAAAAAACAAGAAGAGTTGCGTAAAAAATTAAGTGACGAATTACCATCAACTTCATCAGGTAAAAATTTAATTAAATGTTAAATAACGTTGTTTTAAATTTTTGTTGGAAGTACTGAACTGTGACAAAATTTATTTCAGCCTGCAATATGATTGAATTTTCCGCGTCTGAAGATGCTGCAACATCAGAGGAAGAATATTCTGAATGTTCGATTGAGGCAAAACGTTTTCGCAGTACTTCTTGTACGAAAAAGCAAAGTGTCTTAACGTCAAGACTAGCTGCAGTTTTCGACAAGTTAAAAATAAGTCAGAGAGATGCTGTACACTTATTGGTTGCAGTTATTGACGCCGTCGGACTTAACACATCCGATTATATTTTAAATCGAACCTCCATAAATCGGGAAAGAGCGCAATTAAGATTAACGCAAAGTGAAAAAATTATAGAAAAGTTTACTGCAAGTGATCAACCTTTGACCATCCATTGGGACACTAAACTGTTATCGACAATAACAGGAAAATCAGAAGACCGTTTGGCTATAATTGCTACGGCTCCAGGCCTAGAGCAAATTATAGATATGCCTGATATTCCCTCTGGGACTGGAGCGGAAATTTCTTCTGCAGTTTATGATGCATTAGAAGACAAACATATTTTGGAACGAACGGAAGCGTTTGTTTTTGATACAACATCATCCAACACTGGTAGATTGAAAGGTGCATGTGTGCTTTTGGAGAGATCAATTGGAAGAGAAATTCTATTTCTAGGCTGCAGACACCATATTTTCGAAATTGTTTTGGCAGCAGTTTTTACGGAGGCCAATGTTGGAGTGTCGTCTGGACCGGACATAACGATTTTTAAAAAATTCAAAAAACATTGGCCAGAAACAAATACAGATAGTTTTGTGCCAGGAATAGCTCATCCACGAATTATGGAAATTATAGGCGATAATGTTGGTGAACTTTTAGATTTTGCTTTAGGAAAAATGAACGATTCATTCCCGAGAAATGATTATAAAGAATTTTTGGAGTTAGTAATTATATTCCTTGGTGGCAATCCTCCTTCAGGAATAAAATTCAGAAAACCCGGTGCACTGCACTACGCAAGATGGATGGCCAAGGCTATATACTCTTTAAAGATAGTGATTTTTCGCAATCAATTTCCTGAAGTGACAGATTTTGAAATCAGTGCTTTGATAGAAGTAACAGGTTTCATTGTAAGTTGTTATTCAAATTTTTGGTTTGATTCAAATAAAGCGGATAAAGCTGCTTTAAATGATATTATGTTTTTGAGAAAATTGGAAAACTACAAAAGAGTCAATCAAAATATTGCGGCCAAAGCCATTTCAAAGGTATTAAATCATCTGTATTACTTAAGCGAAGAATGTGTGGGCTTTTCTTTGTTTGACGAAAGGATAGACAACATAACAAAAAGCAAGCTAGTAGCGAAGATGTCTGTAGATATATCTGAAAATGAGGATGAAGAGATAGCAAAGAAGCTAATAATAAAGAAGGAAAACTTTAAAAGTTTTATTTTCAGAGACAACTCTGATATTTTACAAGATTTGTTTTCAAAAAATACCAAAAAAGTTTTCAAGAGATTTGGAATTTCAATAGAGTTTTTCAGCAACGATCCACGTTCTTGGAGTGTTACAGGAGAGTACCTAAGAGCGAAACAAATTATTCAAAACTTGGCTGTTGTTAATGATTGTGCTGAAAGAGGCATTCAGTTAATTCAAGAATACCATGACAAAATAACAAAAGATGAGGGACAGAAACAACATTTAATGAAAGTAACTATCATATATTATAACTTTTTTAATTTTTTTTTCTCTTGACATGGTTTAATATTTTACAGGTGGTACAAAAATATAGGCAGCTGTATTCAAAACATGCTAATCTATATTCTCTGCAAAAAGATTTTGATCTGTAGATTTTAAAAGAAAAAAAACCTACCAAATCACCGATCATAATTTTTGTTTTTAAAATTAGAAAAAGTAGTAGATTGATTTATATACATTGCCAATAATGGCATACATATATTAAACATTTTTGAAATAAAATAGTTTGTGGATCACTTTGACGCAAGGGAAATTTTAGAGTTAGTTCCCAAAAAAACCATTTGAGTGTCCTCTTTATTAAAAGTCTACAGAATCCAGATGTTTTTGTAAAATAAAGTAGAAAATATATGAGTTTCTCAACTTTATTTCATACTAGCTGTGAAATATGCAAATACCTGACCTTTGACCTGGATGCGCGTCCAGAAAACGTTGTCCGATTTGGCTCAAATTTTCGGCACAAAACTCTTGGACCTATTAGCACAATATTCCGTTGAAAAAACTTTTAAATTCGAACAAAAATTTTTTTACATACAAACCATTGTCACCCTAGTATGCATATCTAAAAGAATAATAATTTCTGAACTATAATTATTTTCTAACTCTTTTCGTGACTTTACATGCCGGAGTGATGCAATAAGTGGATCGGAAGATGCTGCTAACATGTTGAAGAGGTCCTCATTTTGTCTCACCCTTGATGATTTGAAAGTGTTCAGCAATCTATATTTTTTATAACATTTGCTTAGGGACTCCTGTGCTTCTTCAGAAAGCTCTCCAATTGGCAATTATATCTTTGCCATGCGACAATATTTTGTGAACTGTCGGGGTCAACTTTTTCTGTGGATATAATTCTGCTAAAATTGATGCAGTTTTCGAAGCATATTCTCCATATTTTTCAGAATAACTTTTTTCCTTGCAATTTAACACATTCAAGATCGTTCCCAATCTCTTAACGATTTGATTGTTTATTCCAGTGATTCGAGTTTCAAAAAATCTTCTCGAAGTGTTTCCATCGCTTAAGTTTCCGTATCAGTACTTGGGGAATTACAATAAGAATGGGTTTTCACGGTTATATGTCATAAATTGTATCTGAATCTGAATTTAGAGAGTAGAATTTGACAGAGAATCTCAGGTAAACATTACAGAATGAAAAACAAAAATCATATATCTTAACAATAACGAACGAAACATTAACAGTAACAATGGGTTTTCTTAAATTGCGCAATAATGCATGCAACACATTTCTGGAACCATGTCTCTTTTCAAAATTTTACCTCTAGGGATTTATAGTTTTTTTTATTTTTCATTAAACCCGATGATAGAGCTCACGCAGGCGCCGCAATTTTAATAAAATCTAGTATAAAATATGAAATACTAGATCCCATTCAAAAACCTTTTTTGCAAGCAGCCGGTGTGAAAGTAATATGTGATAATATAATATATATTCTATTTACTTCCCACCCAGACATTCAGTAAAATGTCTGGATTATAAAACTTTTTAAAAAAATAAAATAGAGATCTTATTTTCTCTACGTATCAAACCTAAAATTAAATTGTGTTTTATTTCTTTTTTGCTACATACGCAAACACTTGGCATAAAGTTCATTGTAGGAGGTGACTTTAATGCTCAACATCCATGGTGGGGATCTCGACTAGCAAATCCAAAAGGTAAAGAGCTCTACAAATGTATTTTAAAAAACAAATATTCGTCTTTATCTACTGGAAGCCCTACATACTGGCCAAGTGATCCTACTAAAATTCCACACCTTCTGGATTTTATTGTTTATAAAGGTATTCCTAGAGCACTTTTGGATATATCAGATAGTGCAGATTTGAGTTCTGACCATAGTCCTATAATCGTTAACTTTAGTACAAACATTCAAACTGCAACAAAAAACATAAAAATCATTAATGCTAACACAGATATTGAATATTGGATAGAGCAAAATTTAAATTTGAATATTTCTATTAAAACTGAAAGCGAAGTAGAAGATGCCATAGAATCGTTTACGAGCTTAATTCATGAGGCAGCTTGTTTGTCTACCCCAACACAATGTAATTCGAATGGTTCTTATGTGAAAATTTCTGCTGAAATAAGAGAACTTATTATGAACAAACGTTGCTTGAGGAGAATTTACCAAAGAACTAGAAGTCCAAAGGATGTTAATGATGTTTGGAGTAGTTCTGACAATGATAAAGCAAACGTATTTAAAGAGCACTTAGAACAAACTGTTACACCATTTGATTTAAATAATCCTTTATATAGACATGAAATATTACAATTCCTTGATGTAGCATGTCAAATGGATCGTCCTATTAAGCATGTGACTCCTTCTGAGGTAAAAAATATTATAAAAGAACTCAATTCAAAAAAAGCACCAAGTTACGCAGTATTGACTCTACAGTAGTTAAGGCTTTACCTAAAAAAGGCTATGTTTTCCTTACAACTGTGTTTGACTCTATTTTAAGACTAAACTATAGCCTATACTGGGAAAACAGCATATTATTCCGGATTATCAGTTTGGTTTCAGGCATAAACACGGCACGCCAGAACAGTGTCACCGGATTTTACGCTGAGGAAAGGTGATTATCCATGCCTAACTTTAAATGGAACCTCTATTCCAACAAGTCACAATGTAAAGTATCTGGGGCTACTTACATGGAGGAAACATATTGACAAAAAGAAGGAATATTTAAAAATCAAAACAAAAAAAAAAATGCTCTGGCTGCTGGGATCAAAATTTGAATTAAGCCTGGAAAATATAGTTACTTTATATAAAACCATTATCAAGCCAGTTTGGACTTATGGTTTGCAACTATGGGGAACTACTAGCAATTCAAATGTGGAAATTCTGCAAAGGCCCTGGTTATTGAAAACACCAATATACATAAAGATCTCGGTATATCAACAATAAAAGACGAAATCAACAAGTTTACTGAAAGATGTCTTGATAGACTAAGCAATCACTCAAACGTTTTAGCCATTAACTTTTTAGATGACAGTGACGAAATACATAGGCTAAAAAGATTTCACATACTTGATCTACAATTTAGGAAGTAGCGATAAATAAAAATATGGAAATATATTTATATGTAAATAATACATTAATGTAATATATATATATTTTTATTGAGTTCATTGGAACTCAATAATTTTAAGTTCATTGTAAATATTATAAGATTTGCTTATTATTTTTGTAAAATAAAATAATAAAATATTATTTTGTAAAATGGATAGTTGGTATATATCGATTTACCTGGACAAACACTAAGCAAACAGTACAATTTCTATTCTTTTCTTAATAAATAGATCTATCAATAAAATCAAAAAGAACGACGACCCGTTACCTAGTTTTCGCGATACTGTATCTGAAAGCGGAGCAAATTACCTACAAATGGTCTAGTTTTTTGAACACTGAAAATCAGTCAACTTTGAAGGGCAAAATCTTCTGAACCAAAAATCTGATTGTAATAAGAGTAGCATATTTGAAATCGTTGGACAATTTCCTGTAAAATAGGTTTATTCAATATTTTTTAGGGGCACATGAAATTTTTGATTTTTGATCAGCCGTGTTGATATGGAGAAATCAAGGATGATACTTGATGAGATAGCGAGTCTGTTATAATTTTTTCTAAAAGTTTGGTGATTGCACTCAATTTTGCGATGCCTCTATAATTAGACACATTGATCTTATTGCCAGATTTATATAAAGGAATGATATAAGATTCCTTCCATAGAGATGTTAGATATTCTTTACGCAAGGACTGATTAAAAAGTACTGGGTGTACGACAGGGAGTCAGCACAGTGTTTAAGAACATTATTTGGTATTCCAAACTTGATTGTATAAATTTGATTTGACTTAATTACATTTCTTTTGAAAACTATATTTTGCGATGAGTCTCACAATAGGGTGGCCCTTAATAAAAACAAGTAAGAAAATTATAGTCGGTCTAGACCGACTATACGATACCCTATACCATGCGTTTAGAAACCCTATCTCTTAGGCCCAACTAACTGGACATTGAAAATAAGCAAAAACCAAATTTGAGTGGGATTTTTATTAATTTTTTTTGGCTGCAGATATGAAAAATTCATATCGGATGCTATATCTATAAAGGGACTAGGTCCAAAAATGGACCGATCTTGATCATGTTTGGTAAAGTCTCTTGTATTTTGCAAAAATATGTACAAACAAAATTTGAGAAGAATCAGTGCAATATTTTTGCTTTTTAATAGATTTAACTGAAGATCGGGAAGCAGCTCTAAATGGGGTCAAAGGGATCATTTTTGGACTACTCATTAGTGGATGTAATGAACGCATACAAACCCAATTTGAGTAAGATCTATATGACAATTTGGATCTTATGGCAATTTATGTCGATTTCATATGGGTAATTTGTATGGGGGCTAGGTCTGAACATGGACCGATTCTCACCAATTTCAATAGCGTTCATCCCATGGCCGATAAAAGCTTATATACCAAATTTCATCAAAATATATTCATATTTGCGACCTGCAGTTTGATTACAAGCTTTACATGGACACACAGACGGACGGACGGACGGACGGACGGACGGACGGACGGACGGACGGACGGACGGACATTGTTAAATCAACTCAGAAAGTGATTCTGATTCGATCGGTATAATTAAAGATGGGTCTAGGTCAAATATTTTTGGTTGTTACAAACAGCAGCACAAAGTCATTATACCCAAACCACATAGTGGTATAGGGTATAAAAAGTGTTCAAACTCTCGGTCTCACCCCTTAGAAATATGCGAATAGCAAAAAAACTGAGAAATACAAAGTTTTGGGCCAATCAAAAAACATTTAGTCGTGCCTCAACGCGATTAAAAATTTCAAGTGTGTTTGTTTATTTGGGGAAAATATGGCTTTTTTCAGATTTTACCAAAATTTCGTTCTATAGTTTAAAATTTCCGACAAGTTGTTATATAATTCGGGATCAGTATTAAATTATCCTCAAAAAGCTATAAAACTTCAAAATCGAATAAAACCTCGCCAAGAAATAGCAAATGCCCCAGACCACTTTTGTGCTAAAAAAAACTAGCTCATGAAATTTGATGGCATTTTTTTCAACTTTGAGAAATTGATTAAAGCCATAATTTCTTTTTGGTCTCTATACTTATAAGTTCTTAGATATGAAGTATTGTTTTATTACCACGTTGTTAACCTATTGCGCATTAAGACCGAAAATGAGAAATTTTTTTGATAAAATTTTAAAACTCCTTTTTCAAGTTTTAAAAAATTTTTTTAAACAAAATTTAAAAAACTGGATATAAAACTTTAAGGTAGTATAGAGACCAAAAAGAAATTATGGCTTTAATCAATTTCTCAAAGTTGAAAAAAATACCATCAAATTGCATGAGCTAGTTTTTTTTAGCACAAAAGTGGTCTGGGGCATTTGGTATTTCTTGGCGAGGTTTTATTCGATTTTGAAGTTTTATAGCTTTTTGAAAGGATAATTTAATACTGATCCCAAAATTATATAACAACTTGTCGGAAATTTTAAACTATAGAACGAAATTTTCGTAAAATATGAAATTTTCAATCGCGTTGAGGCATGACTAAATGTTTTTTGATTGGCCCAAAACTTTGTATTTCTCAGTTATATTCAGAGTTCAGAAAAAAACACACACTGAATAAAAAACTCGTACATATATGTAAACAAACATAACTTAGATTAACACACACATATTTTTATTTTCATATCAATTATGTTTGTTTTTAAATTTTCTTCGGTGCCCAACACAACCATGACTGTGTTCGTTTTAATATTTCGTTATTTACACGAACATTTTTCTATCACGTACTTTTTGTTTCAATCACACATAAAGCACACATTTTTGAGTGTTGCTTTATTTGAAGTTCATGTTCTGGTACATGTACTGAAAAAAAACACAGAACATGTACAATAAACAGGTTCGAGTTCAGTTATATTTTAAGTCGTGTTGTGGCTCGTGTAGTAAGAAAAAACAGAACATGTACAATAAACAGGTTCGAGTTCAGTTATATTTTAAACACGACTTAAAACGACTTATTTTAAACACGACTTAAAATATAACTGAACTCGAACCTGTTTATTGTACATGTTCTGTTTTTTCTTACTACACGAGCCACAACACGACTTAAAATATAACTGAACTCGAACCTATTTATTGTACATGTTCTGTGTTTTTTTTCAGTACACGTACCAGAACATGAACTTCAAATAAAGCAACACTCAGAAATGTGTGCTTTATGTGTGATTGAAACAAAAAGTATGTGATACAAAAATGTTCGTGTAAATAACGAAATATTAAAACGAACACAGTCATGGTTGTGTTGGGCACCGTAGAAAATTTAGAAACGCACATAATTGATATGAAAATATAGATATGTGTTGGCTGCTTTTGAACAGAACATTGTGTGTTTCATGTGTGTATTTTCTGAACCTTGGTTATATTACTATTTGCATATAATGAAGGGCCACCCTAGTCTCACAAACTAGTTCTAAAGTTCGTGAAGATACCTTTCGCAAAATATTAAATAAAAATTTGACTATCATGGGGTTGAAGCACGTAGATATTAATAGAAAAATACGTATGGAATTTGGTAATGAGGCTCTAGAATTTTGGGAACGTGTTTTATTTTCAAATGAAAGCAAGTTTTGCATTTTCTGCTTTAAGGGGGAAAATTTCGTTTGGCGAATAAGTCGAACTGCATTAAATAAAGAAAATCTTTAGCCAACAGTTAAACAAGGTGGAGGTGGCATTATGGTGTATGGTTGTGTGTCAGGCAACCGAGTTGGTAAATTGGTGTTTATTGAGTCTATAATGGATAAAATTGGATAAATAAACATTTTAAAACAAAATTTAACCAATGCGCACAACAACTAGACCTTTGAGGAAATGCTAAAAATCATCATTTTGGATGAGTGAGGTCAAATAAGTACAGAGGGTACTTTGTCGATGCAAAATTGGATAACAGATATCTTAGAAGGTCAAATTTATTTTTTTGTATTAATATTTCAAATGTACGAATATTTTTTAATGAATTTTTTCTTCTTTTTAGCTGCATAAAATTTGTTAGCTAAATAAAAAAACTAAGCCTAATAATTTATTAGAAAACTAAATAATTCAGTTTAGTTAATTTTTTTTTATTTTTTCCTAGTATGGCAGTTTTAATATTAGGTGTGCGGATGCTGTGTCTAGTAAGTGCATATTTTGGAAGATATATGCGTGTTACAATTTTAACAATATCAATCCTTAAAACAAAAACATTTCCTAGTACGAAATAATGAAAAACATTGTATTTCTTGTCAGAAATAACACACATAAATATGTGTATGGAAACTATCATACCTAGAGAGGTATGAGAGAAATGAAGATAATGACAAAAAAAAAAAATCATATTTTTTTTTTTTTTTTTGGAAATTCAGTCCATTTTGTTTAGAAACAATAACAACTTTTCGGTATTGTAGGTTAAACTGTTTTTTAATTTTTAATTTATAATTTTTAACGTTTAATTTTGAATTTTGAATCTTGAATTTTTAATTCTTCATTTTTAATATTTAATTTTTAATTGCTACTTTTTTTAAACAAGGATATTATATCGTGATAACAATAAATGTGGTAGAGGGTATTACCACATTTTTTTTATCGCACAGTGTTGTGGAGGATATAAAATTGATTTTAAGACACAGGTGGAGGGTATCAAAGATTCGACACAGCCGAATTTAACACTCTTACTTGTTGAATGAAATTCAATTAATATTTTCTGAAAATTGTTAATTTTGTGTTTTACTCTGTCTAGCTTAGATTATTTCGCTCACTGTATTTATTACAAATTTTGCAATCAGAAACCCAAATGATGCAACAATTCAGTATTTATAATCGAAGTATTTATAATTCTAAAGAAATATTAATATTTATTTACAATCAAGTACCGGAGCGGATTATTTTCTATTAAATTTATTTGTTATAAAAACCTTTATTAAAATAAAAAGAGGAGCACAAAAGTAATACAACAAAACCATAAGATATTGAACTTAAAGAGTGAATCAATTGAAGGTACAATTTTAAATTTAAGATATTTACGTCAGATTAAAGAAAATTATATTCGAATGATTTTATGAATACACATTGAAAGGAAATTTTATGTTCTTTCACGCTAAGAATTTTCATTATTCGAACTGGTTCATATAAGCTTTAAAAAGATTAATATTATATTAAATTTTTTTGATTTTTTCGGCTCTAAAAATTTTAGTTTTAATATTACTTATCGTTCTTAAAAAGGTAAAGGCTTCAATGTTTTTATTTGTATATTATTAAGATTCGACCACATCGCATTTAGCAGTCTAACTTATATAATTTTTGAAGACGTTCGCCTAGCCTGCCGAATGCAAAATTGTTCATATTACTTATATATTCTTTAATATTATTTTTCAATTAAAAAATATCCATCGGATTTTTTTCAAATTTATTTTAAATTATTACCTTTAAGTAGATCACCCTTTAAAATTATTATGCAAAGGAACACACAAGATATACATACACATACATGGAGAACAAGTGTTTTTTTTTTCATACGCTTGAAAATAGAATAGGAACAAAATAATATTAATAATAAAAAAATAAAAAATCTTGTAAGCATTATGTATGTATTTTAACCTAACAAGATGATACCTGTGCTCAAGTGGCCAAAGAAACTAGACGCATCAGGAAAATTCATAAAAATAATAACAGCAACAATAAGAACATAAATACACAAACAAATGCAACAAGAACATTTTCATACACGCGCTTACTGAGAAATTGTGGTAAACAAAACATATAAATGAGCATACAGAACTCTGAAACTCTTAATTCATTTCTGATAAAATCACTTTTAAAACAAGTAAGAAAATTATAGTCGGTCTAGACCGACTATACGATACCCTATACCATGCGTTTAGAAACCCTATCTCTTAGGCCCAACTAACTGGACATTGAAAATAAGCAAAAACCAATTTTGAGTGGGATTTTTATTAATTTTTTTGGCTGCAGATATGAAAAAGTTCATATCGGATGCTATATCTATAAAGGGACTAGGTCCAAAAATGGACCGATCCTAATCATGTTTGGTAAAGTCTCTTGTATTTTGCAAAAATATGTACAAACAAAATTTGAGAAGAATCAGTGCAATATTTTTGTTTTTTAATAGATTTAAGTGAAGATCGGGAAGCAGCTCTATATGGGGTCAAAGGGATCATTTTTGGACTACTCATTAGTGGATGTAATGAACGCATACAAACCCAATTTGAGTAAGATCTATATGACAATTTGGATCTTATGGCAATTTACGTCGATTTCATATGGGTAATTTGTATGGGGGCTGGGTCTGAACATGAACCGATTCTCACCAATTTCAATAGCGTTCATCCCATGGCCGATAAAAGCTTATATACCATATTTCTTTAAAATATATTCATATTTGCGACCTGCAGTTTGATTACAAGCTTTACATGGACACACAGACGGACGGACGGACGGACGGACGGACGGACATTGTTAAATCAACTCAGAAAGTGATTCTGATTCGATCGGTATAATTAAAGATGGGTCTAGGTCAAATATTTTTGGTTGTTACAAACAGCAGCACAAAGTCATTATACCCAAACCACATAGTGGTATAGGGTATAATTAATCTCATCTTGAAGAACTCATCAATAAAAAGACATGTGTGATTAATTGGAATTATAATTGCTCAGCGTTAATTAATTAAATTTTTAGTATGGAGTAACATTAAACGAATAAATTTCCCAGCCAACATTTCATCAATTGGATTGAGTTTAATATTTTCCAGTTTATCTTCTTAAAAGAATTCATTAAATGTTGTAATTAAGTCCCCAGCCCCTAATCCTGAAAAATGATTTCTTACCTTGTTCTACATATATAAAGAGGTAAAAAGTCTTTTTTGGGATTTAAGTTAAAGAATTCATTTTGATCATATCTTTTATGTTACTTTATACATAAATAAATTTATAATAATAACAAATGCAGTTTTTTCTAAAGGTGCTATTACATGATGTGTTTTTTACATATGTACTGTCAAATTTTCCCACAACAAAAGTTGTACACATCGTGTGATACATATGAAACATTGTTTATGTACAATACATGAGGAAAGTCACATGTACAGTTTTCAATTAGAACAGGTTCTATTTTTGCATGACAAACATATGAAAATACAACACTGCTTGTGGCGAAAGAAAAACAGAGTAAATTTTAAAGATTAATATTGAAAGAAAAATAAATTGTTTAGTATTAATTAACAATTAAAAAATATATATCTTTTTTTTTAACAATAAATTTTTGTAAATTCACAAATTAAATCAGCTGTTGTTTACATTTAGAGGTTAAGTCATACGGAAATTCATATGCACGTGTGATAGCAAAAATTATGAATCGTATGTAAAAGACAATTTTGACAGACATGAGGAATTTCATATGGATAAAAAAAGTGACAGTACATATGTAAAAAACATTTCGTGTAATAGCACCTTAAATAGGAAGTTCATAATGTCGGAGATTTGAGTTGAACCAGACCTTTTTAATTAAAAGAGCATAAACACGACCAGACCGTTGCGTAGTTTCTAATATTTTAATTTATAAACGCTCTTTTTCTCTCTAAAGTTGCCATATTTTTTTTTTACAAAATTGCTGTGGTGAATACCAATTTTGTAAACAAAAACATATGTTTATGGAAATTATTAAAAAAAAAAAAATTGTAAATTTAATGTTATTCCATCAAATTCATGTTCTGCCAATAGATATTAATGAAAAATATGGAATTTTATATTTTAAACATTGTTGTCCGTTGTTGTTTTGAGTATTTATTTTCCGCAATGACAAAACGTCTTGTACCGGTCTGATTTTGCGTACTCTTATTCTGACTTTAAGAGATAAATTTAAAAAAAAGGCACTCGATACTTAAGACGTAAAGCTAAGACTCGTAGGAACTTAAGTTAAAAGTAAAGTCTTTCAAGGATTTAAATTCAATATTCACTGAATTCTAAAACTACACTAGACAACAAAAAATAATATAATTTCTGAACTTTAGTTTTTTAAATAATTATTTTTACGATAATTATCACATCCGATATTAACAAAATTATATAGGGACTAGGTTCAAAAAAGTTTAAAACAAGATCAAATTTAGTATGGTCCCTTATGTGTACCAAAAATATATAACAAATCAAATCATGTAAATCTTATTCTAGATTTAAATGAATATCGGGACGCTAATTTACAATACTATACTGTTTACTTTCGGAATGGTGTTTTATAAATATAATTAATAAGGTATATATAAAAATCTTGTAATCAATTTAACTCGATATCTTAGAGGACATTAATATTGGGACTAGATCGGAACAAGCACCAGGTTCAACCAATTTCCATAGCTATCGTTCGTCCTTTGGCTGATAAATACTATTTATCATCGAAATATTTTTAAATTTGTCACAAATTACACAGTGCAGTGCAACTTCTCGTGTGCGGAGTTTGCATTCGATGGCTTCAAAAATGTTGCACTGGTTATTTTGAAATTCGCAACAATAAAGTACAATTAAAAGAGCTTTTTATTCGTTATTATGACCAGGCAATTTTTTTTTAAGATTTTGTATTTTACTAATCGAGCTTACTGGTCGTTTTTTTCAAATCAAATAATATTCTATTTTATCTTCATTGTTCTACCCGACGTTTCGTCGATTTGTTGTCGACATCTTCAAGGGGTTTAAGGAAGTGAGTAAACTAACTAAAACAATAAAAAAATTTTAATAAAACAACAATAAACACACAAATCTATATCACAGCTGTTTACAAAAACGATCAGTAAGCTCGATTAATAAAATACAAAAGAGCTTAATTTTGATACATTTAGATTCGATAAATTCAGTTAAAAATTCAGTTCTTAAACTATAGGTTGTTGAATATGATTTCTTATAATATAAATTGCTGTTTAAAGTGTCAGAAGAATTAATAATTTAAATTTTAATTTAAAGGAGTTCATACAAATGGAATTCTGTCTTATAACCTTGGGGTCTTAACCAGAAATAAACAAGTAAGAAAATTATAGTCGGTCTAGACCGACTATATGATACCCTATACCATGCGTTTAGAGACCCTGTCTCTCAGACCCAACTAACTGGATATAGAAAATAAGCATAAACCAAATTTGAGTGGGATTTTTCTTAATTTTTTTTGGCTGCAGATATGAAAAATTTCATATCGGATGCTAAATCTATATGGGGACTAGGCCGATCCTGACCATGTTTGGTAAGGTCTCTTGTATTTAAAAATATATACAAACAAAATTTGAGAAGAATCAGTGCAATATTTTAGTTTTTTGATAGATTTAAGTGAAGATCGGGAAGCAGCTCTATATGGGGCCTATGACTAAGAGTTGTCCCATAGAGATAATTTTTGGACTACTGATTAATGGATGTAATAAACACATACAAACCCAATTTGAATAAGATTTATATGATAATTTGTATCTTATGGCAATTTAAGTCGATTTCATAGGGGTCACTTGTATGGGTGCTAGGTCTGAACATGGACCGATTCTCACCAATTTCAATAGCGTTCATCCCATGGCCGATAAAAGCTCACATACCAAATTTCATCAAAATATATTCATATTTGCGACCTGCAGTTTGATTACAAGCTTTACATGGACACACAGACGGACGGACGGACGGACGTACATCGTTAAATCGAATCAGATAGTGATTCTGATTCGATCGGTATAATTAAAGATGGGTGTAGGTCAAATATTTTTGGTTGTTACAAACAGCAGCACAAAGTCATTATACCCAAACCACATAGTGGTATAGGGTATAAAAATGAAATTAAAGTGCGGTGTGTTTTTCCGTTTCGAAAAAATAAATACCCGAAACCACATCTTACAACTTCGACTGCACAAATCAGAAATTTTTTGATGTGTAAACATCAATACGCGCAGGGGGGTAAATTTCTAAATACAATCACAAAAACAGCGTAACATGTGAGCCGTAAGACAAAATCGGTGTGACTTATGATTGTATTGGTGAAAAAATGATGATATGTAATAACCTGTTTGAAAATAAAAAATGAAAATAAAAAAGAAAAATGAAAAATAAATAATTAAAAATGAAAAATAAAAAATGAAAAACGAAAACTAAAAACTAAAAAATGAAAAATAAATATGAAAAACGAAAAATAAAAAATGAAAAACGAAAAATAAAAAATTTTAAATGAAAAACGAAAAATAAAAAATTAACCAGTTGAAATAATAAACAACAAAAATATTTTTATATTAGCAGAGCCCCTGCCCCTGCTATAAATTATACATAAATAGATGACGCTTTCTGTTCGATTTTAAAAAAGTGCAATAAGAAATCTTTAATTACTAGATGTTCACACATCTCCCCTGTGTATATTTTTTTTGTAGAGTTTTCTATAAATTTTCTAGTTTAAATAAATGTAAACATTTATTTTTTAAATAATTTCTATAAGCCCTAAAAACATATTTATTGTTTGTTTACGAAATTGGTATTCACCACAGTATTTCAGAATATGGCAACATTAGAGATCGAATGGGGGGTAAACAATGAGGCAAAACATGTAAATTAAAGTCAGCCTGATTACGGTTATCGTATACGATTTCAGTCATGTCGGTAATAATGCATTTTTTAAAACGGTACCATGGTTGTCGAAAACGACAGATATACAACTCTGTTAGCAAATCTCTTACAATTTCCGTACCACGAGTGTCGTATTTTTTTTTTGTGTTTGGTTTTCTGTCATAATAAACCGAAAACACGAGGATCATGAGACAAACACCGACACGTGTTTCCTCTTATCTGAAATAATAGAAGCGACGAATCCAACCTTTGTCCGATGAATCGTAATTTACTACTGAGCGTCGTATTTAATTGTTAAATTGTGCAAAAGCTGTCGTTATGAATTTTGATCACGACAGCTTTAAAAACTTATTAAAATGACCGAAAAGAAAAAGTTTGTTTTAGAATTTATTAAGTCAATTAACAATTCTTTTTAATTATATGCCTTAAAAATTTTAGGATGAAAACTACTACTACAATAATTAATAATTTGAGGAATTAATGAAGAAATACCCACATTTGACTACAGCGTTTCAGAAAGCCTCAAATAAAATAAATATTAAAGAAGAACAAAATGGGAGCGAATTTATATAAACTGGGATCTCCTGTTCGGAATGGAAAATTAAATTTAAAAAAAAACTTTGCCATAACAATATAGAATGTCGCGCTACCGGAGGAGGTTCAATAAAGCAGTTTAATTTAACTCCAACTGATGAAACTGCTTCAAACATATTGTATTTACGCTCAATAATTAATAACAAAAGGCGAAATTTCAGAGTCCAAGGGAAAGTAAATGATCGTATGGCCACTAACACAAAAAATAGTTTCGAAAAGGAAACCGAACAGAACAGAAATAAAACAAACAAAAAAAAGCAAAATCCTTTCCGATCAGCTAAAAATTCAAACGGAATTATATAAGGAATTTAAGCAGTCTCTAGCTGAAAGAAATCATCTTCTCCCTAAAGAGTTAAAAATACAAAAGAAAAGCTGGAGTAAAAATAAAAAGGGAAAATTTTATTAAAATTACTTCTAAGTGGTTTTTAACATGTTATTTTAGTAAACTCTTTCTTTTAACTCATGCTCTTTGTCTGTCTGTCGTGAGGCAACCTCATTCCCCTTATGCAATTGATCTGAAACTTGGCCCATAGTCTTGTTGTGACTACAGATTAATTTTGGTCACGCACAGTCATGGAGTGATCTAAATGTCATTTCCTCTCATTCGATCTATCTGAAACTTGGTCTATACACTTGCTGTGAAACAAAGATTAACTTGGACTTAGTCACGCACAGTCACGGAGAGATTTAAAAAGGATTTCCCCTCATCCAATCAATCTGAAACTTGGTCGATATACTTGCTGTAAAGAAAGATTAACTTCGACGCACAGTCATGGGGTGATTTAAAACTCATTTCACTTTATCCGATCGATCTGAAACTTGGTCGATAGACATGCTGGTAAAAAAGATTAACTTTGACATAGTCACGCACAGTCACGCATAGTCACGGAGAGATTGAAACCTCACTTCAAGCATTCGATCGATGTGAAACTTTGTTTCATAGACAGTCACAGAGAAATTAAAAACTTATATGCATAAGGCAAGAAAGAGTTATAATAAAAACTTTGTTTTTATGGGCTAGATTATTTTTACTTTTTTATTTATAGTATATTTAAGTTTTTTATGTTTTAGATTATGAAAATAAAGTTACACTTAACAATTGTTTTTTTTTTTTTTTGTTTTATAAAATATATAATAATGCAATTTATTTGTTTAAATTATGTTTCTAATATCCGTTGATTTGTTTGGCATGCTTTAACAAAGTAACGCCTACGATAGCGATAATAACATTAAATTTAAATATCAAAAAACACATGTTTTTCAGTATTCACCACAGCAATTTTGTTTAAATATGGGAACATTAGAGAGAGAATGAGAGTTGAAAAATGAGTATATGAGAAACTCCGCAATAAAAGTAATATAAATTTTATTTTAAAGGGAAGATATTGTTGCCTTTAACTTTTAACGTGAGGTTTATGTATTTAATGTTGCCACATTTTCTGATCTATTAAGAATAAATTCACACCAATTTAGTTTGGAAATAAATTTATTTGCATATACTTTATTACACATTTACAACAATTGTGCAACTTATAATAAAGGTTTTTAATTTTTATTCTATTGTTTGCTTGCGAACAAATAAAGGAACGTTGCCACTACGTATTTTATAAAACAATTCATTTGGTCAAAAGTAATCGGTGTTTCCTTTGGTGTTGCCACAATATCAAAAATATTAATTTTATTTTACTGGGAAGTTGTAATAACGAAAAGAAGTTAAAGTTAACTTTATTGCTCACTTTAGCTAAAGTTACCTTTAACTAACATTTACTTTAAAGGGAAGTTGTAATAATTGCCCTTATTATACTCTTAATGTGGTGAAGCTCTGCGAAATCTTATGTCAATTTTAACGGTCTGAAGATGTTTACACATAAGAAAAAAATTTTATGACATTTTTATTTTAATTAATATTTTCAAATATATAACTTTTGTTAAAATTTATTTAGTTTGCAGTCTTTTGAAACTCTGTTTAAAGGTGCTTAACATACTCATCGTAATGAAAGAAGGAATATTGGTGGCACCATTCACAACCCAACCAACAAACCAACAATATTGAAAAGAAGGCAATCAAGCAAAAATATAACACGGTACTTATGCATTAAGTGCAGAGAGCTCTTAGTTTTGTGTAAGGTAGTAGTAATAATAAGTAGAATAAGCAGGAGGAGTAGAAGGAAGAGGTGGATTATAGGGAGAAAAAAAAACAATAACAACCTCCACACACATAGAAGAGGTGGAACACAAAAGACGACGACAACAAACATATAGACAGATAGCTAAAAAAAAAAAAAATATATAGCAACAGCAACATACAGCAATGACACAAAGGCAAGTGCAACAAACGTACACTAGTCTATTTCAGATGGAATAACAACTATACATGTTGTTGTTGTTCTTCCAACTATTTTCTTAGGTGCTGACACTCAGTCAGCCAGCGTACGTTTGGTTAAGAAACTTTCAAGTAAAAGTAAAAAAAAAGAAAGAAAAAAAAACAATTAAAATAAATTTAAAAATAGCAACAAAAAAAAAATTATTATTGTAGTTTATGGTTGCTGTTTATCCCTTAAACATGTATTATGGATGTATGTCGTTTTATTTTACTTTTGGACATCCACACCGGCGGAAGGACGGACAGACTGTCGGACATATACACATACAAATGAAGCTAGATACAATTTCGTGACTGCGTTTAGCGGAAGAGTTGGTGTGCTGTGTAAATTGCATTTTTTAACAACGTCATGAATGAATAACATAAAAAAAATGCATAGAAATATTTTAGTCTACTTAAGGTTATTGAAACAAACTTGCAGTTGTGTGTAGAAGGGCTTGCTAAAGTACTTTCTAACGGAAGTGTACACATAGCTGTTACTAAATAAGAAGATACTATATACAGCCTTGGCCAAAATTTTGAGGCACCCTAAAAATTGTTCCCTATGCAGTTCTTGTGGCCCAATAAACATATTCAGTCATCGTAATATGGGTGGGTTTATAAACTGATATTTGTATAAAAGATTTTTTCTTTGTAAATTTAGTGTTCTTATGAAATATTGTTGGTTTTGAAATTACGGAGTGTTTCGTGCATGGTAAACTATGGATATGGGTAAAAAAAATGGAACTATTTGCAATAACACTTGAAAATAAAATTTTCATATGAAGATGGAAAAGTCTGAAAGAAATAAAAAGCTGTCGTTTCCGATTTGGGGTTCAATATATCAGATGTACGAAAAAAGAATTTTCAGTCGCTTTTATACCCTCCACACCACTGTGCAGAGCGTACATATCGGTTTGTAAGTCATCGAAATAAATACCGGAGACCCCATAAACTTTATTTAAGCTTCATCCTTATAAAAGGAGAAGTCGATCTGGTGGTGTTCGTTTGTCTGTATGTCTGTTGAGACATTCTCCATTCAGCAATAAGTCGAATTTGTCGCACTGTTTAGGCTTAAAATGTTCACCATAATCTGCACCAGTTTGGAATTTAATTTAGAGTCTCTAGACCCAATTGGTGAGGGCTGACGTAGGAAAATGTAAAGATACTCCGATAAAATTTCATATAAAAAAAAAAAAAATAAGAATAGCGATGCATACACATTTTTGTTTTCTTCTTGTTTTGCTATAAAAGTTCTTGCTCTTGTACAAAAAAATAAAAATAAAAACAAGCATAGAATGTGTATCCATCACAACTAAACAAACAAAAATGTAATTGACATTTATGGTCATTGCATTTATTAATTAGTTTCAATTAAAAAAGCACAAAAATACCCAAAGTTTTTGATAATTATCTTATTAATTTTAAACGTCATTGTAATTTGAAACCTAACCTTTTTTGTCTCTTATGGTCAGTCAGACAACGCAATTCTAGGTTCGCTCTCTCATTCCTGGTTCGTGCCCCAATCAAGATTGAACCAATATGTTTCGCCATACAAAATTGTGAGAGCGAACCGTTTTGGTTCATTTTAAATCATGTTGCGAACCACGAAAAATTTACTATCATCTCCAATTTTGATAAAAAAATTATCGCTAGTTTTAAATAAACTGGCCGTTAAAAAAATATAAACAAAGAAAAAACAAAAAATTAATGTGGTCAATAAAATAAATAAAAACATTTAACAAATAATAAGTATATATTTACATACATATACATACTTATATTTAAATAAAGACAAAACAAAAAAGAAAAAGCCGCACCATATAAAGGGTCCGCCAAATAACTTTTTTTTTTTTTTGAATATGCTATAAAAAAAACTACTGAATATTATCTCAAATTTCTTTTGAAAGTACAATCCTTCCGGTTAATAATGGAAAATAATTTCATTCAAATGGCTGCCTCGGCTGGCCATGCAGTAGCCTACACGATCGGTCCAATTTTTAAGCACATTATCGATTGTGTGCAGCTGTATTTCACCAATGGCTTCACGAATATTGTCCTTTAAAGCGTCAATTGTTTCTGGCTTGTTGGCGTAACACTTATCTTTGAGGGCACCCCACAAATAATAGACCAACGGTGTCAAATCGCAGCTCCCAGGTGGCCAAACGACATCAGCTCTGCGGCTGATAATGCGATCTTCAAAAATAGGGCGCAAAACATCGAGTGTAGCTTCAGCTGTGTGGCACGTGGCGCCGTCCTGTTGAAACCAAATGTTGCCAATATCCTCTCTTCAATTTTTGTGAACAAAAATTCGTTCAACATGGCCCGATAACGATCTCCATTGACTGTAACGGCCACTCCTTGCTCATTTTCGAAGAAAAATGGCCCAATTATGCCTCTGGACCAAAATCCGCACCAAACAGTGATTCGTTTTGGGTGTATCGGATTTTCAATGTATGGGTGCGGGTTTTCTGTGCCCCAAATGAACCAATTTTGCTTGTTTACATACCCGCCAAGATCAAAATGAGCTTCATCTGAAAAGATGATTTTTTTTGGCAAAATCGGCATCTTCTGTAAGTCGATCGCAGGCCCACTTAGCGAAGCGAAAACGCATTGGATGGTCAGTTGGCTTCAACTCCTGAACCAATTGGACTTTGTATGGCGTCATACCAAGGTCTTTATGCAAAATTCGTCTCAACGATGCCTCCGAAATGTTCAATTCTTGAGAACGACGGTGAATTGATGTTGATGGCGCTTCACGCACACTTTCTGCCACAGCAGCAATATTCTCGGGTGTACGCACTGTTTTTGGCTTTTCACGCTTTGGTTTATCGATGAGGATGCCAGTTTCTTTCACTTTTTTCACAAGATAACGAACATACGGAGCTGACGGTGCTTCTCTTCTTCCAAAATCCGTACGCAATTTTCACACACATTCTGCAACATTCTGCATGATTTTCGAAGTAATGTCGCAATATTTCCCATCGTTTTTCAAGCGTATACACAACCATATTCGTTCAGCGGAGGGATAAAACTAATTATCTGTCAAATCAGACATGAGCTAAGTGTTACCATTCACGAAATAAGCACTAGTTGAACATGGTATTAGTGTTGACAACCTTGATTATAATATTGTGTTTAAAGCACGAGTGGAGGGTATCAAAGTTTCGGTACAGCCGAATTTAACACTCTTACTTTTTTTATTAAAAAATTGGTCGTTTATTGTGAAAGAATTATTTTCAATCGCTTGTCACTACTTTTCCTGTTTTTCTGGCAGAAGAATGTTTAATCTTTTGAGCCTATCCATGATAGACTCAATTTTTGGTATTTCATATGATGTGAAGGCCACGTGTCATCGATCGAAAGAAGAAGAAATCAGAAGGAGCAATATCTGGTGAATACGGCGGATGGGAGTAAAAAATCACAATTGACTGATTCCACAACATGTGGACGAGCATTATCATGTATGAGAATAACTTTGTCGTCTATGAATATTGGCCTTAGCTTTAGATGTTGAAGCATAGCCAGGTAATCTGCATAGTGTCCTCTTTTTTCTTTCGTTTATGCCTTGCAAGCATTAATTTACATGTGGAAAATTGACTTTCAAATTTTCTCGGCGTCAGTTCGTATGTATATAATCCAACTTCATTGTTTTTGAAACATTCCCAATGATTTTAAACGATGTGAAATTGCTTCTTGAGTCACTCGTAATGTAAGTACGTTTAGCACGAATCTTGATCCAATAAAGTATTCAATTTCGCGTCTTCGTACACATTCGATCTTCCGCTATGTTCTTTATTTCTTCAGAACTATAAGGAAACTTCTTCAAGTTTAAGTGCTGAGAAGTTTCAAGGCCAGGAAGTAATCTCAGCCACTCATATATTGCAACAAAAATAATCGAATTGAATGAACAAAAATATTATAAGATTTAACAGCAAAAAATTGGTCAAAAGTGTCTGCCGATCTAGCTTGATCAATTGGAATAATTATGATATGTTTTAGTAAGACTTTTTTTAATTGAATTTATTCAATTTTTGTAATATCCAGTCTGAATTATGTAAGACGCAGGGTGGGAGAAGAATATTACCCACACTGCGAAAATAAGATTAATGTCCTTGGAAATGCTTTACATTCACAATTTTTTAAATTTACGGGTATACCAACTTTCGAGGAGTAAAATTTCAACAGGACAATATTCCTCGCCACAAATCTGGGACAATAGTGCAATGGATGAAAACCAATAATTGAATGGCCGGCACTGTCGCCAATAAAATTAAATTAAACAATTCGAGCAAGTTTAATGACAGCATTGCGTGGAGAGTGGGCAGAAATTAGTATCAAGCATGCAAAAAAAAAAAATTGTTGCGGTCAGAGTGGTAAATGGATATACTAAATATTAGTGAACTAAAAGAAATACATTTCTTTCAAAAAATTCAACTTTATAAGGTAGGTGCCTCAAAGTTATGGCCTAGGCTGTAGATATTTATATGAGAAACAGAGACGTAACTTTTCAACAAAAACCCTTTTATGTCATACAGACGTGGTGAAATGGAACAAAGTTAGAGTATAAACATAAATTAGATAAATTAAATCTTAGTTTAGAAATAGTTATTTTATGAGCTTATGAGGGATTATACCGGCTGTTTTTCATCAATTCCTATTTTTGAATGTAAATAATAAAATAAACTTTCGAAACAAATCTGCCAATGTTTTTTTGCTTTATTTAAAGCAAAAACATTTGATCTTGAGCCTGATAAATTTCCTAACTTAAATTCCCTTAGGTTTTCACTTATAACGTCACCACATTTTTAAGAAAATTTATAAATTTTGCAAACAAAAAACATATGGTTTTAATACTCCACTGTGAGTTTTCCAAAAAGAATAAGGAATAAAAAATTTAAAAAAATTAATGGAGAAAATGGATACAAACGAAAAAGTTAAAATACAATCAAAAAATTACAAAAACTATCACAAAAAAATATAAAAATAAATAAAAGAAAACACTAACAATTAAAATTTTTACCGACGTCCGTCGTACTATGTTTTTGTTTTCGCCGCACCAATAAAAGCAACGCAGAACTCAACATTGTGTTTACACTCTAAAATCTAAACTTGACCGACAAGGATCGAGACAAAAAAATGGCACAGAAATTTTAATAAATCAGACTTCAGAAAAAAACACACACTGAATAAAAAAACTCGTACATATATGTAAACAAACATAACTTAGACCAACACACACATATTTTTATTTTCATATCAATTATGTTTGTTTTTAAATTTTCTTCGGTGCCCAACACAACCATGACTGTGTTCGTTTTAATATTTCGTTATTTACACGAACATTTTTGTATCACGTACTTTTTGTTTCGTGTTTAAAATATAACTGAACTCGAACCTGTTTATTGTACATGTTCTGTTTTTTCTTACTACACGAGCCACAACACGACTTAAAATATAACTGAACTCGAACCTGTTTATTGTACATGTTCTGTTTTTTTTTTTTTCAGTACACGTACCAGAACATGAACTTCAAATAAAGCAACACTCAAAAATGTGTGATTGAAACAAAAAGTACGTGATACAAAAATGTTCGTGTAAATAACGAAATATTAAAACGAACACAGTCATGGTTGTGTTGGGCACCGTAGAAAATTTAGAAACGCACATAATTGATATGAAAATAAAGATATGTGTTGGCTACTTTTGAACAGAACATTGTGTGTTTCATGTGTGTATTTTCTGAACCTTGCCTAAAATGCACAAGGACGTAACTTTTTTCGCTCTGTTCAGTGCATTATAACTAGATCCACAAGTATATTTTTCATTTCTACCTTCCTAGCCTGCCAAGAAATTTGTAGTGGCCGTAAACAAAAATAATGGTTGTGTTATGTGCAATTTTGTTAAACGATTTTGAATGGGATTAAATACAATTTGGCTCTATTGGGGATTGGTACAAACTAGGGATGAGCCTCGATGTTCGATGTTTTCATAACATCGATGGTTTTGCATTCGATGTTCGAAGGTTTTGCCATCGATGATTTTGTCCGATGTTTTTTCTAACATCGATGATTTTATATATATATGTATGTATACATCTTTTAACTCTTTGAAGTTACATTATATTAAAAACAAAACAACATTAACACCCCTGGATATTGCTTAAATAATTGTTGCTGGCAACAATTGCATTCCATACGTATCATAACAGAAGCGGCGTAATTAAATTGATTGTTTGGTGTCAAAAAAATGCAAGATGGCTCGAGTAAGTGAATTTTGGAAGCATCTCACGAAATTATCGTCCTCATCCGCAAAATGCGATCATTGCAGAAATGTGTTCAAAACTTCGGGCAATACATCCCACTTGAAATGTCATATGCAGAGTGTCCATGGTGATTTACTGACTACAAAGTCAAATAAAAAGTAAAAACTTGACTCAAACCACTCTAGTTATGGATCACGACGACGATGACGGCGACTGTGTTCTGTCTGCACTTTTACCTTCAACATCACAAACATCCAGTTGTTCCAATGTGAGTAATTTTTAATTTATTTAGTTTCTCATTTGTATAAATTTATAAACATCGGTACTTTAAGTTATAATTTCAACGTATAAAAGACTTCAAGGATGGAGGCAAAGGAAACGAAAAAATATTCCAGGCAATTTTTTTTTTAATATGCCAAGATATGCAACCAATAACAACGGTTTTTTTTTTTTTTGAGAGTTATGAAATTTTGTGCGCCTCACTATGTTGTGCCAAGCAGTTTCACTATAAAAAGAATGATCAACGAGAAATTTGATGTAATGCAACATGTTTTAAAGGAAAAGTTGAGGTACAAAAGTTTTACAATTACTACTTTTGCTTCGACTGACATCCAGATGCGCAGTTGTTTGAGAGCAACCGTTCATTTCATCGAAAAGGGTGACCAAATGTATAATAGAAATCTTAGGCAAATAAGAAACCTGTGCGCAGATTGGGAATTAAATCCACAAAACCTTGTTGCGATAGTCACCAATTGGGCAGTAATTATAGTGAAAGCAGCACATTTAGCATTCGGCCGTTAATGGCAACTGCAAGCGAAATAGAGGACATTGCAGCCATTGTATTTTACAGTCATTGGATACAGCTACAACAATAAAATATGTGGAGAGCAATACTTGACAATTAGTCTAGCAATTCTTATTGCTCATATTCTGAAAGAAAAAGTGCAGAAAATTACCCTTAAGAAGCAACTATTAGTTGAATTTGAAAAAAGATTTGTTGGGATTGAACATTCTTCACTGTTGAGTATGGCAACAATTTTGGACCCTCGGTTCAAAACAATTAACTTTAAAGAACCCCTTCAACTTTCAAAAACTTTGCAAATGATTGATCGGATTATGCAACAAAATGAAGCATTAAACATGTCATGTTCAGCAACTGCTTTCGAATCGGATTCTGGAGATAAGAATCGGTGCCAGAATGACAGCTTATTTAGCGATCACAAAACAAAGTGATTCAAAAAAATGGCGAAGAAATGGCTTAGAAATAATACTTCTTCAACAGAACACAAATTAAGAAGCAACCATTCCAAAGTTTTCTTATACATTCGTAAGTATAAATGATCCACATTCAATTCAACTATTTTTTTTAATAAATTACTTTAATTTCAGAAGCATCTACTGAAAAAATGGGGCAAAAGCCGCAAGTGTTGTGGATTGAAATGGCCTTAACCTATCCATTGTCTAAAGTTTCACTTAAATATTTATCAACAAATAGTTTGCGTTGCAAGAAATAAAAATTGCATCAAAACTAATATTTCTGAGCTGTTTGCCAACGGAACTTTGGTATAATGATTAAAAAATTTAGTGTTTAATATAATCGTTTATATTAAAGAAATAATATTAAGAAAAATTTGATGCTTTTTAAAAATTTTTTTTTTCTTCGATGGTGAACATCGATGGTTTTGGGTCGATGTTTTCATAGCATCGATGGCGTCTTTCGATGTCTTTTTCGATGTTGAACATCGATGGTTTTGCTTCGATGCTCATCCTTAGTACAAACAGATGTTCAAATAAATCAAATAATCTAACCCATAAAAACAAAGTTTTTATTCAAACTTTTTCTTTCCTTAAGCATATGAGTTTTGAATCTCTCCGTGACATTGCGTGACTATTTTAAAATTAATCTTTGATCACAACAAGCCTATGTACCAAGTTTGAGATTGATTGGATGAGGGGAAATGGGTTTTAAATCACTCCATGACTGTGCGTGACTATGTCAAAGTTAATCTTTTATTCACAGCAAGTGTATGAACAAATTTTCATATCGATCGGATACGGGGAAGTGAGGTTTTAATCTCTCCGTGACTGTGCGTGACTATGTCAAAGTTAATCTTTTATTCACAGCAAGCGCATGGACCAAGTTTCAGATCGATCGGATGAGGTGAAATGACATTTAGATCACTACGTGACTGTGCGTGACTATAATCTATAGTCACAACAAGACCATGGGTAAAGTTTCAGATCAATTGGATAAGGGGGCATGGGGTTGCCCCACGACAGACAGACAGAGAATATGAGTTAAAAGAAAGAGTTTAAAAATCTTATCTAGATAAATGGTGTCCCAAAATAATTTATGCACCAAGTCAGTTGCTATAATTTCTTGAGAAACATACAATCAAATAAGTTCCATAAAATAATATGTCTGTTGCCCACACCTGGCACCATCCGTTTTTTTCTTGTGGGTCATTCCATAGCAAATCACCCAATATTTTAATGAAATGTCACCCACTAATCTCTGATTAGTATGAAACTTTGCACATTATTGTTAACTACATTATCATTACTGTTAACTACTAAAAAAAAAAAACTACTGAACTAATTGTTATGAAATTTTAAACATAAATTCTTTACAATACCTGAACTGACATAGGCTATGTTTTCTATATCTCTACGCCCCCAGGGCGTACCGTTTGAGCAATTGGCACCAAATCTTACATTAAAAATAAAGCAAATTGGCCTTAATCGTATGTTTGGAGAAAAATTTACAAGCGTTTTAGTTTCGGAAATCACAACAATGTCACGCAATATGAATTAAATTTTTTTTTTTTACATAATATGACTGCTTAAATGAATGCATTTATGTAAACTCCAGATCAAAATCTTTATTAATACCTGAAATGTTACATTTTTTGTAAATATTACTCATTTCCTGCAAACGATTCCGCGGAACCAAATTATCGCAATATTAATATTTTTACAATACTATTAAAAAAAATTTCATCCTAGCACAATAAAACTTCAGAGGTCATAAGTATAAGCAAATGTGCGAAGTTTCATGCAAATTCAAAATAGTGGGTGACATGACCTGGATCATTTCATTTTACTCTTGTGGGAATACGATAAAAATAAAATCTTCCACGGAAAACTAACGATATAGGAAAAATTGAAATTGAGCAAAAATGTAGCATAAATTACGAAATTATATGTTATGTAGATTCTTTTGCCATAAAAATATTAATTATGCGTTAATAAAATCAAAAGTTTTTATCATAAACTTTTTTTATGCAACTTGAATACATTAAAATAATTTTAATTGAAAACTCTTTTGATTTCAACATTTTTTTTTTTTTTACTAATCACAATTACATACACATGCTAAGTGAAACATTTCCCCTAATCAAAAAAAAAAAAAAAAAATATATTGTAATAATATAAAATTTTTATTTTATAAAGAAAAGCAAGTTTTTAAGTATTTATATATTGGAAGAGCGACACTAAAATATCAATTTTCTGTCTGAAAAGGCTAATAAACCACAATAATAAAATTATCTAGGGCAGCAAATTTAATTTCGTTGACTATTTTTGTTAAAGTTAAACAACATGACAACAACCATATAATTATTGTCTAATGTTATTGTCTTATCACCTTGTTGGTAGTAGGGAAGTTAGTTTTCCGTAACCCCTCTTTAAATACTACACCTTTATAAAAATGGGCAATTGCTTGAAAAAGTGAGTTTGCTTTTCATATAAGCAGAACTTTGCTAGAATTAATTTTTAAATAAAGTGATTTTTTTTACTAGAGTAGATTTTTCTGAAAAATATAGAGAAAAAAAAACTTCAAACTTTTTTTTTAAACCAACCTAAGAATTAAAACAAAGTTTAGCTTATCAAATATATGTATATTGTTGAGTTGTTGTAAAAATTGACAAAACATTGCAGGCTTTAACTTCAGATTGTCCATTAGTCTAAAATTGTTGCCACATATAATTAATTAGCCTATCTTAAATAAAACCAAAATGTATTCATATCTGAACGAAATAAGTTCGAGAAGTATTTAAAGAGAGCTCTGGGTCATTAGAATTATTTTACATTCAAGTTGATACATACCTTTATAACGGATATATTTTGAGTATTGGGTTTTTACGTATTTCAGCTTAGAAATCCAAAATTGAGGTTTACTCACTACTATTGTGAATTTAAAGGCCCACACGTTAATTTAAAATTTTCCTTTAGAATATTACATAAATATACCAAAACATCATTTACTATAAACCAAGAACAAAATCACCGATATCGCTAAAAAAGAATTCAATCTTTCAACTAACGTTTAGCATGGCTGTGTTGCTTTTGTTGTAGTTGAGTTGTGTATGGCATGGAAAAAGTGATAGTACCGGAACTTAACACTATCGTCATCATCAGACAAAAAACTGAACAGAACATACATTTTGGACGGATGTATGTTAACCCATACATGGCAACGTATAAAGGTAAATAGAGACTCTCAAGCTAACGAACGACCAATACATATAAACGCACGCACTTAATAAAGACCAAAACTGCAAACTATGACAAACGTCAGCAGTAGCGGATGTTTGAAGTAAATGTATTGTGTGGGTGGCTTAAAACTGATAAAAAAAAAACTGCAGCCATTTTGCTTACAGTCTGAATTATAGACGATTTATGGATTTTTGTTAATATTTAAAAAAATGTTTTTTTTTCTTTTTCTTATAAAATTCCAAAGATATTAAAATAGAATTTCAAGTTACCAATAAATTTAGTTGAATGGAAAATTGAACAAAAGCGATAGGGAAAAATCAATTTCAAATGGGTTGACCACCCCGCTCCACATTACTAAACTCATACTAAACAATAAAATGAACATACAATGACAGCTGTTTAACCTAACAAAGAGGGTGGGGGCGGGTGGTGTTACAAGAAAAACTAAAACAAGGAGTAACAAAAGAAAAAAATTATCCATCATTCATCAACCAACCATGTTACTTATTAAAAACTTATATCCATTATTAAAGTTTTTTATGCTAAAAAATATGTTTTTTTTTGTGACCAAACACATTTTTCTAGCTTTTATTGAGTATTTTACCTTTTAATTTGTATTAAAATCACTTGAAATTTATACTTTGAAACTGAAATTTTATAAAAACTTCACTTTTTTCTGTTAATTTAGTTAAACATTTTTTTTCTCCAAAATTTCCTCTCTTTATGCACTTTATCGGTTTTTTTTATTTTTCCATTCCTTAATGGCGTTTACTTTTCCAAATTTTGTTGTTTCATTAACTTTAATTTATTTATTCAATATAACGAATTCATTATATTCTTGTATTATCTTTATACACTTTATTAATAATACTTTATTAATACTTAAATATATATATATCTTAACAATAATTTCACTTTTTTTTATCAATAATTATCGTTTAACAATTTCGCGTATTGGAAAAAAAGTGCAGCAGCCATTTCTTTATGACTTCTCCTTTTTCATTTGTCATTCTTGTCATTTCACGTTTCTTTGTAATTCACAATAGTGTGAAACGTCAAACTCATGAGAACGCATTCACAATGCGAAAACATTCACAATGAGTTAAAGGTTGTGAGAAATTCACAGAGGCTTTTAAAGCAGTGATTACCAAACATTTACTTAGAGGAGATTGAATACAAGACTTTATAATTAAAAAAATTTCTACACTTCAAGAGCGACTATTTTTTTTTTAATGTATTGCGGCCAACTAAACTCGAAAATTAGCGATAAAACAAATTTTTTTTTGCTTTTTTCTTTCTTGTTTGCACTTCCAATTATGAAATTTTGTTTGCCACAGTGGATATATACAAATGATTTATGTAAAATGAACCAATTTTGCTAGTTTGGTGGTTTTTCATATAGATTTAAGGTTTTTAGTAGTATAGTAGTATATTTAGGGATTACAAATTTGTTGTATTTCTTTAAGGGGGTTTCAAGTGGTTTCTTCAATAAAATAATTTTATAATTTATTTTACAATATTTAACATATATTACTTAATTAAGAAATTTGTTTTTTTTTATCATTTCTGTGGGTTAGGATTTTCAAATCTGTTATAGATTAAAAGCTATTTTAAAATATAAATTTACCAGAAATCAAAACGAATAAAGTTCACTGTCCCACATGTAATAGATTTTCAATCAATATTCTGGTAGTGAAACTTAAAGGTGGTGTGGAACGTTTGAGTGGTGTTATGTGAAAATTAAAAAAAAAAATGCAAATATGAACTTAATAACAATGTTTCAATTTTTTTATTAAAAATTTTTCAAAGCTTTTATTTTCCAAACCGCATTTTTCAAGGGGTTTTTTCAAATTTTTTCGTTTGACTAAATTTTATAAAATTATTAAATAACATCTAGGGGGGTTTTAAAAATTCTTTAGAAGAAAGATAAAAGTTTCTGGCAACACCGACATAAACAAAGCGTTGTATTATTGATTCAGTTAACGGCATTTACTATTGTGACTGCTATCATTTGAAGAGTGCAACATTGTGTTTTTTACACTGAAGAAAATAAATCTAGTTTAATAACAAACATAAGAAGATTTTGTCGCAGCCTGTGGCTGCTGTTATCATCTATCAAATTACTTGAAAAGCTAAACACGTTTAATTTTACGGAATTTATTAATTAATTGAATAATTGATCTTAGTCACTTAATCATGAATGTAATGCATTTTAAGAGTGTTAGGTTTTGAAAAACACTTTATGTACAAAAAAAAAAAAAATTAAATAAAATAAAAAATAAATAAATATCAAAGGTTAACGTTGAAAATTTAATAATTAATTTGTGAATTTATAAAATTTCTTAAGATAAGTTACAAAAGAAAAATTTTGGTAATTTTAAATATTTTTGACCGTGTTTATAATTTAACTTTAAATAGTGTATTTAACTTTAAATTTTTAATTTTAGAAGGTAGTTTTTGTTGATTTAGACAAAATATAGTTTTGTAGTTGTATTTTATACAAGTTTTTAGATGACATTTCTAATTTGGTTCCTAATTTAAAGAAAATAAAACAAATCTTATGCAATAAAATAAAATAAGTTGAAAAACACGAAAAATTTATTTAAAATACAAATTTGTAGTTGAAATTTTTTTATGTGTAGCAAAAATCAAATAAACAAAATAACACAAATCTTTTGCAATACAACAAAATTACTTTAAAAAATATGTTGTTCCTACAAAAAAAAAAAAAAAAAAAAAAAAAAAATAAAATATAATAAAAAACTTATATAAATACAAATTCAAAATTATTTTTTTTAAAGTCATTAAAAACTACATATTATGCTTAAATTAAAAAGTAAAATGTAAATACATCGTGCTAAAATTTTTATTAATAGTGCGTTTATAGTGCGTTTGCATCTAATCAAAATCTAGTACATACGAGATTTCGAGCACAATCTAGTTCATTTTAACTATATTTCCCATACAAAACAAAATGTAGCTCGTTACTAGATTTTAGCGAAATCTTACAAAATCTTGTCAAATTTGGGCACTACCAAATGATACTACTGTAGTAGAAAATTACAACGCAGTGACTGAAAAATTGACATTTAAAAACAAAAACATAAACAAAGTCCGAGTTCACACAAGGCAACTTTTGTTGCGCAATTCTTGAGTTTGTAGGAGAGAGGGGAAAGAAGACCGGTATTTAGTACGGAGTTGCTTGTACTCGGCAACTCGTTTTGTTGTGCAGTTCGTAATTATAAACACTAAGTTAGCTGCAGCTTATTATTTGACATTTCTTTTTATTCTTTGCTTCGCTGTAAAAATTATTATTATTATTTAATTTATTTTATTATTTTTTTTTTATTATTATTTCGTTTTTTCTTTGACTTGCCCATTTTTCCACACAAATAGATTTTTCACTTTGGACCAATAATAAATTCTTTTTACACAAGTTAATAAAGTGAACTGCCAAAAATGTAAGAATTTGAAAGCAAAAGAAAACGAAAAGTTGCGGCAATAAATTTCTCTGTGTGAACAATAAGGCAACTTTAAAAAAGAATTGAAAAAAAGTTGCGCAACAAAAATTGCCTTGTGCGAACCCAGACAAAGAAGTTGAATAAAAACGAAATAAAATATTAATAATCAATAAAAATAATGACGAATATATAACAAAAAAATATTTAGCATTTGAAAAATTATAACTTTTTATACTGACATGTGGAAAATGAGTTTGGTTTTGCTGTTCAAACAATACATATAACAAATGCTGATTTTTTCCCCGCAAAAGTTCTATTTCAGCTAGTGCTTCTTTAATTTTTGATGCATAATATAATAATAAAATCTCTTCCTTTTTAGAATTTTCCATATTTCGATTTTCCTATTGTTTTGATTATTTTTGGTATTTCTAGTTATATGTGTTATTTTAATCAGCTGTTTATTTTTGTGGAAACAAAATCTCACAAAATGTCAAAAAAGTTAGATGTAAATGGTATCTAGGCGATTATCTTTTATCCCAACGAGAAACTGCCAATTAAAGAAATTTGGTTTTCTCAATGTCTGGTTTGCTTTTATTTTGTCGCAAAGCTAACCGGCACTCATCTGCCAATTATTTATTTATCGTACAGATAAATTATTCTCCCAACTTTCATATCAATTTTGAGAGGCATTGCCAACTGAAAATAATTCTCCCAACTTTCATACGTATTTTGAGAGGCATTGTCAACTGAAAATAATGTTTTTGTCGGTATATTGAGAAAACCAAAATTGTTAACCGGCAGTTTATCGGTCCAATAAATTTATGTCCTGGTTAAGTAACAGGCAGTTTGATGATACACTGAGAAAACCGGCATTAAACTAAAATTTTCTAGGCTTTCCTCAGAGGTATAGTAAACGCACTATAAGCAAGAAAAAAAAAACAAAAAACGAAATACACAAAATTGTTCGTGTACTTTGTATTGCTTAGTGCTGTGAGTGTGTATTAGAATACACTGCCTATGCCTATGTGCTTTTACCAAATGTGTATTGGGTGCATAGGGCGTGGGCATATATGTACCAAAAGGTCTACTGGGCAAAAGATGGGGAAAGCTTACGTGAAACAATAAATTTTACACCAGACAACACAAAGTGCATACTGGAGAACCATATTAGATCTGACGAAAATAAAAAAAACATGATGATTACGTATTATCTGCATCAACTTCACAGTTACAATGCTACGCCACTTCTATCATACGATTTTTCGTCTAAAACTACCAGCTTAATCATAAGAGCGAAAGGCGGTTTGCTTGACATAAACGACACAGTGGTAATATGCACAATATGTAATTTGGATGAAATGGAAAATACTCTTCACCGACCGACTATACGATATCCTATACCATGCGTTTAGAGACCCTTTCTGTTAGGTCCGTCTAATTAGATATGTATAGAAAATAAGCATTAACAAAATTTGAGTGGCATTGTTATTAATTTTTTGCCTTTGTATATGAAAAAGTTCAATTCGGATGTTATATTTATATGGTGACTAGGTCGAAATATGGACCGATCCTGACCATATTTGGTAAGGTCACTTATTTTTTTCAAAAGCATGCACAAACCAAAATTGAGAAAAATCTGTGCAATATTTTTGTTTTTTCATAGATTTAAGTGAAGATCGCGACTCAGCTTCATTATGACTAAGAATTGTCCTGTAGGGTTTATTTTTTGGACTACTGATTAATGGACTGATTAATAACCTTACACAAACTCAATTTGACCGAGATCTATGTGATAATTTGGATCTTATAGCAATTTAAGTCGATTTCATAGGGGTCATTTGTATAATGGACTGGGTCTGGACATGTACAGATTTTCACCAATTTGAATAGCGTTTATGTTATGGCCGATGGAAGCTTATATTCCAAATTTCATCAAAATATATTCATATTTACGATTACATGGTTTACATGGATACACAGAAAGACAAACGGACAAACGCACATTGCTAAATCGGCTCAGAAATTGATTCTGGGTTTACTATTTTTGGTAGTTACAAAAATCAGCACAAAGTCATTATACTCTGACCAGATAATGGTATAGGGTATAATGAAGTTATATGTTTACCGAATGGCTCAAACTTCTTATTGTTATATATATACTTGGAAACTTGCCGAAAATATACATAATAATAACTAATGAATATGATTGATAATCCTCCTGAAATTTTTATAATAATTTTAAATTTAAATATGAACAAAATGAATTATTAAATATACTCGGAAGATGCCAATCTGGCTCACAACTAAAATGTTATGCAAAATATAAATGTTATAATGTAAATATTGTTCATTAACTTAATATGTACACATACACAATAATAATTACTAGCAGATTCCAGCACTCGAAATTCGAGTGCAAATTCTAGGAAATTTTATTTTTTCATTTAATAAACACCCTAAAGGTATGCTTCACAATTCAACTCATTTTAAATGAAGATAACAAACTCAACACATTTACACAAACACGTTAACAAATTTAACAAACACACACATTGTATAATTTTATGTATGTGTTAGTTGCAAATTTAAGCGATCATAACTCCAAAAAAATATTCCATACGATGAAAATCTGTAAATCTGGGTAACAGCTAAAAACAAATACCGTTCAAATGATAGATTTTTTGTCAAAATCGAGGTAAAACTGTGAAACTTAGATCGATCACAAGAAATCGCCTTGCCTATTAATATTATAGATATCTATTAACAAAATTAAAAAAAAAAATAAATATCTATAATATTAACAGACTACCGTTGTTACTATTGTTCTACCGTTTAATCCCGATTTTGACCAAACGTATATTATTAGAAAGGTATTTCTTTTCAGCAATTTTGCAGATTTACAGATTTTTTAATTTTTTTTGCTTTATTTTGAGTAAATTGCATTTAAAGTTGCTACTAACATATACATACATAAAATTATACAGTGTTATGTGTGTGTTTATTAAATTTGTTAATGCGTTTGTAATAAAAATAAGTTTGTTTTTTGTGTTGATTTGTGAATTGGCTATAATTGATTAGCATACTTTTAGGGTCTTTATTTAATAAAAAAAAAATAAAATTTCCTAGAATTTGCACTCGAGTTTCGAGGGCTGGAATCTGCTAGTTTTAATCATTATGCTAAATTGTTTAATTTGTAACACATCACTTTTTTATTTAATATCATAAGAACCATGTTTCCGTTAATTAAATTGTATATCGATAATAAAAGATATCGAAAATTATCGTGGTTGAGGACTAAACTAAATTAAGGCAAACGTTTAAGATTAATCTTATATTGAACCATCAATTGGTGGAATTACATCTAAGAGATTATTTTTTTTATGTAATTTATATTTGTAATAAATCGCACCATTTATGCTAACATTTCAAACTGAAGCCAAGTTTAGGCTTCACCAGTAAATCAACCTACAGACATGAAAATAGCTTGTACTTACTTGTATCTCTTCTTATTTTAATCCTGAAATTTTTTTTTTTCAAATGTAACCTCTACAACTGCTTTAATACTAATCTTTGTAATTTGTTTCTGTAATAATTTAAAATTTGACCAATTTATGTTCGCCTTCATGTATGTCCGTCTGTCCGTCCGTCAAAGTGTATGAAAGGCATGTGCTAAAGCACACGTGTGGCTCTTTTACAATAAACTTTTTTATTCAACAAACATATTTTTGTTTAGCAGATACATCTATATGTACATTTGTATGTACATATGTACTTATTCGTACATTGTACAACAAAGTTAATGCTTTAACAAACTCAAGCTATCAATATTGTTAGTTTGTTGGTCTGAATACATGATTTTTAGTTGAAAATCTTTGATGTTAAAAAAAAAACTGGTAAAGCAACATAAACACACATATGCATGTATAAAAAAAAACGCATATGAATCAGTGACGATAAATGAGTGCATACTTCTGGTACCAGTTAACAATTTAAAATTTGCAAAATCCAAGTCAAATAATTGTACCATAATATCTAAAAAAAAAACTTAGGTAGTTTCGCATTTTTTGAATATGGTTAAAATTGAATGTGAAAATTAAGCTTAGTTAAAATCCGATTTTTTAACACTTATAACTTTTAAATTATTTTACTAAAGCTTTAAAAATCATGGGTTTTACTAAAAGAAGATTAAAGGACATCCTATAAGCTCGGTCTTACAATTTTAAACTATTTGACTAAAGAGCCAATAATTTTAGTTTAATCAAACCTACAAAGAAGGTCTTACGGGAGGCACCCGAATATCGCTATGCAGCTTAGATATGTTCTAGAATACGAAAAACTAAGTAAGTCGTATTTAATAGGTAAAATAGGCACCAAAACGGGTAATTTTCGATTTTTTTAAACAGAAATCAGCCAAAGGAAATACCGAATTTTCTCAAAAGTGTTTTTCATAAATCTTTTAATTTGAAACTTATAACTAAATTTTTCTAGATTGCTCTAACCAATTTTCATGATTAGTATCTTATTTTATAGGCCAGGCTTCTGTATTTACATACCCAATTATTCATTAATACACACAAAATATTTGTAATATTTTTTTTTAAATATTAAGGACTTTCAAAGACCTTTTCGTATTCTATGTTTAATATATATTTCTATACAATTTAAAAAAACCGAAATTTCAACCGAATTTCAACCACTTCAATACAATCTAGCAGATTCCAGCGCTCGAAATTCGAGTGCAATTTCTAGGCAACTTTATTTTTCAACTTAGCCAATTCACAAACCAACACTTTTTTGGTTTGTTATTATTGTGAATGCAGATAACAAACTCATTTACAAACACAATAACAAATTTAATAAAAACACACATAACATATGTATAATTTTATGTATGTGTTAGTAGCAACTTTAAATGTAATTTACTCAAAATACAAGACAAAATTTAAAAATCCGTAAATCTGGAAAATAGCTAAAAAGAAATACCTTTCAAATACTGCACGTTTGGTCAAAATCGGGATAAAACAGTAGAACAAAACATCGGTCACAAGAAATCGCCTAGCCTATTAATATTATAGATATAAAATTTCTTTATAGCAAAATAAGGAATATGGAAATTAATCACTGCCTAAATGATGCACCCTGATAAATATGAATTTCTTTTATATAACAAACAAAAAGGAAAATATTTTATTTAAACTCTTTCTTTTAACTCGTACTCTCTATATGTCTGTCTGTCTGTCGTTGGTAAACCCCATTCCCCCTTATCCAATTGATCTGAAACTTGGCCCATAGCCTTGTTGTGACTACAGATTAATTTTGGGGTAGTCACGTACAGTCACGCATAGTCACGCATAGTCGCGCACAGTCACGGAGTGATCTTAATGTCATTTCCCCTCATCCGATCGATCTGAAACTTGGTCCATACACTTGCTATGAAAAAAAGATTAACTTTGACTTAGTCACGCACAGTCACACAATCAATCTGAAACTTGGTGGATATACTTGCTGTAAAGAGAGATTAACTTCGACATAGTCATGCACAGTTACGCATAGTCACGCACAGTCACGGAGTGATTTAAAACCCATTTCCCCTCATCCAATCAATCTGATACTTGGTCCATAGACTTGTTGTGACCAAAAATAAATTTTAAAATAGTCACGCAAAGTCACGCACAGTCACGGAGAGATTCAAAATTCATATGCATAAGGAGAGAAAGAGTTTTAATAAAAACTTTGTTTTTATGGGTTCGATTATTTTACATATTTGATCATTATTTAACATTTTTTTTTACCATATTAATTTTTATATTTTTTAGTGTATCGACCGTAGGGCCAGCCCTGGCTGTAACCCATTGCACTTCGCATTTTGTAGAAAACGAGTTCATTTATTTTTGGCGATTTTGGATTTGCGATTTTAAATTTTAGCGATTTTTGATTTTGGCAACCTTCAACTTTGGCGATTTTTGATTTTGGTGTTCTTTTTTTTTGTGATTTTTGTTATTCGCGATTTTCGGTTTTGGCAATTTTTGTTTTTTTTTTTTTTGGCGAGTTTTGATTTTTCACAATGCGCAAATTTCGGTCTTGGCGATTTTGATTTTGGCGTTTTTTTTGTGATTTTTGTTATTCGCGATTTTTGGTTTGGCATTTTTTTTTTTTTTTGGCGATTTTTGATATTGGCGATTTTTGTCTTTGTCGACTTTTATTTTACGCATTTTCGGTTTAGGCGATTTTTGTTTTTAGTGCTTTTTTGTCATTCGCGATTTTTGGTTTTGGCGATTTTTTTTTTTGTTATTTTTGTTATTCGCGATTTTTTGTTTTGGCAATTTTTGTTTTTTTTTTTGGGGTTTTTGTATTTTGGTGCTTTTTGTTATTCGTGATTTTCGGTTTTGGCGATTTTTTTTGTGGTTTTTGTCGCAATTTTTGGTTTTGGCAATTTTTGTTTTTTTTTGCGATATTTGTTATTCGCGATTTTTGGTCTTGGCGATTTTTGACTTGGCGATTTTAGTGTTTTTTTTGCGATATTTGAATTTTTTCGGCAATTTTTGTTTTCTGCGGCTATTGATTTTGACGATTTTTCTTATTCGTGATTTTCGGTTTTAGCAATTTTTGATTTTGGCGATTTCGCCCATATTTTCCACGACTGTCATTTTCATAGCTCTTCATATTTTTTCATATAAGCGGTACCACGCCCATGGGTCCAATCCCACTCATTTTTTGGGCGACTACTCCCATTAATAACACATGAACTCAGACAAAGTTCTAAGGCTCTTTATATTATAGTAGTCCAGTTATATGATAATAAATATATATTTTGTGTTCGGGGTGTCACACTGATTGGTCCAAACCCGCCCGTTTTTAACAGCTTACTCACATTAATAACCCATGAACTCTGAGAAAGCCCCAAAGACTTTCACTATTACAGTACTCCAGATATATGACATTAAATATTTACTTTGTATAAGGGGGCACCACGCCCACTGATCTGATCACGCCTATTTTTGTCCGACTACTAGTTCCAAGTCTTCCTCTATTACAGTACTATAGACATATGACATGACAAAAATTAACTTTTTATGGTAAGTGCCACGCCCATTGGTTCGATCCCGCTCATTTGTTCCGCGACCCTTCAAATTAGTTTAATATGTACATAAGGGGTAAACCTTTTTTACATTTTTCGCGAATTTCAAAAGGTACCTATCATAGCTGTATAGACCATGGAAAAATATGATAAATTGCGTCATTACTTTTTCGCTGACGTTAAAAAAGTTCCCGTCACCAACGCGATGAAGTTTGTAGTTTATACTTTTTTATTATTAAGAATTATATAATAAACTTAGACCAAAATAACTTAATTTTTATACGCCAGGAGCGCAAAAATGTAACAGTATTAGTGCTTATTGTTAAAGTCGATAATTGATCGATAAAGACTGCAAATCATACATAATTAATTTAAAAAAAATTTTTTTTCAAAATTTTAAATTATTATTTTTTTAATAAAAATCAAACTGAAGGAGGCCCTGTAATTAATGATAGTTATTAATTCATATAATTAATATTTCATTTAAAAGTTTTTGATTTCATTTGCGTTATTTTTCGCTCTTCATAAAATGTCTAATAAAAATAGCTTTTTAAGTACTCAAAAAAATGTCATAACGTGGACTGTCATTAAAAACACTTGAAAGTAAAAACAATAAGTTTGCGATAATAAAAAGCGTTGACAAATCTTTGTCCGAGTTAAAAAGAATGCCTAAAGAAAAAGTAATTATTGGTCGATTTAATGCCTTACTTAAAGAATAAAAGTGCAAAACAAAAAGATACGATATTATATCGAAAGAATTAATTAGTTTGTGTAACAAGAATCGTGTGCCAGCATTTGCATTAAGATCTATAAAAAGAAAAGTAAAAAAATTTATACAAAACTATCAAAAATTTTTAAAACATTCAAAAAGCCGCGATTTTAATAAAATGTTTACTACAACGTCCAAAATAGACGATCACGAATTTAGTGATAGCAATGCCGACATCAAAAAACCAGTACCGAAATAGATTATGAGCTTAATAGCAGTAGTGACTCTAATTTTGAATCTGATATAGAATATGACTCAGTTAGTGATGATGACAATTACACACCTCCAGGAAGAGAAAAAATGTGAAGAAATCTTTAAATTCAGCTGTTAACCTAGTAACTTAAGTACATGTAAGCACAAAAAAAGCTGCCAAAATTTGTAAGCATCTAGCAGAATCAGGAGTTAATATATCAACACCATCCCAAGCCGGTATATATAAAGCTGTGATGAAATCCGCTGAACGACAAGAAATTTTTTATTTAGAAACTTTGCAAAATGAATTTTGGTGTATTCACTTTGATGGGGAAAAAATAGATGATAAAGAAATTCAGGTGATGGTTTAAAAAATGAATGCAAAGAAATAAAATTAGGCGTACTTGTTTTGTACAATGGTAAAGCCTTAACCTTATTTAATGGTATTAAAGAAGTTTTGAATAAATTCAATTTATGGAATTCAATAAAAATGATCGTCTGCGATACGACCAGCGTAAACACTGGGGGAAAAAAATGGAGTTGTAACTCTTTTCCAGAATCATTGTGTATCAATGGGTTTAGTTCCACTACAATATATTGGCTGCCAGCATCATATTCTTAATCTTGTATTAAGACATATAATGGACGAATGTTTGGAAGGAAAGCCTTCCTCGCCTAATATTTGTTATGATTTTGTTCACGAATTGATAAATAACTACGAAGATCTTAAGAAAAGTTACAAACAGAATGAAGAACGAATCAAAGTTGAACACATAAATTGGCGTAATGATATGCAGTACTTATATGAACTTGGTAAAGCTTTTACATACTATCAGAAAAATAAAAAATTTCCATATATTAACTTTAAAGCAATACCACCAATACACAATGCTCGATGGAACTCGAGAGCCATTTTAGCAATATTGACCTTTATACTTATTCCAAAATATCGCCAAATATTATATAACATTTGTGAGTTCGTATGTGGTCCGTGGTACAATGTTTGGTTTTCCGATCATTGTTTTAAAGAAAATAATTTTGAGGCTCTAAAAAAATCTTTATTAACATATAAGAGTGCTCGTGAATGTTTTTTTAAGACATTGGCTTCAGGAACCATCAGCGATACCGGGGCAGCAACGAAGCAACATATGTGCTGAAAGAGCAATCAAAACGGTACAGGATATTTATCCGCTATGTAAATCTTCACGCACATTAAATTTGAAGTTCATTTCATATAACAAATAGTTACATATGTAAAAGTGTAAATGTTTGTTCAACTTTAATATATGTACTTATAATAAATGAAGAAAATTAATTTAAAAAAAAATTAAATAATTTTTTTTTCTTCTTGATGACTTTTAGAGATTTGCTTGGTGGCGGGAACTTTTTTTGCGCAAATGACCTCAGAATATGATTTTATGGTCAAAACATAATGGGCTACAACGTAGTTATGGGTACTAATAATGCAAAAAAAGTTATATCCCTAATGTTCATTGTACATGTACACAGTTTCAAAACTCTTGCTATTATATGTTAAAATTAGATTTTTATATGGCAGGTGCCATGTCCACTTAAAAAATCCAAAAAATATAGCCTATTGTTCCTTCCGGACAAACAGATACCTACTGTCGATCGGTCTGGTGGAGTAGCCTCCTGTAAACTACAAATAAACAAACAAAACTCCATTTTTATATATAAGATACATGTATATAAACATTATATTATATAGAAAATGATGGTTAAATCACCTTTATATTTTTTTTTTTTATTTTTTTATTTTGTTTGAATTATTAATTTGTTTTTGTTATTTATGTGTTTTGTTTAAATAAAAAACATTAAAAAAAGTGTGCGACTATATTAAAAAAAAAAAACTTTTTGTGCTATATTCTCAAAATTCTCAACCGTAACCATTGGATCAGAATGTTTTTATTTCTTTATATATTTTACTCACTAAAACTCTATCTCTATCTCTCTTGAGCAGTAACACCAAATAATTCACTTAAGTATAAAGGTACCTAAAAGTTTACTTTTGTATCGACTTTACCAAACCTAATGAAAGAAAACATGATACTGGAAAAACACGAACAAGCAGGCACAAAGCCAAAGAGACGATGTAGAAAAAGCAACGGTTGTTATAGTAAAAAGGGCCATGACAGTGACACTTTGACTTGAAGATGAAGTTTGAGGTTATTGTCAATAAGATTTTGAACTAAAAAAAAAAACTGAAATAAAATTAATATAAACAAAACATGATACGAAAGACATAAATGAATTTGAACTAAGCCAGCTTTATATTGCAGTGTGGTGTGTTGATTATGAATGGAATTTTTGATTTAAATAAAAACGTAAAACAAGATAAGAACCATTTAAAACTGAATTATAAATATAATACATATTTCATTAAAATAAAAAATGTACTGTTATTAATTAATGATACTGACAAAACATTAAAGATATAAAATATGTTTAGTTTTTTAACATAAAAAAATAACAAAAGACTTAAGACATAAACTTGTTAATATATTCATTTGTTGGAATAGAAAAAAAAATCACAAAAACTTACAATTTTTTTTTTTTTTTGGCAAATTCATGACTTTATTTTTTATGCTTTTAATATTTGTATTCTTTTCTTGTTAGTTTTGTTAAAAAGTGAAATTTGTTTATTTTTTATTTTTGTGTTACAAAAATAAATTAGTACTAATACATTCAGACATTTTTTAGGTTAAATTTAAGTTTGGTTTTTTTTTGGCTACTTACTATGCAACATGTGTCAAAAATGATAATAAAAAAACGACTGCTTCTGCTTTTAATAAGGCCTATAACCATTCTCATTTAACCTGTTTGTTGTTTGGTCTTTTTTTTTGTCATTTATTTAAAAAATGTTTATATTTAATTTTTTTTTGTTTAAAATTTATGCACTTCTAAGCAAACAAACTGAAATAAAATTTACATTAGCATGATTTTTTGTATTGACAAATAAATCGTGTTATAAATGCGTTGTCAGGCTGGAAGTTTTTATAATATTTTCTTTTCATTTCTTTTTTAGTGTGTGTGTGTGTTTGGTTAGGAAGAACAAATAAAATTGATGTCATAGTGATATATGCTTACGCACAACCTGTAGTCCAAGATATTCCAAGTAGTTGTTAAAATTATTATTTTAGCATTTACTTGAAGTCCAAGGAGGTAAATGTGTTTGTTGTTATATAATAAATGACCGAAGCTCAAACTTAAGGGGTTCCTGTGTAGTTTTGATTAAGATATATAATTTATAGAATATGTATATACATTATTCACTTTCTGGAATTTGAGACAATCTGAGACAGAAAAAACAAATCTATTAAACACTTAACTTTCACTTAATGATTAAGAGAATAAATTATTACGTTATTTTGTTTTACAATAAACTCGATAAAGAAAATTCGGCTTCGTAAGAATTCTATCAGATATTGCGTATACAAATAAATAAATTTTTTTTGTTTTAATTTAATAATATTAATTTATATCCTGCTACTATTTGAAAGCATTGGATGCTTTTGATGAAACTTTTGAAGCAAATAGGGAAATGCATAAATACGTGGTCTGATTAATAAATCCGTGAATTTTTGGAATAAAATAACCATTTCTTTAGGTTTATAATTAGTAAATAGGTACTAAGGAAATATGACAGATGAAGTAGCGATTCGTAGCCCAATTCATAAAATATTGACATGACAAATACTTGTACAGACATGTATACCCCAGAGAACAAAAAAAAAAAAAACACTTTCTAATAGATTTCATACACTAAACTTTTATTCACATTTAATCACTCAATAAAACTTAGCGTTGAATAAAATCAGCATCATGCTGCTGAATAATCAATAATATTTTGAGGATTTCTTGATCATTTTAAATAATATTTTTGTCTTATTTACTGATTTAGCGATAATTTTAAAATCATATTTTTTTAAGATTAATCAATTAATCGATTATCGATATCGCAATAGTGACGTCAAGTGCCAGTTTAGAAGTTTGGCGTCACTAGTACTTGTGCGACCACAAAAAAACTCAGTAAACAACTTTTTATACAACTCAGAATCACTTTCTGAATCGATTTAGCGATGTCCGTCCCTCTGTCCTTTTGTCTGTCCATCCGTCTATCCGTCCGCCCGTCTGTGTGCCCATATAAAATTTGTAATCAAACTAAAGGTCGCAAATAAGAATATATTTTGATGAAATTTAGTACATAAGCTTCTATTGGCCATGGAAAGAATGCTATAGAAATTGGGGAAAATGGGACCTGGTCCCATACAAATCACCCCTATGACATCGACTTAAATTTCCATAACATCCAAATCCTCATAGATCTAGGTCAAATTGGATTTGTGTATGTTTATTACATCCATTTATCAGTAGTCCAAAAATAAACCCTATCGGACAATACTTACTCATAGCCCCCATATGAAGCTGATTCTCGATCTTCACTTATATCTATAAAAATAAAAAATATTGTACAGATTTTCCTGAAATATAGTTTGTTTATGTTTTTACAAAAAATAAGTGACCTTACCAAATATGGTCTGGAATGGATCCATGTTTCAACCTAGTCTCGATATAAATATAGCATCCTATATGAACTTTTTCATGTCCGAAGGCAAAAATATTAAAGAATGCCACTCAAATTTGGGTTATGCTTATTTTCTATATCTAATTACTTGGACCTAAGAAATAGGGTCTCTAAACGCATGGTATTGGATATCGTATAGTCGGTCGGTGAAGAGTACTTTCCATTTCATCCAAATTACATATTGTGCATATTCCCACTGTGTTGGTTTTGAACGGATAGCGTTTATGTGAAGCAAACCGCCTTTCGCTCTTGTGATTAAACTGGTAGTTAAAGATGAAAAATCGTATGTTAGAAGGGGCGTACCATTGTAATTGTAATTGTAAGATCAGAATAAAGATCATGGAACTGTGAAGTTGATGCAGAAAATACGTAATCATTCTGTTCTTTTATTTTCGTTAGATCTAATATGGTTTATCGGTCTAGACCGACTATAATTTTCTTACTTGTTTACCATTAAAATTGATGGTGCAGAGCCTACATAACAATAATAAAGCTTTTCCTTAGTTTGAGTGATGTTTCTTTTTCCATAAAAAGGCTTATCTACTTTAGGGGCAGAACTCTGACAGATTCCAAATTTTCACAATTAATTGAATCACAATAAAATGTGATATTTTTGATGTGTAAACATCTATACGCGCAGTGGGGTAAATTTCTATTTCACAATACAATCACAAAAACAGCGTAACATGTGAGACATAAGACAAAATCGGTATGACTTATGATTGTATTGGTGAAAAAATTATGATATGTAATAACCTGTTTGAAAATGAAAAATGAAAAATAAAAAATTAAAAATTAAAAATTAAAAATTAAAAATTAAAAATTAAAAATTAAAAATTAAATATTAAAAATTAAAAATTAAAAATTAAAAATTAAAAATTAAAAATTAAAAATTAAAAATTAAAAATTAAAAATTAAAAATTAAAAATTAAAAATTAAAAATTAAAAATTAAAAATTAAAAATTAAAAACTAAAAATTAAAAATTAAAAATTAAAAATTAAAAATTAAAAATTAAAAATTAAAAATTAAAAATTAAAAATTAAAAATTAAAAATTAAAAATTAATAATTAAAAATTAAAAATTAAAAATTAAAAATTAAAAACTAAAAATTAAAAATTAAAAATTAAAAATTAAAAATTAAAAATTAAAAATTAAAAATTAAAAATTAAAAATTAAAAATTAAAAATTAAAAATTAAAAATTAAAAATTAAAAATTAAAAATTAAAAATTAAAAATTAAAAATTAAAAATTAAAAATTAAAAATTAAAAATTAAAAATTAAAAATTAAAAATTAAAAATTAAAAACTAAAAATTAAAAATTAAAAATTAAAAATTAAAAATTAAAATTAAAAATTAAAAATTAAAAATTAAAAATTAAAAATTAAAAATTAAAAATTAAAAATTAAAAATTAAAAATTAAAAATTAAAAATTAAAAATTAAAAATTAAAAATTAAAAATTAAAAATTAAAAATTAAAAATTAAAAATTAAAAATTAAAAATTAAAAATTAAAAATTAAAAATTAAAAATTAAAAATTAAAAATTAAAAATTAAAAATTAAAAATTAAAAATTAAAAATTAAAAATTAAAAATTAAAAATTAAAAATTAAAAATTAAAAATTAAAAATTAAAAATTAAAAATTAAAAATTAAAAATTAAAAATTAAAAATTAAAAATTAAAAATTTAAAATTAAAAATTAAAAATTAAAAATTAAAAATTAAAAATTAAAAATTAAAAATTAAAAATTAAAAATTAAAAATTAAAAATTAAAAATTAAAAATTAAAAATTAAAAATTAAAAATTAAAAATTAAAAATTAAAAATTAAAAATTAAAAATTAAAAATTAAAAATTAAAAATTAAAAATTAAAAATTAAAAATTAAAAATTAAAAATTAAAAATTAAAAATTAAAAATTAAAAATTAAAAATTAAAAATTAAAAATTAAAAATTAAAAATTAAAAATTAAAAATTAAAAATTAAAAATTAAAAATTAAAAATTAAAAATTAAAAATTAAAAATTAAAAATTAAAAATTAAAAATTAAAAATTAAAAATTAAAAATTAAAAATTAAAAATTAAAAATTAAAAATTAAAAATTAAAAATTAAAAATTAAAAATTAAAAATAAAAATTAAAAATTAAAAATAAAAAATGAAAAATGAAAAACAAAAAACTTTAAAATTAAATGGGAAAAAGGGAAAAATGAGAAATAAAAAATGGAAAATAAAAAATGAAAAACAAAAAGTAAAAAATGAAAAATGAAAAATGAGAAATAAAAAATTAAAAATAAAAAATAAGAAATGAAAAATGAAAAATAAAAAATAAAAAATTAGAAATAAAAAACAAAAAATGAAAAATAAGAAATAAAAAATTAAAAATGAAAAAAATAAAAAATAAAAAAGGGAAAACGAAAAATGAAAATAAAGAATGAGAAATAAAAAATGAAAAATAAAAAATAAAAAATTAAAAATTAAAAAAAAAAAATTAAAAATTAAAAATAAAAAATTAAAAATGAAAAACGAAAAATGAAAAGTGAAAAATGAAAAACGAAAAATTAAAAATGAAAATTAAAGAAAGTGAAATAAGAAATGAAAAATGAAAAATAAAACATAAAAAATGAAAAATGAAAAATGAAAAATTAAAAATGAATAATGAAAAATGAAAAATGAATAATGAAAAACGAAAAATGAAAAATTAAAAACGAAAAACTAAAAATTAACTGGTTGAAATAACAAATAATAATAAATATTTTTATATTAGCAGAGGCCCTGCAGTTGATTGCTATAAGTGATAAATAGATGACGCTTTCTGTTTGATTTTGAAAAAGTGCCATAAAAAAATCTTTAATTAATAGATATTTACATATCTCCCCTGCGATCGGACTTACAGGATTTTTTTTTATCAAATTGTTCTACCTAAGTCACCCATTATTGGATTGCAAAAGAATTTATACCATTAGATAGGTAACTCAAAAGTCAAGACAAAAATATATACTTTTAATATGGAGTTTTTTAAAAAATAGAATGGTTATATAGTAATAAAAATAATTTAAAATAAAGCCTGATATATTAACCCTATATGGCGAAGTTAATGGTGAAACTTTGATATTTATTTTTTCTTATATAACATAAGTAAAAATTTGGTTATATTCACACGAAGTATAAAAAAGAATAAAAAAGTAAAAAATTAAAAATAACAAAAAACGAAGTAAGAGGAAGAAAATTATAGTCGTCTGGATCGACAATATGATACCCTTTACCACGAAAATAAGCATAAACCAAATTTGAATGGCTTTGTTATAAATATGTTGCTTGCCGATATGGCAAAGTTCATATCGGATGCTATTTTGACATGGGAATTAGAACGAAAAATGGTCCAAAGATGACAAAATTTGGTAAAGTTACTTATTTAAAAAAAAAAAAAAGAAAGCTGGAGAAAAATTTGTGCAATATGGTAGTTTTGTTTTTTCTTAGATTTAAGTGAAGATCGGGAAGCAGTTTTATATGGGTACTATTGCTAACAAAGGTTCCACAGGGTTTATTTTTGGAGTACAATAAATACACAGAGACGAAATTTGACCGAGTTCTATATTTTCGTTCTATAATTTAGATTTTAAGGCAATTTAAATCAATATCATTGGGGTTATTTGTATGGGGACATGGTCTGAGCATGAACTGATTTTCAATTTCAATATCGCCGACAAAAGCTTATATTCAAAATTTCATCGTAATATATTTAAACAATTTACATGGACACACAGCCAGACACACAGACAGGTGGAAGAAACAAAAGCTTATCCTAATCTCAAAGTCGAATAAAATACTGGGGTACCTCAGTCGAATAGGCCTATTTCTCTCTTGGCTACAATAGGTAAGTGTCTGGAGAGGATTATATGTAAGCGCCGTTGAAGAATTTGGAGGTATATCGACAGTTTAGAGACAGTATGGTTTCCGAAAGGCAAAATCTACAATTGATGCGAGCAACTTTGTCATGAATCTAGCCAGGATGGCAATTCAACGCAAATACACTACCAGAAAATATTTTGCCATTATTACTTTGGATATAAAAAATGCAAGATACGAATGGTCAAGGTCTATTTCTCTGATAGGACACTGTGGTACGAAATTGGCAATGGTACAGAGTTGTACGCCGTTAAGGCAGGAGGTCTCCAAGGCTCAGTTCTAGGAGCCTTAATATGGAACATCATGTATGATAATTTTTGGGTTTGCCGATGACGCCGCGGCAGTAGTACAAGGGAGACACCTACGATAAAAATATTGACCTGACGGAATACAAGACCGAAGCTGTACATATAAGTGGGAAAAGAAGAAGAGAAACCTTATGGATTAAAGTCGGCAGTAGCGAAATAATCTCATCGGAGGCTATTAGGTATCTTAGAATGATGATCGACACCCGCCTGAACTTCAAAAGGCATATTGACTATACGTGATGGAAGGCGATTGGAGTCGCAAATACTTTGGTTAGGATGATGTCAAATATAAGAGGACCTTGTCAGAGTCGATGATGAGCTCGATAGTAGTTATGGAGAGGTTAACTACAGCCTGACACAATTCCTAATTGTACTCGGAGGTTATAGGAGCTACACTTTAGTCAATAAATTCATTAGAATAGTACTGCGAATAGCAGAGGAGGTCCGTAATGCCCAATTGATGACACAATATAGAAAAAAGGGGATAGGAGCAGATGGAGAACAGCGGAGATAGCTGACCGCCCCCGCGAAGTAATACCTGAATGCAGTACTATGGGGAGAGTGGACGGTAGATAGGGGTGTTGGTTTACTCCTAAAAGAAAGAAAAGACAGACAGACGGACGGCCATCGCGAAATCGACTTCTTCCGGGTCTTGGCCAGATATTTTTGGTAGTTACAAACAAAAGCACAAATTCATTACAAACAAAAGCACAAATTCATTATAACCTCACAACATAGTGGTATAGGGTAAAAAAACTATAAAAGAAATTAGGCTTCCGGAATATCTTCATATTATATTCATCGCGCACGCATCGCTCGCAATTATTTAAATTTTTTAACATTCAATTCCTACACATCTTTGTACAATTAAATTCAAAAAACTAATTTTGTTAAAAAAATTATCAACTGAAGATCATATAAAGATTTTGCAACATCAATGCATAATTTTGAAAAACAAAATTATAATAGATTTTTAATGGGTTAATTTGCCTAAAAATTTAAGTAGCCACAAAACATATTTGATATTCTATAAAACTGCCTTAGAAAGTGCAATGTTTATATCCAAAAAAACTATAAAAATATAGGTAAAATCTTTAATATATCCGGTCCTGAAAGGGTTAAGAGCTCAAAATGTACATCAAAAGCTATCTTTTATTAAGTCTTTGTAAATACACACCTCAAAGAGGTGATTTTTTTTAAAAAATCTATAACACAAAAGCAAAATCTTTAAAGGTTCACAATAGGTTAATGGATTTAGAATTTCAAAACATCAAATAAATGGCAGTTAAAGAAGCTGTCATATGGTATGTTATATCAAATCCGGATATTATATAACCAAGTCCATAACTCGAATATTATGAGCTGCCGACAAAAAAATATTTTTTTAAATTATCCCAAAAAGCCATAACTTTAGACCCTACAGCAAGAATCGTACATACTTATATCTATGATTCTTGCCTAAAGAACTAAAGAACGTTTTAAAGTATATATGGAAGGTGAAGAAATCAAATGTTATTATTTGCACATTTCTAAAACATATGTTTTGATATTGTACATCACTAAGATTACACTAGAGCATTTTTTATAATTGAAGACAGAATTTTAGATGGGAGCGACAAAAGTAATTCTACAAATATTAAACATTTACAACGTGATTAAAAAGAAATCGTTAAACAAAAGACAGACTAAAGCCAATATTTTATATGTTTTTAAGCCTCTTCTTTGCATTATTTGTTAAATGAATTTCTGTTAAAAATTAATAATCTTTTTCCATTCAACATACTTTAACAAATAGTTATGTACGCGTAAATGGCTTTGTTCTATTTAATTTTATTTTGTTACACAAAACTTAAACGTTTTTTGTATTTAAACTTTGTTTAGACCATGTCATGTTAGTACAAGTCTATTCAATTCAAAATTTTTGTAACAGAAAGGGTCACGCAATTGTTTTATTTCATACTTAGTTCGTAACAGAAAAAATTTGTTTAAAAAGAAAACGTGTCTGAGATTTTTGTTGCTTTTAGGCTGTTTACTATTGCACTATTCAAAGTAATTGTTGATTTTATTAGATCGAAAGCACGTGTCGACTTTTAATAGTGAAATTAACAAAAAAAATAAATTAAAAGTAAATACAGTAGAATTCATTTATAGCGACCTCGGTTATAACGACCATCCGTTTATAACGACGGATTTTCATTGCTTATATATGCGCAACCATTCGCTTAGAACGGCTCTGGTTTTAACGACCATCTGCTTTTAACGACCAATTTGCGCGTCTGCTTTGGAATTAAGTTTCGGTTATAACGACGATGTCACTTCTGCGTATTTTATTTTTTGGTTTTTCTTTCCATTTTTTGTCGCCAGCCTACACTAAATGAAGAAACATATGTATAATGTGGGGAATCACAGAATTTGTTTTCGCCTATCTCACACTGAGTGTGGAAAAGATAAAGAAGAAATTTGCATACCAGTTTGAGTCGTGAACGCGAATGGACATATGAACATTCTTTCTTTAATTACCAGCGGTGTTAAAAAAAGTTTTTTAATTTACATAAGAAATTGTAATCCAGATCAACCAAACGCAGGTAAGGCACTTTTAGTTGGATAAATACTGAGTAAATATGTATGAATGTGCATATGCTTTTTCCAGAATGGACGTTAAAAAACGTAAAGTGTTCTCCATAAAAGAGAAGGCTAAAATTTTGCTGAAACTAGAATCTGGTTCTACAAATGCAGCACTAGCGAAGGACTATTGTGTTTCGCATTCGACTATCAGTGCGATATGGAAAAACCGAGACGCAATTCGTAAGTGTTTTAAATCTGAGAACATGCAAAGAAAACGTATGCGTTCTGCTCAAGATTCTGATATAGAACAAGCTCTTTTGCAATGGTTCAAGACGCAAAGAAATAAAAATACTATAGTAACTACGTCCATACTTCAAATGAAGGCAGAGGAAATAGCCCAACTTCTTGGAAAAGATTACAATTGCACTGAAAGCTGGATTTACCGTTTTCGAGAGCGTCATAATATAGTTTTAGGAACAATTTCTGGTGAGGCTTGCGGTGCCGACAAAAGTCAATGCAGCGACTGGCTAGTTTCAGTATGGCCTAAAATACGAGAGGGGTATCAAGCACAAGACATTTTTAATGTGGATGAAGCAGGGCTCTTTTATAAGCTTCCACCCAACAAAACCCTTAAATTCAAAGGTGAAAGGTGCAGTGGTGGTAAACAATCAAAGGAAAGAATAACCTTGCTGCTTGGAGGTAATATGGATGGGTCCGAAAAAAGAAAATGCTTCTCATTCGAAAATCTAAAATGCCGCGGTGTTTCAAGCATGTAAAATCATTACCTGTAGATTATAAAGGAAATAAAAAGGCATGGATGACCTCAGAAATTTTTGAACGCATTTTGCGCGATTGGGACAGCAGTTTGAAGAAAGATAAAATAAAAATTTTACTGCTTGTAGATAATTGTCCAGCACATCCAAATGTTCAAAATCTGTCTTCAATAAAATTAGTTTTCCTACCACCTAATACAACGTCCGTCTTACAGCCAATGGACCAAGGGGTAATTAGATGTTTGAAGAGCAATTATCGCAAACAACTAATGCTAAAAATTATTCGCGATACAGACAATAACACACAAAGCACCATTACTTTGTTAGATGCTATTGATATGGTGGCCTCCGCTTGGCAAAGTGTAAAATCAACAACAATAGCTAACTCTTTCCGACATGCGGGACTACTTCCAGCCGAAAGTGCGTGCCCAGATGCAGTTTTCGAAGATGAAGATGATATTCCTCTTTCGTTGCTACAGGAAACATACAAAAATATGCAACAAGTAGCCGAATGTATTGATTGGGATGAGTTCATAAACGTGGATGACAATGTCGAAACATCGGAAGAGCCTTCATTGAGAGAAATCGTGGAGAGCACAAAAGAAAATGAGGAAATTTACAGCGATAATGAACCAGATGACGATGATGAGCCAATCAAAATTCCCACTAGGACAGAAACCTTGAGTGCGGGCACACTTTAAAACAGTTTTTGCGATTTGGGGGTTCTGACATATCAGAGAGTTTATATAGTTCCGTAGAAGTTATTGAAAGTAAATTATTACATGAAATAGAAAACAAACCACGATTCCAAACTATTTTCAACTTCAATAAACATGAATATACATGATAAAAAAAAAAACTTATTGTGTGCACCTATTCGGATACAATGACGTTCGGTTATAACGACGAATATTTCCGGTCCCTTGGAGGTCGCTATAACCGAATTCGACTGTAATTAAATAGAATAGAAGTAAGTGAAACATTTTGTGACATTTTGAACTAAAAATGAGTACAGACATACATCAAGATATTATACAAGTTGTTATTATATTGAAGTCATTTAGTTCAAAAAGTTTATTGGTTAATACAAATTTAAACAAATTAAGTTGTAAATTGTCTTTTAACTGCAATGTTTGGTAGAAATACGTGTTAAACAATTGGCTTTATTTTTTATGTTTCATAAGTAATTTTAAAAAATGTATTACTATTTATGTATTTGGATTTGGCAACCCTACCTTAACTAGGTATCAACTGATATATCCATTCATTAACATTCAACTTATCCTAAGGAACTTACGAAACTTACACTCCGGTGTCTATGTAAACTCAATCCAACATTCATGTAAAGTACTTTTATAATAAAACGTATTTTTGATGTGATCTATAAGTGCAGGGGGGTAAATTTCTATTTCACAATACAATCACAAAACAAGTAAGAAAATTATAGTCGGTCTAGACCGACTATACGATACCCTATACCATGCGTTTAGAAACCCTATCTCTTAGGCCCAACTAACTGGACATAGAAAGTAAGAAAAAACCAAATTTGAGTGGAATTTTTATTTATTTTTTTGGCTGCAGATATGAAAAAGTTCATATCGGATACTATATCTATATAGGTACTAGGTCCAAAAATGGACCGATCCTGATCATGTTTGGTAAAGTCTCTTGTATTTTGCAAGAATATATACAAACAAAATTTGAGAAGAATCAGTGCAAAATTTTTGTTTTTTAATAGATTTAAGTGAAGATCGGGAAGCAGCTCTGTATGGGGTCAAAGGGATCATTTTTGGACTACTCATTAATGGATGTAATGAACGCACACAAACCCAATTTGAGTAAGATCTATATGACAATTTGGATCTTATGGCAATTTAAGTCGATTTCATATGGGTAATTTGTATGGGGGCTAGGTCTGAACATGGACCGATTCTCACCAATTTCAATAGCGTTCATCCCATGGCCGATAAAAGCTTATATACCAAATTTCGTCAAAATATATTCATATTTGCGACCTGCAGTTTGATTACAAACTTTACATGGACACACAGACGGACGGACGGACGGACGGACGGACGGACGGACGGACGGACGGACGGACATTGTTAAATCAACTCAGAAAGTGATTCTGATTCGATCGGTATAATTAAAGATGGGTCTAGGTCAAATATTTTTGGTTGTTACAAACAGCAGCACAAAGTCATTATACCCAAACCACATAGTGGTATAGGGTATAAACAGCGTAACACAAATCGGTGAGAGCTGCAACACAAATTGGGGTGTGACTTATGATTGTATTGGTGAATTATGATATAAAATTGTTTTTTATGCCCCTTTTTTAAAAGCGTCATCTATGTATCACTTATATACGTTTATATTGGGATATTTTAACGTTTTACAGGCAAAGGGTTGTTGAATTAACTGAAACAGTTTTTCTATAAGTGATACATAGATGACGCCTTCTGTTTGATTTTAAAAAATGACATAAAAAATCTTTAATTACTAGATGTTTACACATCTCCCCTGTGATCGGACTCACATATTTTTTTTTAAGAGAAGGTGCTTTTTCCAGAAAACGTACTTTTTCAAGAATTAAAAAAAAACACTTTTTTAAGAAAATGTATTAAAAAAAAACTTTTTCAGAAAAGGCACATTTTATGAAAAGGCACTTTTTATGAAAAGGTAATTTTTAAGAAAAGGTATAATTTAAAAAAAGGTACTTTAAAAAGTACTTTTTAAGAAAAGGTACTTTGTTAAGAAAAGGTACTTTTTTAAGAAAAGTTACTTTTTTAAGAAAAGGTACTTTTTAAAGAAAAAGTATTTTTTAAGAAAAGGTACTTTTTTAAGAAAAGATACTTTTTGAAGAAAATGTTTTTTTTTAAATAAGTTACTTTTTTAAGAAAATGTGTTTTTAAAAGTATTTTTCAGAAAAGGTACTGTTTTCAGAAAATATACTTTTTTAAGAAAAGGTACTTGTGCGAAAACATACTTTTTAGAGAAATAATACTTTTTGAAAGCACTTTTGAAAAAGTACTTTTTAAGTACTTTAAGTACTTTTTAAGAGGTAAGTTTAAGTACTTTTTAAGAAAATTTACTTTTTTAAGAACATGTACTTTTTGGGAAAACTTACTTTCATATGCAATAATGCTTTTAATGAAAGGTACTTTTTTTAAGAATAGGTACTTTTATAAGAAAAATAGCTTTTTAGAAAAGGTAATTTTTAAGACAACGTACTTTTTAAAGAAAATATGTTTTTTGAGAAAAGCTACTTTTTGATTAAATGCATTTTTTTTGTGGAAAATGTACCTTTTTAAGAAAATATACTTTTTTAAGCAAAGGTACATTTTAAAAAAGGTACTTTAACAAAAAATACTTTTTGAGAAAGGTACTTTTTTAAGGAAATGTATTTTTTAAAAAAACATATTTTTTTAAGAAAATGTATTTGAAAAAAAGTAAGAAGTACTTTTTTAAGAAAAGGTACCTTTTACAGAAAATTTAATTTTTTAAGAAAATGTATTTAAAAAAAATAACTTTTTCAGGAAACCTAATTTTTTATGGAAAGGCACTTTTTAAGATAAGGAACTTTTTTAAGATAAGGTACTTTTGTAAGAAAACATACTTTTTAGAGAAAAGATACTTTATAAAAAAGTACTTTTTAAGAAAAGGTACTTTTTTAAGAACATGTATTTTTTGAGAAAACTTACTTTTATAGGAAAAGATGCGTTTAAGAAAATGTACTCTTTTAAGCATAGGAACTTTTACTAGCTTTTTTAAAAATGCCATATTTGGAAAACATAGAGAATAAATTTACAATAATAAATATTCAAATTAGGGATGCCAAACGCAAAAAACCAAATGTCCCAAACATTTTCTGAAAACTTCAAATTTTCATCCAAAAAAAATTGTGAAAATTTATATATAAAAATAATATTCTCATCAAATTGCGTTTATTTATGTAACAGTTTTTATGTTCGCAATTCTTAAATATCATTTGACGTTTTCTAAAATTCATTGAATTTAAATTAATGTTTTCTGTAGTGTGGTTCTGTAAATTTCAACGATCCGACAATCGCAAAATATATCGACAGCTATTGTTGTTTGCACTAAGGATTAAGTGATTTACTAAGTACATACATCTTAACGACAGTCGACAAATCTATTTTTCTATTTATTTAAATTGTAAACGAGTGGCATCACTGTCAAAAGAAGCGAAAAATACAAAGAAGAATAGAAAAAACAAATTACTTCGTGTTTGACAAGATGATTTTATGTTGATGTTTAATATCTTTATTTTTTACTTATATTTCTATGTATTTATTTGAAAATGAAATAATGAATTTAATATGCTTTTTAATTTTTTTATTTATATAAAAAAGTTTTTTTTAATAAAAGCAAAGTATTTTCACTATTTTATGATTTTTATTTATGTATGACGACATTTCAACCTAAAAATTTAAGTTTTTATCGATTGAATAAACAACACAAAAATGGTTGTCGTTTAGATAACAACAACAGCTGACTTTAACAATAGCGAATATCGTTTAAAAATTTTACTGATAATTTTGCTATTTTCTTTTTTTAACGATTCGACTATCGTTAAAAGAAGTTACTGAATCGCGGTAATGAAAAGCTATTAATTTCTCCTGAATGTCAATATTTTTTTTAAATGTAAAAATTTTTTAAATGTAAACATAGGTATTTGGTGTTTTTTTTTTGGAATTTCAATTTGTGTTTAACGAATAAAATTTATATATTAAAGATGCAATTGATGTCTTCTAAATTTAAAATTAGACGTTTTGATATGATTTTCTGAAATTCAATTAATTTTAATTTATAATTGGAAATTTTTAATTCTAGTTTTTAGAATTGATATTTTCTTACATTTGAATGGAAAATTTAAAAAGTGAAATTTTGTATTTATGCGAATAATAATGCTTTAGTAATTATAAACAATTTTTAAAAATTAGATGTAATCGCAATCAGATATTTTGTAGGTAAAGCAGAATAATAATTCTATGTATATAACTATGTAGAACTGTTTTGAAAGCAAAAAACTCATTGAAGAACTCGGTAAATCTATTTTGTAAAGACAACAAAAAGTTAATATGCCAAACTTATGTTCATATTTGTAAAAGAATAATGAAAAAACGTATGAAATAAAAGACCAGCCCATGTATACTCTTAACATTTTTCTGTATGATATCTATTTGAAAATATTGACATTCATATTAAAATAGAAATAACTATTGCAAAGCTACTTAGAACAAACAAAAATTGTGGCGCCATCTACTGTGGCATAGTCACGCTGAGCAAAATGAAGTGACACTCTGTTAATGCGAAAGAAATTTATTTTCCCCACAACAAAATATTGCAGAATTTTATGTAAATAAAATAATATACCGACTTATTTCTAACATGCAGTTGTTATGGATATACATATATATAATATATGTATATTATTTGTATTATTTAATATGTTTATGTATGTATATGTAAATATTACACACAAAAAATACAACATAAAACGTTATTTTTGTGTTTTTCTCTTTAAGTAAATTTATACATGAAATTTTTTTTTGGTAAATTTACATTGTTTTTTTTTTATTAACAACTAGGTATTTTAGCTTTATTTGCTTTAGATGCTGGTGAATTTTTACTCCCTTTACATATATTAACTCGTAGTGTCTGCTTGTCGAAAAAATTTTGGATCGATTTTAACCCCTTTCCCGTGACCCATTCGATCTGAAATTTTGCAGGCAGGCTCGTGGTAATAACAGAAATGATCCAACAAATTTTTCTAGTGATGCCAAAACAATTAAAACTTTTAAAATTTTCTACCAGAGTTAATAAAAAAATGTACAAAGGGTTAGTTTTTATTATATTATTACCACAACGACCACAAAAACAACAAGTCCAGCTATGACAACAACACAACATTTAGAATAACAACAAGAACAATATAGAAACATCATATTTTTCATTTTTTTTTAATTTTTCAGAGATTTCCCTGACCTGTGGTGATTTTTGAAACAGAAATCTTCCCATGAATTTGGTGAATCTTCTCACTAAAAATGATCACTGTAGCTGCACTATTGAGGGCGTGATCGTGACAAGAACAATATAGAAAATTATATTTTTTTCAAGACTTTTTTTTGTTCTTCATTCAAATCTCGGGTCCTAATCGACCGATTTGGACGATTTTAAATAGAAAACTTTTCAGGATGTTAGTGAATCATATTTTATGACAACGAGCACCCTAGCTGCCCGATTTATGCCGTCATCGTGATTTCCACAGAAGGACAGACGGACAGACGGACATCGCTATATCAACTCCGGTTGTTATAAGGATCACAAATATATATATATTATGGGGTCCAAAATTTTTTTTCTAATTATTACAAACGGAATGACAAACTTATATATACCCTCTGCACACTGGAGTGGAGGGTATAATAAATAATCGCAAAAAATTACTTTCCGATTCTATTCAGCTCCGCCCGTCACCCTGTTATTGGTCTGCTTATCTGAGTATTCATGCTAGAAATAAAAAATATTTGAATATTCCTTTCACCATAAGAGTCGATTTAGCTATGCTTCTGAATCGATTTAGTTAATTCTCTGTCTGACATGGTTCCATTGTTAATATTACGGTATAAATTCATATCGCAATTTAAAGTCTTTATAATATACTCCAATTCCATTCCAATCATATGTGTAAATTTTTTATACAATTTATATAAACAGCTAATATTTTCTTACTTCATTTATGCTTAAAGAAAATTCCATTATAAAACTAAATTTAGCTGATTGATTTTTTTTTATTAATATTTTTTTTTTTTTTTCGTTTTTTTTTTTTTTAAGCCTAGTTCCGCGAAGCCGAGTGGCTTGTCTGCAGATTCTAATTTTGGCTAGTTTTTTTTTTTTTTTTTTTGCAGCGACACACCAAAGCCTCTGGTGGGAATCGAACACAAGACCCCCGCATGATAGACGAGCACGCTACCTACTCACCTACCGGGGCGCTTATGCTATTGTTCTGTTTTGTAAGTTTTCACAGTTTATTTATATTAAACATAATTGTTTTTTCAAAATAAACTAATATCCATCAAACAAATTTATAAAAAAACAAGTAAGAAAATTATAGTCTTTCTAGACCGACTATACGATACCCTATACCATGCGTTTAAAGACCCTATTTCAACTATTTAGATATAGAAAATAAACATAAAATAAATTTGAGTGGCAAGTTTTTTGCCTTCCGATATGAAAATTTGGGTCTTATGGCAATTTAATTGATCTGATAGGGTCATTTGTATGAGGACTAGATACGAACATACACCCATTTTCACCAATTTCTACAATGATCGTCCTACGATCGTCCTACGCTGATAGAAGCTTATATACTAAATTTCGTCAAAATATATTTATGTTTGTGACCTGTATTTTGAATACAAGATTTTCATAGACACACAGACGGACGGACGGTCGGACATCGCCAAATCGTCACAGAAAGTGATTCTGGGTCGATCAAATATTTTTGGTAGTTATAAATAACAGTACAAAGTCATTATACCCTAACCACATAGTGGTAACCACATAGTAGTATAGGGTATAAAAATACTTTTTTTAAGAATTGATATTTTTAAGAAAGAATTTTTTTTTAATAAAAGGTACTACTTGAGGAAAAAGTACTATTTTAAGACAAGGCATAGTGTTAAGAGAAGGAAGTTTTTAATAAAAAGAACTTTTTAAGAAAAAAGTGTTTGTTAAGAAAATGTCGTTTTGTTTAAAGAAAATTACTTATTTAAGAAAATAGATTTTTTAAAGAAAGGATAAAAAAATATACTTTTAAGAAGAGGGACGTTTTTGATAGAAGTTACTTTTTAGAAGAAGAAATTTTTTTAAAACAAGTTACTTTTTAAGAAAAGGTGTTATGTAAGAAAAGGTACTTTTTTTAAAAAAAGTTGCTGTTTAGAAAAAGGTACTTTTCGATGAATGTTACTTTTCTACCAGCACTTTTTAAAGAAAACTCATTTCTATAAGAAAATGTACTGAAAAGTTACTTTATAAGAAAAGGCGTACATTTAAAGTTTATATGATCTTAGTTGTTGCATGAATACTCGTACTTGGACGTATGAGTGATAATTTTATGAAATTAAATATTGATTATAATCATGGCGTTCAGACACCATTTTTGCTGTATCTATAATATTAATAGGTAAGGCGGTTTCTTGTGACCGATGATTTGTTCAACAGTTTTCTCCCAATTTTGGCTAAAGATATCTTATTTGAAAGGTATTTCTTTTTATCTGTCCACCAGAATTACAGATTTTTAAATTTAAAATTTTTCTATATACAATGCTATGTGTGTGTTTATTAAATTTGTTAATTGAAAAATTATTTTGGACATAAACCAAAAAGTGTTGAATTGTGAATTGTCTAAAATTGCTTAGCATACCTTTAGGGTCAATAATTTATTAAATGAAAAAATAAAATTTCTTAGAATTTGCACTCGAATTTCGAGGGCTGGAATATGCTAGTAAGAAATTAATAGCCTACTTCTGACATAGTTGTATGATTACACTATACAACAATCCGAAAATCCGAAAATTGTTGTACAGTGTAATGCATTTTCCAGATAGAAATTAATTCTTTTTATAAAAACAATTGTTGTTTTTATAAAAACACAATAAATAAGAAATTATGTTGGTCAAAAAAGAAAAGAAATTAATTTTAAATTTAAATTTAAAGGTTAATTACACTGTTCAGCAGTCCAAAAATTGTTGTACAGTGTTATCATTATAGCGAAACAGGCCGGATTTATTGATTCTAATAAGAATTGTGTCAGTTGTAATATATTTTTTATTATTTGCAATCTAAAGCGTATTAATTTTTTACTTCAATTAATTTTTAAATTGTATTTCCACCAATGTTCTTGGCCATTAATAAAATAAAAACCTTTTAAGAAACAATAAAAATATTTTTACGTAATAACGGAAATTTAAATTTGCACAAAAAATTGATACCAACATACCGCCAATGTGTCGCAATATTAAGTATGAATGCTCGTAACCCAGAACTTCAAAGCCAATGATGATTGTTGTTAACACAAATATATAAAAATTAAAGAAGAAGCAAAGTTTACCATAATAAAAATTATTTTTTCACACTTGGTTAATTAGCCAAAAATACAAGTAATAAAAACAAACACAAACGTGACTGATTAACTGTCTGACTGAATGTTAAAATGTGTAAAAAAAAACCCAGCAATATTTTGTGGTCATATAAAGTGATACAAGTGATGAAGTGAGGATAAGGATTTTTCTTGAAATAATTCTCAAACTATCTAGAAAAAACTCGGACTTCCTATTGAGTTTTTAATCTTACGAAATTATATCATTGAAATGTGTCCACTTTGTGAGGTTTGCTTCAGGACTCTAATTCCATGTTGTCTCATTGAAGAATGTTTATAAAAATAATGTTTTCAGCATTATAAAAACAATGAAATATTATATCATTTGGGACCATAATTTATGAGTGCTCTGAACATTATATAATTTAGGAATCAAATTTTCCCGAAAATTTGTTCATTGTATAGATTTTTTTCCCCCAGTTTTATAACTTGTATATTTTACAAATTCTCGGAGTTCTAAGCCAGAACTAAATTTTTGTTTTTAATCCCTTGGCATATGTTCCCGAATCTGTTCTTTGAAACTTATGTCGAATTAAAAACTTCTAGAACTTGTTATTAATAATTTTGCTGGGAGCAGCAGTACTAACTAGCAACACTCAAATTTCAATAATGATGTTATTAAATCCATCCGTTTACTAAACAAAATTTTCATTTATTGCAAAATCTTATTTGTACTCATATCATAATTTAAGGTTATTAATACGTAGAACAGTAACAGCTTGCTTCAAAGGACATGTAATGTAAATCTAATATAACTTTGAATTTCGTGGGTTTTAGTTTTATGTTTCAACTATTGGACGTCGATCTGAGAAGAAAATTTCATATAATTTTTGCACTTTAATTTCACAAAGGTATCCCTTTAAAGAGTGACGGGGTTCATAATCCTGAACTACTTAGGTATATTTCTTATTTGTCGGAATCACTCATGTATTTAATTGTAGCTTGATGCTAGTGTTTTCATTGCGGTGAATCGGTTAACCAAATCCTCGATTAATCGGCCTTTTTTCGGTAAATGCCAAAATAAATAATATAAAATTCCAAAATTATTGGACCCGGCTAATCGATTAAAACTAGTCGATTAACCGTATCCTCAATTTGATTTATTTCGAATTAGTAATAAAAAACTTCAAAAATTATTCTAGTCAATAAAACCAATAAAATTAATCGTTGACCCGCTTACCGTTATCCAAAACTTAAATAATTACATATTAGCACGGGTGAATCTTCTAAAATAAGTCGACAAACTGTTATTTTTTTGCAGTATATAACAATGTAGTTTTTTAGTACCCTAAACTACTCTAAGTTGATCAGTTAACCGGTTAAATTTTGTTCATTATTGTAACCTACACTAATCTGTGATACTGAGAATATAAGTACAAAATATTTAAAATGAAAAAAGAAAAATAAATATCTACATATTCGAACCGGTTAATCGGTTAAAATTTGTCGATTAACCGATTAAATTTTTTCCACTATAGATAGAGTGTAAAGAATATAAGAATCTGTTGATGTTTGATCGTACCAAAACATCACTAATACCAAAAATTATTCGACTCAGTTAATCGAATAAAATGATCCGATTAACCACTAAACAGTTTTCAGTATAATATTCCAAAATTCGTTATATTCAAATTTAAATAATATATATACAAAACAGTTAATCGGTTAAAATTCTTCCATTATTCGGTTAAATTTTTTCATTATTTTAGGGTACACTACTCTGTGATATAGAAAATATTGATGTTTTTAGTACCACGAAAGTTATTCTTATTCGCTTGTGGGTACAACAAAACCAAAAGTTATTCGACCCAGATATTCGATTAAAATTATTTGTTTAACCGTGTAGCAATTTATTCACCTTTCGATTAATGTCGAAATAAGCTTTTTACAAATTATTTTATTTTTATTTTTATTTATTTTTTTCGAATTCCCATACAACAAGACATAAAATCTTATAATTAAAGTACAGGATTAGTACTAGGTACATAGTAGTAAGGAAATTTAACATTGTGTATAATAACAATGAAAAATAATAAAAAATATAATAACAAAATAAAATAATAATAAAAAAGTTTAATGTAAAAATTAGTTATTTAAAAGCGATTTAAAATAGAAAACCAATTAATTATAGAAATTAAAGAGGGCCATTTTAAATTGCATTGCGTTGCTTATGAGCTGAATGTTTGAAGGTAGCAAGTTCCAAAGACGAATTGAATTAATAAAAAACTGTCATTCAGATGTTTGTGTTCGATGTCTAATTGGTATTAAATCATTTATTCTGCGAGATCGAGTGAACGATATTCTATTAAAAAGATAAGAAGGTTCACGGGTATATACAATTTTATGTAATAAAGTCAAGGTACGTATTTTTAGTAAATCACTGAAACTAACTCCATACATTTTTTTTGAAACTGGTGTAATATGATCATACTTCTTCAGGCCGTAAACATACCTTAGTATGGCGTTATAAGCTTTCTCCAATTTATTGTAACTCGTATAATCACAGCTCGAAAAAACTTCACATCCGTATAACAAAGTTGGCATTATATATGTTTTTGCAAGTAATAACCGAATCTTAACCGGTGTAAAGTATTGTGTTTTCCACAGAATTCGTAGCATAGCATATGTTTTTCCAGCAGCTGTGTTTATGTGATCAGTCCATGTAAGATTATTATTAAAAATTATACCAAGAGTCTTTGTAGTTCTTACAATCTCAATTGCTTGATTGTTTAGTATAACTTCTGGTTTAAAAGTTGATTTCTTGGATTTTGGATTAATCACCAGACACTTAGATTTGCTGGGATTCAAGCAGCCATTGGATGAAGCCCACATAAAAACACGGTGTAAATCCTCATTTAGTTTACTTAAGCAATCATCAATATTTTTGTTGTTATTACATATATATAATTGAACATCATCAGCATAGATATGAACGCTGCTGTACATTAGTTGCTCTGGTAAATCGTTGACGTATATTGTAAAAAGAAGAGGACCAAGGATTGATCCTTGAGGAACACATTTCGATATTGACAGTGGTCGTGATATTTTTTTATTAGCAAACACTGACTGTTTACGATCCAATAAGTAGGACGCAATTAATCGAGTGGACGACAAAGAAAATTTAAACAAAGTTTGCAGTTTCATACAAAGAATTCCATGATCAACCATGTCAAATGCCTTAGAGTGATCTAATAAAACAAGAAATGACATGAAACCAGCATCAATATTACTCCGTATTTCCTCCGTGACATCAATAAGCGCAGTTACGCAACTATGCTTAGGCCGAACACCTGACTGTCTGCTTGTAAGTCCATTTCTATTTATGTAATCGTACATTTGCTTATGTAGTAGCTTCTCAAATACTTTTGATAGAAATGGTAATATAGAAATAGGTCGGTACTCATTACTGGATTTTGGTGTAGGTATTATTTTAGCATACTTCCAGGAAAAGTACTTTTAATTATGATATTGTTGAATATGAATGTGATATATGGTAACAACACAGGAAGAATAGCTTTTAAAAACTTTGGGTGAATATTATCAAATCCTACAGCATTTGACTTAACAGCTAGACAACTCCTTGATACATCATCTTGTGTTACACAATTAAAACTAAATAGTTGACTCTGCTCAGTGATAGGTTGATTAAAAAAATTACTATTCAAAGGTACTGTTGGCAGTCGTGTGAAAGTTTCATTAAGTAATTCTACATCTATTTCCGTTGTATCTATTATCCTTGGTTTTGCAATACCAATGTCACGTATATTTTTCCATGTTTTTTTGGAACCAATTGCAGAGTTGAAGACAGATGAATAGTATGTTGATTTAGCACTCTTAATAGCTCGGTTTACTTCTCTGCGTGCGTTACAATATTCTTCATGTAGTGAATCAGTTTTGAAACGTTTCCAACGACTATAAGCCCTATCTTTGTAAGCAATTGCAGATTTAATATTACCATTAAACCATGGTTTTAATTTAAAACTAGTTTTTACAGCTTTCAACGGAACCGACCTATTGAAAATTTGTTCAATTTTGTTTTCTAAGAAGTTAAGCTGACTTTCAGCAGATAGCATATAGTAAATTGAATTCCAATCAATATTTGCTAAATCAAAAGCTATGACAATATTATCCATATGTTTAAAGTCATAGTATGTGGCATCATTCATAATAAGTTGGATCTGGAAATCAAAGGTAAGAAAAATTAAGTCGTGCTTTGAAAAACAGGACGCTGAAATCTGATCATAGAGTAAAACTTTTCCTTTATCGCCAATAAATATTATATCCAATAGCGTGTTTGCTGTAGCTGAAAAATGGGTTGGAACTGTTATATTTGTTGGATAAAGTCCAACTGTTTCCATATTATTTACTAAATAATTTTCCACTAGAAGATTTGAGTTGAAATCGCCACATATAACTATATCTTCAAATTTTACTGTTTCATTCTCCAAAGTTTTGAAAAAATTTTGCATATCAACATTGTGATGAGGTCTGTATACACAACCCACAAGAATTTTGTTTCCATGTGCTGAAATTTCTACAAAGAGATGTTCAATCTTTTCCATTGGCTTGGATTTACAATATAATTTACTAGTTATTCCATTTCTAATATAAATAGCAACACCACCTGCATGAGTTACCCTACCACAGCGATATAATTTATAGTCTTGCAAATCAAAAATAGTATCAGGAACAAGCAGGTCAAACCACGTCTCAGATACACATACAACATCAACGCCTGAATTTTCAAATATAAAGGAAAACTCGTCCATCTTATTGTTTATACTTTGCGCATTTATGTGACAAATATTTAAACCAGTTTTCTGCTTACAAAGTACTCGAACCATATCAGAAGTAACATCTTTGGAACTATACGTTGTACTACCTGAACAATTTGTCATAGAAACAAAAAAGATTTTTTAAAAAAACAACGCATGCATATTTAAAAGGGCCAAAAATAAAACATATTAAATGACTGAAATTTTTCAAAAACATTCCGAAAATACAAATTAAAATAACATGAACATGAACATTAGATATTCGTAGATTTCCATAATATAAACAAAGCATCAGCAAACAATGGACATCAGTTCTGGCAATAAGCATTATCATTACGAAACATATTATCAAGTTCATCAATAGAGTCGACACGAACTGGTTGATCATCTTGTCTAATTTTTATATACACTAAGCCACGTTTAGTAAATGCCGAGTGTAATTGTTGAATTTTCTTTTTTCGTATCGCCGACTGCAATATTTTGTGGTTTGTGGAAGTCAAATTTTCATTTAAATAAAAAGGACGATCTGAACCAAGACCAATGTGGTCTAAAACTAGCGTAGATTTTTTCATTTTTCGAAAATTTGCAATAGTTTTCAAAATAAAATTTTGGTCATAAGGAGAAAAAATCTTCACCAGAATTACGGCATCGGACGAAAAGGTTTTATCTTTATTGTTGTGATTTTGAAGGCGGTATATTGATTTTACAGCCGGTGTATTTATTTGCAGAAATTCACAAATGGATTGAAATATATCGAATAAATTTTCATCTCTATTGTAAGGTATGCCATTAATTCGCAGATCAGAAGCAATAATAGAATTTTCTTGGCGCTGTATTTGTGTTTTTAGAAAATTTACTTCACTTTTTAATCCCATAATTTCCTCCGCCACTGTCTCAATTTTTGTTACTCGTTGATTAATATCGATAATATCACTCTTTAATTCATTAAATCTCTTTTCAAACATACTTTCCAGGCGAGCTTCACTTTTTTCAAACATTTCCTTTATAAGTCCAAGCATATTCTCAAATCTCTTATCAACAAGATTTAATAACTTAAATGGTGAATCATTTGTTGATAGCCTCGGTGTTTTTAGTACATTATCAAGAAGAGAGTTTTGTAATGATTCTCTACATCTTTTTGGCGCGGCTTTTAATTTTCTCAAATTCACATTGCTCTCGGTAACAACAGATTGATCATGCATACTAACACTGCTGTTGTTGTCGTCGTGGGTGTTGTTGTAACTCATTTTTACTTTAGTTATTATATTTATTTTCTTATTTATTTTTGTTTTGACAGATTGTTATAGACTGTATTGTTCGTATTAACTTCTGCAAATTAACTACTACAAATTTGTGTCCGATTAATGGTGAAAATTAACTACATATGCGACCCGGTTAATCGGTTAAATTTTTTATGTAGAGTTCTTTATTTTACGCTTTACAGCTATCTATTAAAATTTCTAAAATTACTTCGTTCATCTTCTCAAGTTATGCGATTAGCCGGTTATAATCAATTATATTATCCTCACATATTATATTATCACACATATATATAGAGTAGTTTTATTCTTTCCTATACTACCCTGTGATACATAGAATATGATAATCAGCTAATTTTGTGTCACAAGTATTACTTTCATTAATTTCTAAAAATTTATAGATCGAGTTAATCGACTAAAATTACTCAATTAATCGGTAAAATTTTTTCATTTTAATATGATTCACTTGTGAGCAGCCCATTAAAACTACAAAAATTATTTGATCCCATAATCGATTATAATTAGTTGCTGAATCCTCAAATATTGTTTTAGTATATTATTCTTCTTGGGAAAATTGTCGAAAACAGTTACTTAAAAATCAAATAACTACATATTTGAAAGAGTTTATAGATAAAAACTATTCGATTAACCGGTTTTTAGTATATTATCCGTTATTGTACTCATTTATATAGGGATTAAATTTCTTCCTGACTCTATTTAGCTATGCACGTCCGGCCGTTATAAGAGAATAAGAGAAAAATGTTAAAAATTAAAAAAGACATTTGGATATTTTTTTTTTGTCATAAGACTCGATTTAGCCATGTTTCAGAGTTGAGTCATGTTTCCATTGTTAACATTGGGGTAAATGTACAGATCGTAAGTAAAAGTCTTTACGACTCTAAATCCAGTCCAATTATACATACGTGTAAATCTGTTGATATGCACTTTACGTAACCAACTATTATTTTCTTTCTTCATCCATGATTAATGAAAATTGCATTATAAAACTAAATTTATCTGATTGATTGTCCAGTTTAATAAGTTTTTACAGTTAATTTATATTAAACATAGTTGTTCTTTCAAAATAAACTAATATCCATCAAATAAATTAATAAAAAACCAAACCATAAAAATTTATATAAAGTTATATTAAATAAACTTCAATTAACTGGGAAAATAACTAGAGCTCATCGCAAATCGTTATGAAATCTTTAAGAGTTTTTGTGTTTCTAATACAAGTTCTTTTTTTTATGAATTAATAATTCTTGTGGATGGTTAATTATTGGTTATGTGGTAAAACAAAAAGAAAAACAACGGAAAATATGAATTTAATTAACTTTGACTTTGTTCTGAACAAAAAAGATTTTATTTGAATGTTTTTTGTGGTTTGCAAAATAGAAAAATCATAGAATTATTCTATACAGGGTTTTCCTATTGGTCGATATAAATTTTTAAATATTGATTTTTAATTAAAACAATTTGAAATTAAAATATATGTATATACTGATTTTGAAAAATTGTTCTGGAATAATTTTAATTTCTGCAATATTTTTCTATAGAAATTTTTTTGTAATATGGAAATTTTCGGAGAATCTAATGATAAATTCGGAGAATTTAACAACCATATTTGCTTTACACATAAATTCACCGATTTTAAGATGTCGTTTTTTTTTACTAAAGTAAATTGATATAGAAAAGTCCTCATCTTCGGAGATAGTTTTACAATATGAAAATTATCTCAGAATCTAACATATATCTTTATAGATAGTTTGTGAGCAATCAACTTATTTGTTTTACATGCAAATTGACAGATTTTGAGATATTTTTTTTCAGATATAATTCCCGTAATATGTGGATTTTGCCTATAGAAAACAAGTAAGAAAATTATAGTCGGTGTAGACCGACTATATGATACCCTATACTATGCGTTTAGAGATCCTATCTCTCAGACCCAACTGGATATAGAAAATAAGCATAAACCAAATTTGAGTGGGATTTTTCATAATTTTTTTGGCTGCAGATATGAAAAATTTCATATCGGATGCTATATCTATATGGGGACTAGGCCCAAAAATGGACCGATCCTGACCATGTTTGGTAAGGTCTCTTGTATTTTGCAAAAATATATACAAACAAAATTTGAGAAGAATCAGTACAATATTTTTCTTTTTTGATAGATTTAAGTGAAGATCGGGAAGCAGCTCTATATGGGGACTATGACTAAGAGTAGTCCAATAGGGATTATTTTTGGACTACTGATTAGTGGATATATACATACAAACCCAATTTGACTAAGATTTGTATGATAATTTGGATCTTATGGCAATTTATGTTGATTTCATAGGGGTCATTTGTATGGGGGCTAGGTCTGAACATGGACCGATTCTCACCAGTTTCAATAGCGTTCATCATATGGCCGATAAAAGATCAAATACCAAATTTCATCAAAATATATTCATAATTGCGACCTGCAGTTTGATTACAAGCTTTACATGGACACACAGACGGACGGACGGACATCGTTAAATCGAATAAGATAGTGATTCTGATTCGATCGGTATAATTAAAGATGGGTGTAGGTCAAATATTTTTGGTTGTTACAAACAGCAGCACAAAGTCATTATACCCAAACCACATAGTGGTATAGGGTATAATTATCGGAATTTAAGATAATTCTTGGTCTTGGAAATATTTACCCCAAAAAAACCTTTGAGACCTAATATAATTGTCCAATGGAAAAATTCTTGGAATCTATGATATTTTTCATATAAAATTATTCACAAAATCTTATTCTTTTTTTATAGAAAGTTTACCAGATACCGAGATTCTTTTCTGAGGTATTTTATTCTACAGAAAACCCTAAAATATTTTTTCTTTAGAATAATTCTCAGCTTCAGAAATCTTTTTCTTTACAAAAACTCTCAGATTTTTAGAAATTTTTTCTACAGAAAAATTATTTTTTAGAAAAAAATATTTTTTTTTTCTATAGAAAATTCTCAGTTTCTGAGATATTTTTTATTATAGAAAGCTCGCGGAATCTGAAATATTTTTCGTATTGAAAAATTCTCGGAATCTGAAATATTTATTTTTTAAATTCTAGGAATCTGAGACTTTTTTTCTTAGAAAAGTTCTCGAAATCTGAGATATTTTTTCTATAGAAAAATGCTCAACTTGTTCTGAGATATTTTTTTGCTGAGAAAAATTCTTAAACCCTAAGATATTTTTTTTTATAGAAAAATTTTCATTTTCAGAGATTTTATTTCATTCTATAGAAAAACACTCACCTTCTGAGAAATTTTTTTTTATAGAATATTTCTCAGTTTCTGAAATATTTTTTACTATAGAAAAACTCACGGAATCTGAGATATTTTTCGTATTGAAAAATTCTCGGATTCTGAGATATTTTTCTATATAGAAAATTTCTCGGAATCTGAAATATTTTTTCTTTAAAAAAAATCTAAGAATTTGAGACATTTTTTCTTAGAAAATTTCTCGAAATCTGAGATATTTTTTCTATAGAAAAGTTCTCGAAATCTGAGATATTTTTTCTATAGAAAAATGCTCAACTTGTTCTGAGATATTTTTTTGCAGAGAAAAATTCTGAATTTTCAGAGATTTTATTTCATTTCATAGAAAAACACTCACCTTCTGAGAAATTTTTTCTACGGAAAAATTTTTTTTATAGAAAATTTTTTTTCTATAGAATATTTCTCAGCTTCTGACATATTTTTTGCTATAGAAAAATTCTCGGAATCTGAAATAGTTTTTCTTTAAAAAAAATTCTAGGAATCTGAGATATTTTTTCTTAGAAAATTTCTCGAAACCTGAAATATTTTTTCTAAAGAAAAGTTCTCGAAATCTAAGATATTTTTTCTATAGAAAAATGCTCAACTTGTTCTGAGATATTTTTTTGCTGAGAAAAATTCTTAAACCCTAAGATATTTTGTTTCTATGGAAAAATTTTTAGTTTCAGAGATTTTATTTCATTCTATAGGAAAACACTCAACTTCTGAGAAATTTTTTTCTTTTTATAGAAATTTTTTTTTTTCTTTAGAATATTTCTCAGCTTCTGAGATATTTTTTACTATAGAAAAACTCTCGAAAAATTAATTTTTTTTCGATCGAAAAATTTTCGGAATCTGAGCTACATATGTTTTATTAGGAGAATTCTCGGAATCTGAGATATTTTATATTAAAAAAATCTCGAAGCCTGAGATATTTTTCATTTAGAAATATTCTTGGAATCTTCCTAAAGAAACAGTTTCGGAATCTGAGATATTTTTAGTATAGCAAAATCTTGAGACAAATACAATTATCTTATAGAAATATTCTCAGCTTCTGATATACTTTTTTTCTCTAGAAAAATTATTATTAAAATTTTTTTATAGAAAATTCAAGAAACCTGATATAGTTTCCATATAGAAATATTTTCGGAAAAAGAGATTTTTTCCTATAGAAATATTCCCAGAATCCGTTATATTTTTCGTATAGAAAAATTCTCGAAATCTGCGATATTTTTCCTTTTGAAAAATTCTCGCAGTGAGATATTTATCCTTTAGACAAATCCTTGGAATCTGTTATATTTCTTATAGAAACATTCTCAGAAACTGAGATATTTCATACCATAAAGAAATTTTCTAATTCTGAAATACATTTTTCTGTATAAAAGTTCTAAGATTCTTAGCTATTTTTTTCTATAGACAAATTTTAAAGTTCTGAGATATATTTTCTGTATGTTTTTCTGTAGGTTTTTTTTCTGAATCTGCATTTGTGACATTTTTGTGTAGAAAAATTTTCAACAAATAATCATTCTCCTCAACGCGACAATAAAATTATGAACAAAAAGTTGTAAGATGAACCCGGAACAATAGCTTTTAATGTAAGACGCAAAGGTAGATTCTGGTGTTGTTTTAGAGTTGTTTGAGAGGATATAAACATATTCCTTGGCTAAAATAAACTTATGCTTCTTTAATGATTTGTTTTATCAAACATTAAGAGTGCAATTTGTTTATACATTTCTTTCGCAAAACAAGAATAAACATTCGTCTATTTCTATTTCATAGACAACTTGTGGATCAAAATCATAAAATAAAGTGCCAATGAACGTGATGGCCAACATAATAAACGCCACTTGCAGCAACCAGGCATAATATTATTGTTGGCCAACAAAAATACTTAATAATATTGGAACTACTGTTTTCCATCAAATAACCATAGGTTAACCAAGTTACAACTTAGATTTTTCTCGTCCAAAATAACAATAACACCACCATCATTACGAGAAGTAGTGGAAATATACACATGTACTCATATGTTTGCCTGGCTGTTCGTTTGTTCGTCTTTTTGTGACTTGTTTGTCCTACTGATGATCATGATGATGGTGGGTTAGTAGGTAGATGATCATTTTTTTCTTGTATTTTTTTTATTATTCATACTGACTACCAGTCGTGATCGCCAAATCGACTGAGCTTTAAAATCAACAATAACAACAACTAAACATGGCGCAGTTAAAGACACAATGACCTTGGGTGAAAGTTGTTCTCCATTTTTATTTAGTTGTGATTTTTTCTACTTTTCGTTTGTATTACTGCTGCTGCTGCTGCTGCTGTTTTATTTGTTGGGTGCCACTACTATTGTTGCCATCGTTGCTATTGTAGCTTGTTGCTGTTGTATGTTAAGTATTCATTATTATCATTTCGTTTTCGTTACAATACTTTTTATCTAGTATTTTCTATGTTTTTTTTTTTTCTATAACATAATAAACATCAAAACAAAATGTATTTCTGTCTATTTAAATGAACTTATGTATTATTATTTATTTATATTTATGTATATATATATATGTATATATGTATATGTATATATGTATTTTACCTTTCCGACCATCGCACTTAGTTAGTTCTTCGCTTTTTCTTTATGATAGTTTTGCAATATTGTTACGATTGTTACTTTATGTAGTAAAAATATAAATTTTTAATATCCGCCGTCATAGAATATGTATATTTTATAGTGTATTACCTTATAAGTTTCTGGTAAATGTGATTCTATATAAACATTTAGGATGTACATCAATACAAGAAATTATGAACAAAGTTTTTGAATAATAAATTTTTATACCCTATACCACTATGTGGTTTGGGTATAATGACTTTGTGCTGCTGTTTGTAACAACCAAAAATATTTGACCTAGACCCATCTTTAATTATACCGATCGAATCAGAATCACTTTCTGAGTTGATTTAACAATGTCCGTCCGTCCGTCCGTCCGTCTGTGTGTCCATGTAAAGCTTGTAATCAAACTGCAGGTCGCAAATATGAATATATTTTGATGAAATTTGGTATATAAGCTTTTATCGGCCATGGGATGAACGCTATTGAAATTGGTGAGAATCGGTCCATGTTCAGACCTAGCCCCCATACAAATTACCCATATGAAATCGACATAAATTGCCATAAGATCCAAATTGTCATATAGATCTTACTCAAATTGGGTTTGTATGCGTTCATTACATCCACTAATGAGTAGTCCAAAAATGATCCTTTGACCCCATATAGAGCTGCTTCCCGATCTTCACTTAAATCTATTAAAAAACAAAAATATTGCACTGATTCTTCTCAAATTTTGTTTGTACATATTTTTGCAAAATACAAGAGACTTTACCAAACATGATCAGTATCGGTCCATTTTTGGACCTAGTCCCTTTATAGATATAGCATCCGATATGAACTTTTTCATATCTGCAGCCAAAAAAATTAATAAAAATCCCACTCAAATTTGGTTTTTGCTTATTTTCAATGTCCAGTTAGTTGGGCCTAAGAGATAGGGTTTCTAAACGCATGGTATAGGGTATCGTATAGTCGGTCTAGACCGACTATAATTTTCTTACTTGTTCTTTATGGATAGATGTAATATCAAAATTATATTAAGCTTAAAAGCACAAAATTGTATATTTGATCATCAATATCATTTGAATATAAACATAAAAAGGGTTATTGTTTACAATTATCTATAATATTAATAGGCTAGGCGATTTCTTGTGACCGATGTTTTGTTCTACCATTTTATCCCGATTTTAACCAAGCGTAAATTATTTTAAAGGTATTAATTTTTAGCCATTTTGTAGATTTACATATTTTTAAATTTTTCCTTCATTTTGAGTAAATTGCATTTAAAGTTGCTAGTAACACATACATAAAGTTATACAATGCTATGTGTGTGTTTATTAAATTTGTTAATGTGTTTGTAATAGAAATGAGTTTGTTCTTTGTGTTGATTTGTGAATTGGCTATAATTGATTAGCATACCTTTAGGGTCTTTATTTAATGTAAAAATAAAATTTCCTAGAATTTGCACTCGAATTTCGAGGGCTGGAATCTGCTAGTTATTATTAATTCGTTAAAAGTCTGAACACTGCTTCTTTTACAGAACAAGTAAGCAGAGCAAGCCATACATAACACCTTCTAGAGAGAAGTGGACCAAAGAATTTCCATGGCTAATTAATGAAGGCAAAAATAAAAGTTGTGATATTTGTATGGTTTCTATTGTGGGTGGAATAGCACATATAACTCGCCATAAATTCAATTATAACAACATTAAAAAAATGTTATAAAATTAACATCAAACAAGTAAGAAAATTATAGTCGGTCTAGACCGACTATACGATACCCTATACCATGCGTTTAGAAACCCTCTCTCTTAGGCCCAACTAACTGGGCATTGAAAATAAGCAAAAACCAAATTTGAGTGGGATTTTTATTACTTTTTTTGGCTGCAGATATGAAAAAGTTCATATTGGATGCTATATCTATAAAGGGACTAGGTCCAAAAATGGACCGATCCTGATCATGTTTGGTAAAGTCTCTTGTATTTTGCAAAAATATGTAGAAACAAAATTTGAGAAGAATCAGTGCAATATTTTTGTTTTTTAAGTGAAGATCGGGAAGCAGCTCCATATGGGGTCAAAGGGATCATTTTTGGACTACTCATTAGTGGATGTAATGAACGCATACAAACCCAATTTGAGTAAGATCTATATGACAATTTGGATCTTATGGCAATTTATGTCGATTTCATAGGGGTAATTTGTATGGGGGCTAGGTCTGAACATGGACCGATTCTCACCAATTTCAATAGCGTTCATCCCATAGCCGATAAAAGCTTATATACCAAATTTCATCAAAATATATTCATATTTGCGACCTGCAGTTTGATTACAAGCTTTACATGGACACACAGACGGACGGACGGACGGACGGACGGACGGACGGACGGACATTGTTAAATCAACTCAGAAAGTGATTCTGATTCGATCGGTATAATTAAAGATGGGTCTAGGTCAAATATTTTTGGTTGTTACAAACAGCAGCACAAAGTCATTATACCCAAACCACATAGTGGTATAGGGTATAAAAATAAAATATTTTTGAAACCACTATATGGCCCGTGTCTAAAAATTTTTAAATAATGTTTATTGGTTGCAAAATTTCAGACCAGCTGAATAACGTAATCAATGCAGCAGTGCCGGATTCTTAAATTACAAAAATATTCACCATCAATGGACAAACAATTATTACAAATATGACTGATCCGGAGAACGCCAACATTATCAAAAATTTTTTTTAGGAAGATTATTATTCCTTAGTAATTGATGAAATGTGATTTCAGAAAAAATACTTCATAGCTGAAATATCTACCAAAGAGAATAAAAATATCAATTCAAGGATTTGGTTGACGTGGATTCAAAAAAACGCAAGCATTTTCATCTTTTGGTCTAAGGCATCTGAAATCTGACTGGAATTAAATGAATAAATGTTATATGCTAAATATAATCTAGACCACATTCATTGGCTAAAGTAGAAAGTATTTTTTCGTATCAAAATATAATTTCAAAATTAAAGAAATGCAGACTGTTTCCTATCTAATTCAAGTGATGGATTAACTGAAATCCAGCGGTTCCTGTTGTTATAATCTGAAAGTAACAAACAATTTACTACCTATAAATGTATCACAAAATGTTTATGTGCTGTTCAAAAAAAGCTACCAAATGACTAAATTTGTTCTATAAAATTTATTTACCAAATACTTATGCTTATGAACTATTAAAGGTGCTATTACATGATGTGTTTTTTACATATGTACTGTCAAAATTTTCCACAACAAAAGTTGTACACATCGTGTGGTACATATGAAACATTGTTTATGTACAATACATGAGCAAAGTCACATGTACATTTTTCAATTAGAACAGGTTCTATTTTAGCATGACAAACATTTGAAAATACAACACTGCTAGTGGCGAAAGAAAAACAGAGTAAATTATAAAGATTAATATTGGAAGAAAAATAAATTGTTTAATATTAATTAACAATTAAAAAATATATAACTTGTTTTTAACAATAAAGTTTTGTAAATTCACAAATTAAATCTGCTGTTGTTTACATTTAGAGGTTATGTCATACGGAAATACATATGCACGTGTGATAGCAAAAATTATGAATCGTATGTAAAAGGCAATTTTGTCAGACATGCGGATTTTCATATGGATAAAAAAACTGACAGTACATATGTAAAAAACACATCGTGTAATAGCACCTTAAACAAGGTCATTTATACATAATTTATTACCCTCCACACCAGTGTGCAGAGGGAATATATAAGTTGGTAAAAATTAGAAAAAAATTCTGGACCCCATAATATATATATATATTTGTGATCCTTATAACAAGAGGAGTTGATGTCCTTCTGTCCGTCTGTCCATCTGTGGAAATTACGATCACGCCCTCAATAGGTCAGCTAGGTTGCTCGTTTGTATTAAAAATAATTCATTAACATCTGAGGAAGTTTACTTTTTAAAATCATCGAAATCGAGAGAATAAGTCCCGAGATTTCACTGAAAAAGTAAAAAAATAAAATCTTTCTATATTGTTCTTGTTATCGTTGTTATTCTAAATTTTGTATTTTTTGTCATAGCTGTACTTGCTGTTGTTTTTTGTCGTTGTCCTGCTTCATGAGTGTGTATGTATAGTTATAATACAAAAATCACCAACATCAAAAACAAATAAGGTTTTTCTTTTGTAATATGTGTATATAAATGAAAAATTTTTATAATTTTTCTTATGTATTAACTTATTATTAAAAAAATACAACAATAACTTTTGATGTTGCATTTCTTGTGCGTAATATTTACATATACATACATATATTGTATTACAAAAAAATCATCAACATCAAAAACAGATACTAATAAAGTACCTAGTTATTAATAAAAAATTAACAATGTAAATTTACCAAAGTAATATCTATGAAATATGTATATATAACTTCAAAGTTTTTATATTTTTTCTTATGTACAAATTAACTTATTACTAAAAAAACACAACAATAAATTTTTATCTTCTTTTACCTATTTACATATATGTACATATATTAAATAGAAACAATTAAGAAAATTATAGTCAGAACAGACCGAATTCGCTTAGAGACCCTATCTCTTAGGTCCAAAAAATAAACCACTTACCTGGTTTAACTTAGAATAATATTGTTTGTCTGGATCATGTTAGTATTAAAATGGGGTAAATCTGGCATCTAAGAAATGCTGAAAATTCAGAGTGTTTTGATAATTTAGTATTAAGTTTATCAAATAGTTTACTTTTTCAAATATTTTGTTTACATTCGTTAGAAACAGTGTAATATGTACAGATATTAATGTAAACGTAAAATCTAGGTGGAGGGTATCAACGATTACTTGTTTTAATATTAGTTTTTGCTAATTATTTTTATATTTATGTAAATTTTTTTGTTTTAATAAAGAAAAATTAGTACAAAAAAATTAGTATAAACTTATCTTCAAAAAAGGTAATTTTTTAAAAAAAAGGTACTTTAAAGAATTGCACTTTTTAAGAAAAATGGAGCTATTTTAAAAAAGGGTACTTATTTAGAAAGGGTATTTTAAAAAAAGGGTACTTATTAAAAAAGGGGTACTTTAAAAAAAGGATACTTTTAAACAAAGCATACTTGTTAAAAATGGCACTTTTTAAAATAAAGGGTACTTTTTAAGGTAAATGGTGCTTTTTGAAAAACGGTACTTTAAAAAAAGATAATTTTTTTTAAGAAAGGTACTTTTTTAAGATAGGAACTATTTAAAAAAAAAGGTATTTTAAGAAAACGATATTTTTTTTAAGAAATGTACTATTTTTAAAAAGGGTATTTTAAGAAAAGGATAATTTTTAAGAGATTCTTTTTTTGAAAATGGTACTCTTTAAAATAGGATAAATTTTTTTAATAAAAGGTATTTAAAAAAAAATTACTTTGCTTTAAAAAGGTACTTTTTTAAGAAAAGGAACTTTGTAAGAAAAATAACTTTTTTTAAAAAGGTATCTTTAGAGAAAAGGTACTTTTTATGGAATCTCTATATACATATGAGCTTATGGACCTTTTCTATTTAAAAAATGCTACTTTTTTTAGAAAAGGAACTTTGTAAGGAAAATAACTTTTTTATTGAAAAGGCATCTTTTTAGAAAAGGTACTTCTTATGGAATCTCTATATATGAACTTATGGACCTTTTCCATGTAAAAAAAAATGGTATTTTAAAATAAAGGGTACTTTTTAAGATAAATAGTTCTTTTTAAGAAAGGTTACTTTTTTAAAAAAGGATACTTTTTTGAAAAAAGGGTACTTTAAAAGTAGATACATATTTAAATAAATGGTAGTTTTTCAAAAAGTGTACTTTTTTGAATAATTTTTGAATATAAGGTACTTTTTTGAGAAAAGGGTACTTTTCGGAAAAAGGGTACTTTTTTGAAAAAAGGGTACTTTAAAAAAAGTTTACAAAAAAATTTACTTTGATTTAAAATAGGTAACTTTTTTTTAGAAAAGGTGCTTTTTTAAGAAAAGGTACCTTATAAAAAAAAATTATTTTTTTCAAAAAGGTACCTTTTGAGAAAAGATAAATTTTAAAGAATCTCTTGATATGAACTTATGGAAACTCGTTCACTAGGAATTTTATGGCGGTTCCTGTCAATTTTTTGCAACAGGTAGTCCATTTCCGTTTAAAATCTTTCACATTTCGGAATACCTTTTTTGTACTCTTCAACTCCTTTTTCACAAAAGCCCAATATCTCTCCACTGCCCCTAGCTAAAGGCGGTTTGGAGGAATTGCCTCCCTTGGTACAAAAAGCAATTTATTGTTCTTGGACCGCTCAAAAGAAAGGAAAGGATCTGTTTTGCAAAACTGTTTAATATAAATTTCTGTATTTATAGAGCACGTTTTAACAAATGACTTGCTTCTTTTGCCGCAACTCCAAATTGCTTATCATACCAGCAAATTTTTTTTTGTGGAAATTTCATCTGCTTTTGGGTACTAAAATTACCTTCGATATATTCTCGAGTACTAGCAACAATTTTGGCCCAGAAAAATCTGCCAGTTCAAACGCTTCGTCGTCCATTATGAAGCAGGAGTATTTATTATGAAACATGTCCTGTCTACAATTTTATAGATTTGGCTTAAATTTTTCTCACCAAATAGCACTGAGCTAACCGAGCTACTTCTCCACCGGATGTGTTGGAAGTTCTTTTAAATATAATTTCTATTTTCTTGGCCGTACAAACATCATGTTAACCTTTCTCTCTTCACGAACCAGCTTTCCTCTCAATGGCCAAAATCTCCTAATATTCTCTAATAACAATAGAAATAGTTTGTCGGCAGACCATTGCTTTTTTAGCCAACTTTTTGTGAGGCCAGGTGAAATTTCGTTGAAAATATTTAATAATTTTGGCACGCGCTTACTTCTATTTCATAACTCATTTTAATAAAACTAACAACAAATGAACAATGTTGTTACTAAACATAATAACTGATATATTTTCGAAAGTAATTTGATCCTAAAAAAAATCATTTATCATCATGGTCGGTATAGTACGACCATAAATGTCTTACTTGTATTAAGTTAAATGATTTGTTAATTTGAATCTAAATTACAGCAATTGACTTTGTTTAAGTAATCAAACGAATTTTCAATGGGCTATAGACCTGGTTTCGGTGAATAATTAAACTTATTTAAAATTACTTTCATTTTTAAGATTGCCAATTCGTTATAAATTATTCGAATTATTTACATATTCTTCTTTTTCCTCTAAAAAGTCACTCACTTGTCCTTTCCAGGGCAATTAAAATATTTACTTCCAGTATTTAAATTGCAAATTTAAACATTTCTGACACAAAATTATCGCTTCGTTTAATCTTCACAAAAACAAAAAAACGCCCACTCATAGCCATGCAATGGCTTAAATTCTGCTCTCTCATGGAATTTTGATAGAAATATCTAAGCTTTAGCCGTGATTGTATTAACTAAGACCCACTTTAACATGATTGTGTCGTATTTCGTATTTCTGTTTTCATCTTTAATTACATGACGTATTTCTTTCTTAATTAGTTACAGTTTCCTATTTAATAATCATCTGTTTCTTTCTTCTTCTTGTTTTTTCTTCTTCATAGATTTTAGACAAGTCATTGCTGCCGCTGAAAAGTTTTTTGTGTACAATTTTTTTAGTATATTTTTTTTAAAGTTAAAGACCCTCATTAAAATTAACCGTTTTTTTTTTTGGGTGATTCTCATTACATTGTTGTTGTTGGTTGTACAGTAGTAGCTGCTGATCTTTTTAGGTGGCTTTAAACCAGTCCATTCCATTATTTATGTATGACTATAAACACATTTTGTTTTGGGATTTTTATCAATTATAAACTTTTTGTGTTTGTAAATTTCTTTTGTTGTAAAATAATAATAAATAACCTGTTCCGGATTTTTATTTTTCTTAATTACAATTTAAAAGCTTAGGAAGTATTAAGATGATTTAGTGAAATGTAGACTTTGTAATTAAAAAAAGATACAGATACTAATTTTTTTATTTTTTATTTTAGCGTTTGAATGGAAGTGTAAATTATGGTTGCAATATTGGGAACAATAATTATAATCAATTATAATTGATAATACCTCAGTAAAGTACATATTCTTTTGTCTGCTCAAAATCAAAGTAATTCAAATTAAATGATTTTTCGATATTATAATAGTAATTGCTCTCACAATTTTCAATTAAAATTTAGTAGCCAAAGTGTTGGGGGTATTATTTATTGTCGAGTTCTCAATCAAATGTTATCAATAATAATAAATAAAAATGTATACGAGGAGGAGTCAATAAATCTATAAAAAAAATCTGTATGTTGAAAAAAAACTACTCTGGCGAAAAATGGAATCCTTATCAAACATATGTTTTAAGTTTCAAGGCGCCACGTTGCACAGTGGCGCCCGTAGAGCAAACGGGGTTGCAAAAATCAAAATTTTCATGTGCGCCGACGAAGTTTTGAATAAACCCATATTATAGGAAACGTTTCAACGATTTCAAATATGCTACTCTTAATAATATCACACTTTTAGTTTAGAAGATATAACCGTTCAAAGTTGACCGACTTTCGGTTTTTAAAAAAACACACAATTTTTAGTTAATTTGTTGCGATTTCAGGTCTAATATCACGAAAAATAGGTAACGAATCGCCTTATTTTTTGTTTGTATTGATTGATGTATTTATTAAATGTATAATGATAAAAAAAAATTAACTATTTGCTTTGTATTTCTCCTGGTAAATCACTATTTAAAAACTATCCGTTTTTTCACTATTTTTCAAATTTGACGGAAAATAAAAAAAATCTGTATTTTTCTATATTTGCCATATTTGCAAAACATGTTCCTTGATTATTTCTTTACATAATTCAAAAGGTTTTATCTGCCCGTACGTGCCCGTTTGGCTTCTAGGGGTAAAAAAGTTTAAAAAGACATGGTTGCAGAAATTGTATGGCGTGCATCCCTTACATGTTTTGACTGACAGTAGTGTGGTCTAATAGTTTGAAAATTGCATTTTAAGTTGGTTGTCTACCTGTGAGCCTCTGCCAAAGTCTACTCCCAATATTCTGTTACAGACACAGGATGCACAAAAAACTACTCATTGAAATTCGCAGGTATGCACCTCACTTAAAAATTACTTTGCAGTACAAATGACTTATGGTCCCTCCAAATAGGCACAAATCTTATTTAGACACGAGCATAATATCAAAATTGCATAATTCAGCCTAAATCCATATGTATGCAGGGAACAGGTAAATTTTTAGGCATGGTAGCATAAGCCTATATATTGCAAAATAAGCATAATGCCTGGATTAGTCTACGACTGAAAGTTGGCGCAACAAGTACTGAAACCATGGCGTTAAACATTTAAAATTATTTGAACTGTTTAGAAGGTCAACCACACCAAAGTTTTTCACGGAAGCTGCTTTAGAAGAACTTGATAGCTTATACGGAAATATTGAGAGAAGCGAAATTATAAAAAATAATTTTTATCTGATATATGCAAATATTAAGGCAAAATGGGTGAAATCTAATCGAACCATTCAGAACTGCAACTCCAAATACGAGGACTGGCTTAATGAAGACATCATCCTGGATATATTGGCAGTAGATAAACCCACCACATCAACAAGAGGAGCAAAAGGAAGGCAAAAAAAAAGTATTGAGGAGTGTTCGATTTTCACAAGAAAGAGGAAACTTGCCGATGCCACCAATGACTTGACCACGAAGCATTTATCGGACGCGCCGACTATTAAATATACAAAGGATAGTGAAAGAGTTAGGTCGCAGATTACAAAATCTGATGCAAGCCCACTGCGACTAAAAAGGATTAAGGAAAGCATTCCCACGCCCACAAACGCACACATTAAAAAGTATGGTTCCGAAGAAGCCTTGGCCTTGTTTATTGACTTACAACTTTCCAAAGAAAAATATGAGATACTACGGGCGCCCTTGATGCGACACGGGGCTGACGTTTTACAGGATACAAGCATATTACGCAAGCCAAAATAAATTCACGACCACTGCATACGGAGTTTACGGAAGTCTCTGTGAAAGTCAATCTGCAGGATCTCATGGGCCATACAGCAAAACGGTTATTGGAGAGTCTTCCTGAAAATGAGGTGAAAATTCTTCCTAAGAAACTGACATTGATCAGCAAATGGGACTGTGATGAATAATCCGGACAAAGCGTTTATAAGCAAAGGATATCTTCCGATGACGCTACAATATCGGACGGAAATATGTTTATGGCATCTGTTGTTCCTTTGCGGCTAAAATCTGATGTTTCCCTGCACTGGAAAAATCCACGTCCGTCATCAGTGCATTATTGCCGACCAACAATGTTTCAGTTTACAAGGGAATCGGCAGAACTCATAAGGACCACGGTGAAGGACATTGAAGAACAAATAAGCAAGATTAAGCCTACAAAGCTGCAAATTGGAGAAGGAAAATATATTGAATGCAATTACGAGTTCGACCTGACCGTGGTTGACGGAAAAGTCGTAAACGAACTGACAGGAACAACCTCAACATTGTCATGCCCGATTTGCAAAAAGAGTCAGAAGAACTTTGGTAATTTAAACGATTCTACAAACGAGGAGAATTACGAATATGGAATGTCACCATTGCACGCAAGGATAAGGTGTATGGAGTTCTTGCTAAAACTGGCGTATACCCTACCACAAGAGGAGGAAAACTTCGATGAAAATACATCAATAAAGGATAAGGAAAAGATCAGAAAGAAGCAAATACAGGATGCCGTTCTTAAAAAAGTTGGACTAAAAGCAGACTGTCCCAAGCACGGGTACGGTAACTCAAACGATGGAAACAATTCTAGGAGATTTTTTGAAAATGATGAGGCAGTAACTAGAATCACTGGAATTGACAATCAAATCGTGAAATGATTGGGAGCGATCTTGAATGTTTTAAACTGCAAAGAAAATGTCAATTCTACAAAATATGGAGAATATGCACAGAAGAAGTTGACCCCGACCGTCCATAAAATATTGGCGCATGGCAAAGATATAATTGAGTACCAGTCTTTGCCAATTGGAGAGCTTTCTGAAGAAGCTCAGGAGTCTCTTAACAAATTTTATAAAAAATATAGATTGCAGAACACATTCAAAGCATCAAGGGTAAGGCAAAATGAGGACCTCTTCAACATGTTGGCAGCATCTTCCGATCCACTTGTTTCTTCCCTGCGGCATGTGAAGTCACGAATAGAGTTAGAAAATAATTATAGTTTAGAAATGATTAGTTTTTTAGATATACCTTCTCTTAATATTTTACAGAAAAAATAAATTTAAAAAAGAAGTAATTTTTTTTTAATTTGTTGGGTAATAATTTAAAACATAAAACCCCGAAGAAAAAAAATAAAAACAATTTAAAAATGTAAAAATAATTTGTTTTAGTTACCATAAAATTGATTTTTCTACAAATTTTAACTTTGATAACCCATAAGTAGGCCCTTACAAAGCGTAGCACCCTTTCCAAACGCTGATTTCATAGGCTAAACAGTTATCTATCATATGCTGTTCAAACTGTTCAATTATGTTATTCGGTTCAAAAGATATGATTTTTGCAACGAAAAAACTCAAATGGCGCCACTGTGCGTTGGTTAGAATTCTTTTGGAGCCATCAAAAGTAAACGATCTCAGCGAATTTTTAAACAGGGAAATAATTGATAAGCGTTATGTCATTCAATAATTACATTTTAAAGGCCTTAGTCTAACCAATATTAAAGTCGAGTTAGCTTTTACTCTGAGGGAGATTGCTCCTTCGTTTACGACTATAAATTAATGGGCGGCAGAGTTTAAACGTGGCCGTTCTAGCTGCCAAGACGTACACTCTAGTGGTCGACCAATTGAGGTGATGCCAGAAACGGTTAAGAAAATCCACAAAATGGTATTGGGTGGTCTTCGACTGAAAGTGTGTGAGTTAGCTGAAGTGATGCATATTTAAAAAAGTTCTATGCATCGCATATTGTGTGAAAATTTGAAGATAAGAAAGCTGCTTGCAAGATGGATGTCGCGTTTGCTCACAGTAGAACAAAAACGAAGTCGTGAAAATGTTGCAATAGTGTGTTTTGTGATGTTTCTTCGCAATAAAAGCAAGTTTTTGCATCGATTCGTAACCATAACTTCACACCTAAGACAAAGGAATAGCCAAAAAAGTGGACTGAAATGGGAGAATCGTGTCCAAAGGAGATAGGTAGTTCTATCTGTAAGCAATCTCATCGCCGATGTTTTTTGGGATGCGCTTGGGATAATTTTTATTGATTATCTTCAAAAAGGAAAAACAATCATCGGAGAGCATTATACCAACTTATTGCAGCGCTTACGTGACGAAATTAAGGAAAAAGGCCACATTTGGCGAAAAAGAAAGTGGTGTTTTTCATCAAAACAATGTACCACCAGTTCACACATCTGCTATTGGCCATGAATTGAAATTCAAATTTCTTCATCACGTACCTAATTCGCCAGATTTAACTACTTGTGATATTTTCTATTTCCAACCTAGAAAAAATGGCTCGGTGGTAAAAAATTTGCCAACAATGAAGACGTAGAGTCTGTGATTGATGGCTATTTTAAGAAACTAGACAGTTTAGATCAGGGTGAGCTTTAGTATGTTTAGTCCTTCCATCTAGTTCGTGGGCAACCTCTCGGTCAAGTGTTTCTGATATCATAGTTTAACAACGACTTTTGCGATCTGCTATAGTCCATGCGTGCAACATGACCTGCCCAGCCCAGACGTTGACCCTTCATGAATTTGACTATGTCCTCTCCTTCGCATATCTCGAGCAGTCGTCATTATTTCTTTGAACATCTCGCACTGGGCCAAATATCTTACGGAGGGTTTTACGCTCGAAGATTCTTAGAAGTTGTCATTCATTTGCTGTTATGGACCATGTTTCACATGCATATGTAGCGGTAGGTCTGATAACAGTTTTGTATATGTTAAGTTTGCATGGCTTCGATATCGACTTAAATGAAAACCTTTTCCTTTACCCGAAGTACACCCTATTGGCTGCCGATAGTCGATCACTTATACAGTCTTGCATACCATTGTCGATTTTTGAAAGGGCACCCGGTTAGATAAAAGTAGTTACACCTTCGAAGTGGTACTCACCTATGTGTATAACATGTACAGTTCGTCTTTCGTTCATTTATTATAAAGGTCACTGCTCCTGCTGACCTCTCAATATTTGTAAATATTTCTCCATATATCGGATATTCTTTGTGACAACTGCAATGTCATCTGCGTTGGCAATAGTCAGACCAGATCTGCTAAACAATCTACCAGTTGAAACATGATCATTAACTGCATAGTGTAGCATTAGATTGAATTCTACTGTTGAAAGCGAGTCTCCTTGTTTTACTCCACTGTTTATCTGAAAGGCGTCAGTTGCTTTCTGTTGGTGTTAACTAAAGTTGCGCAGGTAAGTCTTGTGAGTTTTGAGGATATTACTAAGTCGAAGAAACGCATGCTTGAAGTCTGTTTTAAGAGAAATAGTTGATTAACTGTGGATCTTCCTGGTCTGAATCATCCCTGATATTTTCCCAGTTTGTTGGCTGAAGCTTCAGTTATTCGTTCGGAAAGGATATTCGTGAATATTTTGTAACAGCCATCTAAAAGTGTTATTCACTATGAGTCCGATGCACCACGATGTCGGGATTTGTTCCTGATGCCATTAAGGAGTTCAGCCGTAATTCCATCTTCTCCAGACGCCTTGTTATTTTTTATTTTGTTAATTGTTTTTACATTATCATTGCGGTTTGGCGGTGGTATATTTTCTTGCTTGAATTTTTATGTCATCCCGACACAAAATATTCCTTCCATCGTTCTAGAATATCTTTCTCCTCCGTAAGCATTACATTGCTTTTATCTTTACAGGCAGTGACCCTGGGCTGAATACCTTTCGCTTGCTGTCGTAACTTGCTATAGAATTCTCTACTGTTATGATTTGAGAATTCTTTTTTTATATCCCCTATGCTTGTTTTGGCGTCTTTCTTTTTTTCCTAAATGTTTTGTTAGCATTCGTTCGTCTTTGGTGATACGTGTTTCTACTATAATCTGTATTATGATTCATAATGTTTGTACTGGCCTGATCGTTTTGTCTTATTGCCTCTACACACTCGCCATCAAACCATTCTTCATTTTTGATCTCTTTTTATCACCAATACAATCAGTAGCTGCGTCTGAAGACGTTTCCAATCGTCTTCAATGGTCATAGTCCTGGTTGTATTCATTAGGTTCGCTAATAATCTGGATCGAAATTCGGATGCTGTATTAGGTTCATTAAGTTTGTCGGAGCCCCATTTTCTCTTCATCATTCCACGTGTATTGGCCACAGTTGAAATTTGCTTGAAATTTGCTGCCGCAGCCGTACTTTTACCAGGTACTGGTCACTGCCTATATTCTTACTTCTACACGAATGGACGAAGCTATGGAATATTGCTGGGAAAAGTGTAAAAGGAAATTATGCTGAGAAATAAAGAAAAATTTTATCAAAGTTTTTGAGCCATTTCATTCGAGCCATTTCTTTAAATTTAGACACAGAAAAAAGTCGCTGGGAGCCATATCTGGAGGATAAGGTGAATAGTGCAACAGGTCAAGCCAACGAAACTGCACAATTAAGCAGCCGCGCATTATCTGCCCAAACTCAGCGATATACCTTACCTGGGTTGTAAGAATTTGGATTTCATTAGCTTGAGAATTGCTGACATAAAAAATATCACGAAAAATTCAGTATTTTCCTTATAAAATTATTTTTTGATATATTCAAATTTCCAGATCATCGGAATTTCCATTATTGTATCACCTTTTAAACGATATACAACATCATATTCATATCATCAAGAAAATATTAGATTTGTATTATAATAATTGAAAATATCTTTAAACTAAGTCAGGTTTCCGAATTTATCAAAAAAAAAATTAAAGTAGGGTGGCAACCCTATGTACAAAATACACACAATATGGGTATCAAATTCCATACTTTTTTAATGCAAGTAACGTTGAAATTAAAAATAATTATTAAATTATAATATTTCTAGATTTCAGTTACATGCTTTTGAGCATGGAAATATACGTTGAGGAGACAATAGTCGATAAATCTTTAGAAAACACATTTTTTTTGTTGATTATTTTTTTTATTTTTCAACATGGTCATCTTTTTGATTAATACACTTCATCCAGTGGTTGACATTTTTAGGTAGTCCACAAAGTAGAATTTCGAAAGATCCCTTCATTTCACTTTACTCTTTTTATGTCACGCCATTTTTAAAATTTTTGAATTTTTGCCATCGAAGCTGCACAAGTGTTCACCCGAGCATTATCTTAATGGAAGACTAATTTTTGGGTAAATAGGTGCGTTATTTCCTGATGTCTGCATTTCATTTTTCCAATAATATTAAATAATACTAGCAGATTCCAGCCCACGAAATTCGAGTGCAATTTCTAGGCAGCTTTATTTTTCAACTTAGCCAATTCACAAACCAACACTTTTATGGCTTATTATTATTTTAAATGAAGATAACAAACTCATTAAGAAACACATTAACAAATTTAATAAAACACACATAGCATATGTATAATTTTATGTATGTGTTAGTAGAAACTTTAAATGCAATTTACTCAAAATAAAGGAAAAATTTTAAAAATCTGTAAATCTGAAAAACGGCTAAAAGAAATAACTTTCAAATAATATGCGTTTTTTCAAAATGGGGATAAAACGGTAGAACAAAATATCGGTCACAAAAAATTGCCTAGCCTATTAATTTTATAGATACTTCAGATTTTGTTTCTCCTTTGTTTAAGTAGTGAATTTAGATTATTTTATAAACTTAATCAGCCGATTTCACTGTCTTGGCCTTCTTCGTGGCGGATTAACCTGATAAAATCCATTGCTGGCACTGGTGGTTCATATCCGGTATATAGTGGTGAATCCATATTTGAGTAGCACTTCTGTATTGGCGAATAAATTCATTAGAATCGCGACGGGAAAGCCCAAACGGGAAAGTCAAACTATTGCGTGTATTCTCGATTGTGAGCAACGACGGCACCCTCTTGCCGATAGCTTTTTCATACCGAATTTGTCGTACAAAATTGAAATAACTGAACCTTGTGATATGTCCATTAGGGGTATAACTTTAGTACATTTTTCGCGAATTTCAAAAGGTACCTATCATAGCTGTATAGACCATGTATAGACCAATATACTTTTTCGCTGACGTTAAAAAAGTTCCCGCCACCAACGCGATGAAATTTGTAGTTTATACTTTTTTATTATTTAGAATTATATATTAAACTTCGACCAAAATAACTTAATTTTTAATCGCCAGGAGCGTAAAAATGTAACAGTATTAGTGCTTATTGTTAAAATCGATAATTGAAGTAGTTTTTAAGACTACATAATAAATTTCAAAAAAAAAAATTTTTTTTTTCAAAATTTTAAATTATTATTTTTTTAATAAAAATAATTAATGAGAGTTATTAATACATACAATTAATATTTTATTTCAAAGTTTTTGATTTCATAGCTTTTTAAGTACTCAAAAAAATGTCATAACGTGGACTAAGTCATTAAAAACACTTGAAAGTAAAAACAATAAGTTTGCGATAATAAAAAGCGTTGACAAATCTTTGTCCGAGTTAAAAAGAATGCCTAAAGAAAAAGTAATTATTGGTCGATTTAATGCCTTAAAGAATAAAAGTGCAAAACAAAAAGATACGATATTATATCGAAAGAATTAATTAGTTTGTGTAACAAGAATCGTTGTGTAACAAGAATCTTAATGCAAATGCTGGCAGATCTATAAAAAGAAAAGTAAAAAAATTGATACAAAACTATCAAAAATTTTTAAAACACTCAAAAAACCGCGATTTTAATAAAATGTTTACTATAACGTCCAAAATAGACGATCACGAATTTAGTGATAGCAATGCCGACATGAAAAAACCAGTACCGAAATAGATTATGAGCTTAATAGCAGTAGTGAGTCTAATTTTGAATCTGATATAGAATATGACTCAGTTAGTGATGATGACAATTACACACCTCCAGGAAGAGAAAAATGTGAAGAAATCTTTAAATCCAGCTGTTAACCTAGTAACTTAAGTACATGTAAGCACAAAAAAAGCTGCCAAAATTTGTAAGCATCTAGCAGAATCAGGAGTTAATATATCAACACCATCCCAAGCCGGTATATATAAAGCTGTGATGAAATCCGCTGAACGACAAGAAATATTTTATATAGAAACTTTGCAAAATGAATTTTGGTGTATTCACTTTGATGGGAAAAAAATAGATGATAAAGAAATTCAGGTGATGGTTTAAAAAATGAATGCAAAGAAATAAAATTAGGCGTACTTGTTTTGTACAATGGTAAAGCCTTAACCTTATTTAATGGTATTAAAGAAGTTTTGAATAAATTCAATTTATGGAATTCAATAAAAATGATCGTCTGCGATACGACCAGCGTAAACACTGGGGAAAAAAATGGAGTTGTAACTCTTTTCCAGAATCATTGTGTATCAATGGGTTTAGTTCCACTACAATATATTGGCTGCCAGCAATTATAAGACATATAATGGACGAATGTTTGGAAGGGAAGCCTTCCTCGCCTAATATTTGTTATGATTTTGTTCACGAATTGATAAATAACTACGAAGATCTTAAGAAAAGTTACAAACAGAATGAAGAACGAATCAAAGTTGAACACATAAGTTGGCGTAATGATATGCAGTACTTATATGAACTTGGTAAAGCTTTTACATACTATCAGAAAAATAAAAAATTTCCATACATTTACTTTAAAGCAATACCACCAATACACAATGATCGATGGAACTCGAGAGCCATTTTAGCAATATTGACCTTTATACTTATTCCAAAATATCGCCAAATATTATATAACATTTGTGAGTTCGTATGTGGTCTGTGGTACAATGTTTGGTTTTCCGATCATTGTTTTAAAGAAAATAATTTTGAGGCTCTAAAAAAATCTTTATTAACATATAAGAGTGCTCGTGAATGTTTTTTTAAGACATTGGTTTCAGGAACCATCAGCGATACCGGGGCAGCAACGAAGCAACATATGTGCTGAAAGAGCAATCAAAACGGTACAGGATATTTATCCGCTATTTAAATCTTCACGCACATTAAATTTCAAGTTCATTTCATATAACAAATAGTTACATATGTAAAAGTGTAAATGTTTGTTCAACTTTAATTTATCTTAATATAGACTTAATCTAGACCGACTATACGATACCCTATACCATGCGTTTATAAACCCTATCTCTTAGACCCAACTAACTGGACATTGAAAATAAGCAAAAACCAAATTTGAGTGGGATTTTTATTATTTTTTTTGGATGCAGATATGAAAAGTTCATATCGGATGCTATATCTATAAAGGGACTAGGTCCAAAAATGGACCGATCCTGATCATGTTTGGTAAAGTCTCTTGTATTTTGCAAAAATATATACAAACAAAATTTGAGAAGAATCAGTGCAATATTTTTGTTCTTTAATAGATTTAAGTGAAGATCGGGAAGCAGCTCTATAAGGGGTCAAAGGTATCATTTTTGGACTACTCATTAGTGGATGTAATGAACGCATACAAACCCAATTTGAGTAAGATCTATATGACAATTTGGATCTTATGGCAATTTATGTCGATTTCATATGGGTAATTTGTATGGGGGCTAGGTCTGAACATGGACCGATTCTCACCAATTTCAATAGCGTTCATCCCATGGCCGATAAAAGCTTATATACCAAATTTCATCAAAATATATTCATATTTGCGACCTGCAGTTTGATTACAAGCTTTACATGGACACACAGACGGACGGACGGACGGACGGACGGACATTGTTAAATCAACTCAGAAAGTGATTCTGATTCGATCGGTATAATTAGAGATGGGTCTAGTTCAAATATTTTTGGTTGTTACAAACAGCAGCACAAAGTCATTATACCCAAACCACATAGTGGTATAGGGTATAAAAACGTTGGTGCGTATGTTGGTACTCTAATAACTGTTGAACCACTAATGCTAGCGACTTCGTATTCATACCATATATTCCTTTGGTTCTCCGATTTGCATAACTTTTTTTTGTACCTGATAGGTGGCGCTGGGGTCGAGATTTTCCCAAAAAATTTATTTACGGTCCAATTTAGCTCAAATTCCCAACATATATTATGTACATAAAACTAAAGTTGCTGACAAAGTTTTTCACCTGTAGGTGGCGCTGGTGTTAAAATATTCAAGAAAACGTATATTTTTTTTCAGTCATATTCATAATATTATTAAATCGTGCTTTACTTTTGCCCGACACTCGGTATTAAAATTTAGATGCAATATAAAATCCAGATGTTTTCTTCGGGCCAGCAACGCGGACCGGACTCAGCTAGTGTACTTATAATAAATCAAGAAAATTAATTTAAAAAAAAAATTAAATATTTTTTTTTCTTCTTGAGGACTTTTAGCAATTTGCTTGGTGGCGGGAACTTTTTTTGCGCAAATGACCTTGGAATATGATTTTTATGGTCAAAACATAATGGGCTACAACGTAGTTATGGGTACTAATAATTATATAGTAGATCGTATCGATGATTTTTGATGTAACTGTCTCAGAGTGAGGTTCGGGTTCATCACTACTGGAGGTTAGGCTACGTATAAATTCATTTACCCAATTGTAGATAGTCTTAGATGCTGGTGCAGATGTGCCATGAACTTCTTGTAACTCATCTCTAATTTTTTTTATGTTTGATGTCAGCACAAAATTAATTTTTTCTATTTTTCAAAATAGCATAAGTTCTCTCCACCAATCGATTGTTATAAAAATAAAATTAATGAGGCATTTAACTATAAATTTGCCAGCCATCTTTTGCAACTTGACATTTTCCAGCAAACTACTTTGGTGTCCAATTCTTAGTGCTCTTTGTATGATTTTGTAAAGACTTATTGACTCACCCTCGTATATACTTAAAATCATGAATGAAGGGAAACTATAAATCGCACAATAAAACTTTTTGCTTACAAAATTAATTAAGTGACCAAACATTTTTTTTATAATAAAAAAAAAGTTTTAATTGAGTGGCAAATTTGACACCAACTCAACCGAACAAAAACTTCTATTGAAAAGATAATTGGTCATTCAGTCAGTTAATTAGTTAGTAACTGAATGAATGGACAACAACTATAGCAGTGAACTAGTAACAAGTAAGAGTTAGTAAAAGTGTTTCATTCGGCCGTAATACATAAAGTATTCCCTTCATTTTCTCTAATCAAGTACATTAGAGAGTCTCGTATTGTATAAGACTAAAAAAAAACTGTTGATGAAATTATACCAAGACATATTTTAAAATGGTACCCGAAAAATTTCGACTATAGCGATAACCACCCGTGAGCTAAGCCTCCAAAAAATATACAACATTTTATGATTAAAAAAGAAATATTTTTTTGCATACTTTAAAGTTCCATGAATTCTTCGATTCTGAAAAAAAAAAAAAACATTATGAAAAGATTTTATATGAATTTCATGAATATTAAAATAAATCGGAAATTCTTTCATCGATTTTTTATTTCGAAAACATCTTTGGAAAACCTTTGCTGCTAGTGACTCTAGTTAGTACGGAAGCGGTCCCGGAACAACTCGACCTGACAAAGAATACACAAAAAATTTGGGTAAAGTTTTCTTTGTATCTATAATATTAATAGGCTAAGCTATTTATTTTTATTGTTTTGTTCTACCATTTTATCCCGATTTTGACCAAACGTATATTATTTGAAAGGTATTTTTTTTTTGCCGATTTTCAGTAAATTGCATTCAAAGTTGCTACTAACACATACATAAAACAAGTAAGAAAATTACAGTCGGTCTAGACCGACTATACAATACCCTTTACCATGCGTTTAGAGACCCTATCTCTCAGGCTCAACTAACTGGATATAGAAAATAAGCATAAACAAAATTTGAGTGGGATTTTTATTAATTTTTTCGGCTGCAGATATGAAAAAGTTCATATCGGATGATATATCTATATGGGGACTAGGCCCAAAAATGGACCGATCCTGACCATATTTGGTAAAGTCTCTTGTATTTTGCAAAAATATATACAAACAAAATTTGAGAAGAATCAGTGCAATATTTTTCTTTTTTGATAGATTTAAGTGAAGATCGGGAAGCAGCTCTATATGGGGCATATGACTAAGAGTTGTCCAATAGGGATCATTTTTGGACTACTGATTAATGGATGTAATATATACATACAAACCCAATTTGACTAAGATTTGTATGATAATTTGGATCTTATGGCAATATATGCTGATTTCATAGGGGACATTTGTATGGGGGCTAGGTCTGAACATGAACCGATTATCACCAATTTCAATAGCGTTTATCCCATGGCCGATAGAAGATTAAATACCAAATTTCATCAAAATATATTCATATTTGCGACCTGCAGTTTGATTAAAAGCTTTACATGGACACACAGACGGACGGACGGACGGACGGACGGACATCGTTAAATCGAATCAGATAGTGATTCTGATTCGATCGGTATAATTAAAGATGGGTGTAGGTCAAATATTTTTGGTTGTTACAAACAGCAGCACAAGGTCATTATACCCAAACCACATAGTGGTATAGGGTATAATTATACAATGCTATGTGTGTGTTTATTATACCCTATACCACTATGTGGTTTGGGTATAATGACTTTGTGCTGCTATACCGATCGAATCAGAATCACTTTTTGAGTTGATTTAACAATGTCCGTCCGTCCGTCCATGTAAACCTTGTAATCAAACTGCAGGTCGCAAATATGAATATATTTTGATGAAATTTGGTACGTAAGCTTTTATCGGCCATGGGATGAACGCTGTTGAAATCGGTGAGAATCGGTCCATGTTCAGACCTAGCCCCCATACAAATTACCCTTATGAAATCGACATAAATTTCTATAAGATCCAAATTGTCATATAGATCTTTCTCAAATTGGGTTTGTATGCGTTCATTACATCCACTAATGAGTAGTCCAAAAATGCTCCCTTTGGCCCCATATAGAGCTGCTTCCCGATATTCACTTAAATCTATTAAAAAATAAAAATATTGCACTGATTCTTCTCAAATTTTGTTTGTATAGTTTTTTGCAAAATACAAGAGACGTTACCAACCATGGTCAGGATCGGTCCATTTTTGGACCTAGTCCCCATATAGATATAGCATCCGATATGAACTTTTTCAAAATTTTTTCAAATTTGGTTTTTGCTTATTTTCTATATCCAGTTAGTTGGGCCTAAGAGATAGGGTTTCTAAATGCATGGTATAGGGTATCGTATAGTCGGTCTAGACCGACTATAATTTTCTTACTTGTTAAATTTGTTAATGTGTTTGTAATAAAAATGAGTTTGTTTTTTGTGTTGATTTGTGAATTGGTTATAATTGATAAGCATACTTTTAGGGTCTTTATTAAATGAGAAAATAAAATTCCCTAGAATTTGCGCTCGAATTTCGAGGGCTGGAATCTTCTAGTCTCACTTAATCTCCTATTAGCTCGATACACAGGCCAGAAAAAGTCTTCATACAATCCTTCGATTTTGGGGTTTTGGGAAACGAAAAAAAAAAAAAAAATTATGGCAATATTTAATAAATAAATGGATTTATAAATAATCTAACCCATAAAAACAAAGTTTTTATTAAAACTCTTTCTTTCCTTATGTATATGAGTTTTGAATCTATCCGTGACTGTGCGCGACTTAGCGTGACTATTTGAAAATCAATCCTTGGTCACAACAAGTCTATGTACCAAGTTTCAGATTGATCGGATAAGGGGAAATAGGGTTTAAATCACTCCGTAACTGTACGTGACTATGTGTGACTACATGTGTCTATCTTAAAATTAATCTTTGGCCACAACAGGTCTATGGACAAAGTTTCAGATCGATTGAATTAGGGGAAGTGAGGTTTTAATTTCCCCGTAACTGTGCGTGACCATGTCAAAGTTAATCTTTTTTCACAGCAAGTCTATCGACAAAGTTTCAGATCGATCGGATAAGGAGAAGTGGGTTTTAAAGCACTCCATGACTGTGCGTGACTATGCGTGACTGTGCGTGATTACACCAAAATTAATCTTTGGTCACAACAAGACTATGGGACTCAGATCAATTGGATGAGGGGGAATGGGGTTGCCCCATGGCAGACAGACAGACATACAGACAGACATGAGTTAAAAGAAAGAGCTTAAAAAAGAAGAATTTTATAAACACAGCAAAAAAAATACTGGCATTCTGTTTTGTTGGCACCAAAAAAGGTTGCTTTTTGCCTTCAGTTACTTCGGAGAGGATACCAGAAAGAGGTTTTTACAAAATTGGTAGATTTATTGGTTTGAACTGCACTGAAGAGTGGCTTCAGCCTATAATCTGAACAATTCCACGAAAAGCTACCTAATAATTTACAAAAAAGTTTGTCTTTTATTAAAATAAAATCGATTCAACAGACCCGTACGTCCTTGCATTATTCGTAGGATTCCCTTAATTGTAAATGTACGTATACTTTTTCTGGTTGCCATACTGCGTATTTTGCTTTGTAAACAAAAAAAAAAATTAAAGTAGAAACATTCCGTAAGTTTTTTGAAAAACAAATAAAATTCCCAAAATGCCATTGGAAAAAAGTTCGTAATTCAAAATATTTTATTAAAATTTATAATATTAATAGGCAAGGTGATTTCTTGTGACCGATATAAAATTGTAGTTAATAACCGATTTTGACCAAACATAACTCATTTGAAAGGTATTTCTTTTTAGCTGTCCACCAGATTTACAGATTTGCACCATCTGGAACTTTTTTTTTTTTTGAAGAAATGCTTATTTAAAGTTGCTACTAACACATACTGTGTGTGTGTTTATTATAAATATTAAAAGTCCTGTATTGAACTGTGAATTTGCTAAAATTAATTATTCTACCTTAAGGCTCCTTTAAGATTATTTATTAACGAACCAATTTATATATCTTTTGTGTGTTCAAGAAATATTTATAATGAAATTTAATGAATTTTATTTAACCCTTTCACACCTGAGCAGTAAAACGAAATTATTTTTAATAAAGTCTGCTTTTTTAAATTATCTATCTTTGTCACACAATCACTATATACTAAATACCGGTAAAAAATTAGTAAAAAATTATTTATTTATTTTTTTAGCACCTTAAACCAGATTTCACAATCGATACAGCTAGATCTAAAAGGGTTAAAAAGTGTTGAATTGTAAATTGGCTATAATTGATTAGCATACCTTTAAGCTCTTCTAAAATTATTTATTAAATGAAAAAATAAAATTTCCTAGAATTTGCACTCGAATTCGGAAGGCTGGGCTTTGCTAGTTTTTATTAATATTTATTCTAATTTTTATTTTCAAGTATACGGAAACTTTTTCTATGAAATACATTAATGTGCCCTTTTGAATATTTAATCAAGCACAAAGAATAATTGTCTGTTTTAAACATTCTGATACAGAAATCATAGTATTTGGAACTAATTTTAGAAACATCAGAATACCAGTTAAGGCTTTACGTGTCCACAAAAGTGAGACAATTATCGTAACAAATCTATTAGAAAATATATAAAACAAGATTTGATATGTTAGATAAGAAAAACTTCGACAAATTAATATTTCTTAAAAGCGGGCAGGATAAAATGTGAAAAAACTAATTGAAGAAATAAGAAAAACTTAGGTTAATAAATATTTTTTAAGGTGGCATATGAAAAACCTTATTCAAGTTAACAAAAATTTTTCATTTAATTAATTTATCTTTAAGTAAGTAGTTCGTTTTTATTCACTCTTGCAAAAGTGTTTAATACAAGCTTTAAATAAAACTTTTTCCAATAAGCCAATAATTTGGAAGTTCCATATATCTGTGGTCACAAGGTCACAAGCTATAGCCGGCTTAGTCGACTTAAGAATGATTTGAGTTATGTAGGCTATCATATTTTACTAGAAACGCTTTATATTTACGTGAAATCCCCATTTCTCTAACACTTTTTATTAAAAAGATATTAATAAAAATATACTGAACTAAGTCGTAATGATGCCTCATTACATTTATATAAAAATTTATTTTTCTCGAAGGCATGATTTTCGACTTATGCTTGTGTCCACAGATATAACGAATTAAAATACAGACTGCTTTAGAAGTCATTAAATTCTTAGACCATTCCAAGATGGAAACTTATATAAAGCGAAAATTTGTCGTAATTTATGATCATATGCCCCCCTTTTGTAAGTTGTAAATACTACCATCAATTTATTATGTTAAACATTATTTCCCGTTTGTTACTTCACTTAAAAGTTATGAGCCCCTGTTAGATACTCGTACTTACTTCATACTTACTTATTTATGTATTTAGATGATTGTGTTCTATGATCTTATACTTACTTTGTACAGCAGCAGTACCAGTACGAGAACTTAAAACCGACCGCAAATTCTTGAATTTCATTTCCAACATCACTCAAAGAGTCTGTGGGTTTGCCAGAAGAAAGCCACAGAGAGGTTATTTATAAAGTAAAGTTTTTTTTTAAACTTGGTATTGTATACCTCTTAAACTATTTTTGTTGTTGTTCTTGTTGTTGTTGCTGACACCTAGGCCAATTCCAAGCAGAAATTAACGTATGATTTAGACAAATAATTACATCTGGAATTTCTTAGATCAAAAAGCTCTTTTAGACTAAAGTTTATAGTGAAGTTAAGTGGTAAAACTTGCAGATTCTAAAGGGGCTTATAAAGCTTAAAAGCTCTCAGTAGCTTTTCTAAATTTAAAAGCTCCCAACAGCAAAAGCCCAACTTTAGCTATTTTTTAATGAATAGTTGTTTTTAGAAAATATTAAGCGAAGCTTTAGCAGTTTATTAATGAATAACTGTTTTTTTAGAAAATAATTTTAAAATATTTTAATTCCTTAGTTGTTCTTCGCTATGGTGTAGCTGTTGTTTGCTATTGTTATTGTAGGAATACGAATGCATTGTAGATATGAATTCTGTACGAATAGTTATCTGCAAAATGTTCGTACTCTACTATTCAAAAGCCATGACTTTGCCACAATACGAAACTGTATTAGTAAGGAAGGTATGTCTGAATGTGTATAAGTATGACAGCTTTAAGCTGGAGTTTGTCTGTTTGTGGAATTATAAACGACTTCGTACCAGAGAATGTAGGTCAGTGGGACATTACTAATGATTGTATAGAAGACTGGCTGAGTGTGTCTGTATGTGTTTTTTTATTTGTTGTTTCTTTTGTTGGTATGTATCTATAATATCTTTTTTCTCTGTATATTTTTACCTTACTGCAGCTCTGCCGCTGCTGCTTTCTTTGTGGCAAACGTGGTCAATAATAATTCTTGTTTTTTTTTTCATTCTTCAAACACTTTTCAGTTGTTGTTGTTAATAAAGCCATGATGTTGTTTATATCTTTGTATATTGTTGACATATTATTGATCTTTTTTTGCAGTGTGTTGGTTTTTTAATTTTTCATTATATATTTATATTTTTTTTTATAAATGAGGTTAGGGGTTCTAGTAACGAAGAATCGAGGAGTGTCATGCAATGATCGCATTTTAAAGGATTTTTATTTTTTGGAATCATGTTTATTATCTCATTTAATAGTTTAAGGATTCAACACAGCTCACAAACTATTTCAAATATAGTTTTTAGAATTGTAGACAATAGAAAATTATTAAAAATAAATAAAAATCTAGGGAAATCACAATCAAAGCTTTATAAAAACCGATAAATAATCAATATCTCTTAAGAACTTTTTAAGCTGTTGAAACCTAGTAACTGAAAAGCTTTTAAAGTTTAAAGTCTAGTTAATTAAATATAACAAATGTACAACATTTGTGAATAAAATATATAAGTAAAAGCTCTAACAAAAGCTTCCAAATTACGAAGTAAGGCTGTTAAGTACTAATCGATGCAGTATTGATCGATTGCATAAAAAAAAATTTCGACTGAACCAAAACATTTTCTGATCAATTAATCGAATAAATCGTAAAATTTTAAAATGCAGTTACAAAAAAAAATTATTTCTAAAAATGATGAAGTTAAATATAGCCAAAGAAATAAAAAATAATGGTAACTCTTATTATAAAGCAGATGACTTGGTATGCTTAGAAAAATATAAAACGAGTTTTCACTAAATCAAACATAATAAAAACAAATATCGCTTAAAAAAAGATAATAAATAAATTACATTGCATTACTAACTAAATCGTATTTTGAATTGTTCAAAACTTTTAAGAATTTCTCTTTTTAATTTTAATGGATTGCGAGAAAAATAAAATAATGAGATCATATTAAAAGTTTTATTGTTTACTTATGTTTTTAAATAATTAAAATTACTGGAATATAAATATAAAAAAAGTATATAATATTATCTAAATTTTTTTCATTTTAATTTTTTATTTGTGTGAATTGTTTTTGCATGTAAAACTTCGAAATTTCTCTTATATTTTGATCAATAAATCGTAGAATTTTTTAGACTTGATCCATCAATAAAACTATTTTTAATCGATCAACCTTAGAAATCCGAATATTTGACAATCCTATACGCAAGCCTACTGTACTGTATTCTTAAAAGCTTTTAGAATCTACAAAGTTTTTTATTTGTAAAAGCTTAGTTATTAAAAATTTATGTTAGCTTTTTTAAGCTAACATGGATTAAATTATATTTTATTTATGAATAAAATTATTAACAGAAAAAAAGAAATATAAAACTTCACTGTATTTTACTGTATTAAAAAATTTTGAAAGCTTCTTTAAGAATTTTTTTACTATCAGCTTTTATAGTTGGTGAAAGCATTTTAGAGTTGTGAATATATGTGCTGCTTAAATGAATGCTAGTTTATATAACTTGTGGCTGTAAGCTAAAAATTAATATAAATATAGCAAACAAATCAAGTATCTAAAATTTGTTAAAACTTTTAAAGTCAATTAATTTTTATCAGTAAAACGTTTTTAAAACTATTGAAGGCCTTTTTTTGCAACAATAATTTCAATCTATTTACATTGGATACTAATTTGAAGATTTATGAATGTAATCTCAAAAAAAGCTAAGTTAATTAATAATTTATTTTGCAAACGTAAAACAGTAATTATTAGCTCAGTAAAGTTATTAAAATTTTAGATTTCTGAAAGGTTATAGTTAAAGCTTTTGCAGCTGAAAGCTCTACACAGTGTCATAAGTAATAAGTGTATAACTCGTAATATTGTGAATGAATAAAAGCACATAGCTAAGCATTATTATCGGAAATTCGATTCCTTATTACTAAATTAATTGGAAATGAAATAAAAAGAAGAATATATATAAAATGGTGAAAGCTTTAGAATCAACAAACTTTTTTTAATAAATGCTTCAATAATTTTACAAATGCTGTATGCTTTTGTTGAGTTGAAATATATGATATTTATATTATAAGATGTTGTGTTTAAAATTGGAGAAGATTTAAAGACAAAAAATCTAACAAAAGCTTGAACTATTAGAAATGACTTTTCTATAGAAAAATTTATTAATATTATTAGAAAAAAACACTTTCGTTCAGAGTTTTAACCGCTTTGAAAATCAATGAGCGGTTTTTTAGTAAAAGCTTTAAAAATTGTATCGTACTGTTACCAAAGCTTCTTAAATAAAATTGTAAGAGTAAACATTTTCTTTGGAGTTAAAGCTCTAACAAAAATTAATTTTTTATTTAAGTAGAAAAAATAGCATAAAAGCTCTAATAAAAGCTTATTTTTTTTAAATATTATATTTAAGGAAAAAAGCTAACAATTGTCAAGTTTTTAAAATCTTTCTTTTAACTTATACTCTCTGTCTCTCTGTCTGTCGTGGGGCAACCCTATTCCCTCTTATCCAGTTAATCTGATCTTGGCCCATAGTCTTGCTGTGACTACAGATTAATTTTGTGTAGTCACGCACAGTCACGCATAGTCGCACACAGTCACGGAGTGATCTAAATGCTATTTACCCTGATCCGATCGATCTGAGAGTTGGTCAATACACTTGCTGTGAAAAAAGATTAACTCTGACTTAGTCACGCACAGTCACGCATGGTCACACACAGTCACGAAGAGATTTAAAACAGATTTCCCCTCATCCAATAAATCAGAAACTTGGTCGATATACTTCCTGTAAAGAAAGATTAACTTCGACAAAGTCACGCACAGTCAAGGAGAGATTAAAACCTCACTTTCCCTCATCCGATCGATGTGAAACTTTGTCCATAGACTTATTGTGACCAAAGATTGATTTTAAAATAGTGACGCAAAGTCACGAAGAGATTAAAAACTCATATGCATAAGGAAAGAAAGAGTTTTAATAAAAACTTTGTTTTTATGGGTTAGATTATTTATATTATAGATTTTTATTCTCGATTTTAAGAAGTTGATCACAACGCATGTTACTGAAGCTTATAAAAGTTTTCTTAACTTTGGAATGATGATAACTAGGCTCTTTATTTTAATTATTATTATTTTAATAAATAAAAAATAATAAAAAATAATAAGTTTTAAAATTTTTCTATAAAGATGGATATACATAACTTTTCGTAATTGGAAAATTTTTGCGGTCATAATTTAAAACTTCAAATGAAAAAGCTTTCAAGCAGACTTTTTTTTCTTGCTGAAATAAAATCAAAATAAAAATGAAAAAACTAGCATTTTTAACTTTCTTCAAGAAATATAATTATAAACAATGATTTTTCTTTATTAAGATTTTTGTTTTTTTTTTTAATTTAAGAACATTTTTTGTTATAAATTAAATTTTTGATATAAATATTTACATAAAATATGTGTAACGGTGTTGGGGGAAGTAATAGAATTTTACATAAATAATTGCACAATAATTTAATTATAAATGAAATTATATAAATAAAAAAACATATTAAAAATTAAACAAATTTATAAGCTAAAATTTTAATAATTGAACAAATAAATACATATTAATAACTAAGAAATGTTTTAAAGTTAATTTATTTTGTTTTTAATAATAAAAAACAATAATATTTTTTAAATGTATAACTTAAAAAAACAAACTATTCTTTTTCTTAAAATTTAATATTTTCACTAAAAATTAATTTAAACATTTTGATTTTAGGATTTTCCTGTGTAATTTTCATATAAATAAATTATTTAATCACTAAACAAAAAATTAAAATTATATATGTATGTATATGAAACTTGAATAAATTAAAACCGAGAAATAAAATAACAAATCATAAAACTTTATGCTTTTTTGTGGTTGTTGTATTATTTATAAATTTACATATGAAATAATAATCTAAAATTAAGAAAAATTTGTTGCCAAAACCTTTTTCAAATATCTTTGTACATTTTTAAATAAACAATAAAGTGAACGCAATAAAATAAACTTATAAAATGGAATATACAATAAAGTGTGTTTTTTGTTTTTGTAATTTGAATTATTAATTAAATTGACCATAATTAATTGTAACAATATTTGAGGTACTTTTCTACGCATTTTCATTTAATTTACTTTTTTTTTTATAAAAAAAAATTATACAATTTACTTAGGCATTATTGAGTGGTTGAGTGTGAAACCATTTCTGTTTTACAGTTTAATTTATGCCAGAGTTGCCAATTGGCGTGTGTGTGTGTTTTGGAACATTTCGATAGAGACCCATCACAGCGTTGCATCAAAACGGAACAACAGTTGCAAAAAGACAATTGGACGCTCCGTTGTTCTAAAATTGCTTGTGCTCTCTTTGAAATTCTTGTTCTTGTTTTTAATTTTTCAAAAGGAAACCTAATCAACTTTTAACTGAACTAACTAACGAAAGATGGTGTGCATACATATTTAAGAACAGTAAGGATTTTATAACACATACACAGGAAAATCTATTGTCCTTCTAGCAATTTGTTTGCCACAACAGCTTATTAATTGCTACAAACAAATTTTTGTGAAGACAAGGAATTTATTTTCTCTGTGCTATACACACATGTTTAGTTTTAAAAATTCAGAATCCGAAAGTTGTTTCTATAGGAAAAAGACCTAAGAATTCATAGTCTTTTTCGTATAAAAATGTCCATGGAGTTACGAATATTTTCTCTGTACGTTTTTAATCATAAGATTACGGTTTCTTTCTCATGCAAAAATTTTCAACATAAACATTTCTTAAGAATTTAATTACGACTTCCTATAAAATGAACTCTTCAGTATAGGTTAATTTTCTGCATTAGAATCTGTGTGTTTCTATAGGCAAATGTCCTCAAAATCTGAGTTGTGTTCTAAAGGAAAAATTTTCTAGAATCTGATTGTTTATCTGAAAGAAGAAATGCTCTGAGTACTTTTCGGTAGGAAAAGTCCTAAATATACATATTAAATATCATCAGGACATAAAGATGTCCTCAGAATCTACATTTAATTTCAGATTTTTAGTATTTATACACAGAATCTGATTACATTACTATAGAAAAAAATCCTCCAAACCTGATTATTATTTAAAAGAGGAGTACCCTGACCCTGAGTATTTTCTGATAAGAGAATTGTCTCAGAATTTTGGATGTCCCTATTGGTAAATGTTCTCAGAATCTAAGTACTTTTTGATAGGAAAAAGCCCTCAGAGTTTGGCGTTTTCTTAAAGGAAAATGTCTTTAGATATTTTTTGACAGGGAAAAGTTCTCAAAATCGACATTAAATTTCAGAAGCTTAGTTATATTTTCCTCGTAGTTTTTATAAAAAACCTCACAGAATCTGATTATTTTACTATTGTAAAAAATCCTCCAAACCCGATTATTTTTCAAAAAAGGAGTCCCCAGATCCTGAGTACTTTTTGGAGGGAAAAAGGTCACAGAATTTTGGATTTTCCCACTGTTAAATGCTCTCAGAACTTGAGTACTTTTCGATAGAAAAAATTCCTTAGGAAAATGTCTTCAGAATCTTTTTTGATAGGAAAAAGTCCTCAGAGTCGACATTAAATTTCGGAATCTGACTAGTTATAATTTTCTTGTAGCTTTTGTGGCAAATATTAAAAGAATCCCAGTTATGAAAAACATCCCAGAGTTATTACCATAAAAAAAAAACCTACGAACCCGAATATTTTGCTAAAGAAAGAAGGTCTCATAATCTGAGTATCTTTCGTTGGGAAAAAGTCCCCGAAGTCTGACTATCGATAGAAAAAATTCCCTGGAATCTTAGACTTTACTGCAGGAAAATATTCACAGAATCTGACTATATATTTCGGTTTTCTATACATAAAAGTCCTGGGAATTTAAATTTTTTCCTAAAAGAATTAAAATTGTTTCCTAAAAATGTTCTCAGAATCTAAATATTTTTTTATAGGATTCTTTATTTGGATATTTTACTACAGGAAATAGTCCCAATAATTTTGTATAGAAAAAGTTCTCTGAACTCGAATATTATTCTATAGAAAAATGCGAAAATATGTAAAAATTTGCTGTAGAAAAAATTCGTCAAGGCCCCAGTAATTTTCTATAAGCAAAATTATATTTAAAGGAAGGCATTTGAATACTTTTCTAAAGAAATCAGACTGTTTTCTATAGGAAGATGACCTGTGAATCAAAGTATTTTTGGAGAGGAAAAAGTATTCGGAGTCTTTGCTTTTCCTACAGGAAAACGAGTTTCGACAGGAAATAGTCCTAAAATCGAGTATATTTCTATAAAAAGTCAGAATCTAAATATTTGTCTATAAAAAAAGTCCAATAAATCAGAATATTTTCGTTTAATAAAAAGTCCTCAGAACCTCATTATTTTTTATAGATAAAAGTCCTCAGAACTCGAGTATTTCCGACAGAAGAATATGCAAAATTATAGGTATTTGCTATCGAAATAATTCTTCGAAACCGGAGAAGTTTTCTATTGGACAAAGTCATCAACAAATAGATATTTGTCTAAAGAAAATTATGTAATTTTTTTCCATAGGAATTTGGTTCTTTTCTATAGGATTCTTATATTGAAACCTTAAAATTTTAGTTTTGTCTAAACGAGTCTTTAAAATGTTTAAAGGGAAAATGTATATGATGGAAACACAATAAAATCTCAACTTTTCTGAACCGAAAAAGTCTACAATATCGAATTTTTTTTATGAACGCAGCAAACATTCGGTCTTTGATGATATTCCAAATTCTTCTTTTTGGATTTATATAAGAACACAAATTTAGTTTGACTTGATATTTATTAGTTTGATTTGATATTTATTTTCTAGTTACAATCTGAATATCTGGCATATGAAAATGTTGCTAGCAGCAGAAATTTCTCAGAGAATAAAAAGTGACGTAGTTTCTAAACTTATCATGTCATGATTTATGCCTATGAAACGTTCAGATGGGAATTGATTGCGTTGAAATATCTAATAAAATTTCATTCTATAAATATTTTTTGAATTATTAAAATATCTTTGGAAAATTAGTTAACAAATGTTTAACGCAGTACTAATAAATGCGGAAAAAAGATAAATATTTGAAGAAACAATATAAAAACAAAATATATAAATATTTTAGTTTAAGTCTGTGCTAAATAGAGGTTGGTGGCTAAGATAAATTGAGGACAAACAGTGTGAAAATTACTCAACAAATGCTTATAATTATAAAATTTTGGGATTACTCCGATATCCTTAACACTAAATATATGATGACTGCTCAAGGTTTATGTCTGAGCTTATTTAAAAGCTTTAACGTATACATTGTTCTTACAGGTTTCAAATTGATTTATATCTGATCTAATATCCCGTAAACTTCCTAATATTAAAAAAATTTTTTTCTATTATTATTTTTAACTTTTTTGTTTGTAATTAACTTTCTCGAGAAGAGCTAAGAGATCAAAAGCAATCAACAACAACGAATAACAATTGGTGATTGTTTTTCTTATGTTTCTTTTTTTTTGGTATGTAACCTGGTTTTATTCAGGCTTTATAACAAAATTGTGTAGCTAATAAAGATTAAACCAAATTTCCCAATTGATCGTATGCAGCACTTGGTTAATATTTTACAAAAAAAAAAAACTTTGAAAAATATTTTGGAAATGAAAAAAAAATTAAACATGTTTTCTGTAAAATTTATTTAATAAATTTTACTAAAAAAAAACAATGAAATTTATTTTTGGAAGTGCTACAGCCGTTCAATATGTTGGTATACTTCAAGCCGCCTTTTTCTTAAAGATAGCCAGAGAGAGGGAGAGAGAGAGAGGGAGAGAGAGAGAGAGAGAGAGAGAGAAAGTGAAAAAGAGAAAGAAAAGGAATAAAACCACATCACACACAGAGAAAAAATTGTGATTAATAAATTAACAAAATTGGCAAAAATTAAATTTTTGTTGTGTCAAAATTATTTTTCGAAATTTTTTCTCAATTTTCCTTAAACCATTAATACCATAAATTTTTTTTGTTGTGAATTGCTAACATTTTTTAGAAAAATGTGTGTTTTTTCTTTCAGTGTAGCAACACTTTTTGTTTTTGCAGTATTATTGGCTTAAAACGAAATTCGAATTCTTCAACATCCACTTCGGACAAGTGTTGATAATATTGATTTGAAGTTTTCGCCACGTTTTGAGTCTGATGTCAGTCACGCCCAATTCTCTTATGTATCTGTTGATGTTTGAGCAAATGGGCCTTTTGTCGAAATGCCTTGGCACACACTTCACAACGAAAGGGTTTCTCACCGGTATGCGTTCGTAAATGAACCTTAATATTACTCTTATTCAAAAAGCCCCGATTGCAGATACTGCAGCGGTGTACAGGCTTCTCCTTACCCAAGAGGCCTGTCAAGTCGCTGGCATTGAAATTGACCGATGACGGTGATGTTATTGAATTCATTTGTTGAGGTTGATTCGTTTGTTGTCCATTACTCAGGGAGGATGATGCAGCCGATGATAATGATTTTTTCTGTGATCTAGATCTTTTGGTTTTTGGTGTGCCGGTGGGTGTAATGGTGGTCGTATGTGGATAATTTCCCAACATATCGGGACTACAGAGGCTTTCGGATTTGATGGATATCTGGTATTGTGTATGATTGTTAAGATAGCGGGGATTGATCATGAGATTATCTGTGGTCGATACCACCGACCCTGGTGGACTGGCGGACGTTGAAGTCGCCGTTGAGTGTTCATTGCCGTATGAGGTCGAACTGGGGGTTTCACCTTTTATACTTGAGGACGGAGGGCCATGTGTTAAACGAGTTTGCAGCATGGGCATATAGCCGTGTGTTAGAAGATTCTGAAGTGTTGAACTACTCGGATGTACTGGTGATTGAGGCAATATAAATTCACTTAAAGAATCCTGTTGTGTTATCACTAACTTGCCATCCTGTTGCATACAATTGCCCTTGATCCACGCATCCAAATCTATCCAGGAATCACGCGTATCATTGCCATCATCCATGTCCAATTGATTAGGTACCGTTGTATCAGCTATTGCACTGCCAATTATTGCCGCTATATCATCTATGGAACTCATATCCACGTATTCTGTCAAGTCCTTAGAATCGGCATATATTCTTACGCCACCCGAATCGGCATCCTGTCCGGCCGACAGACCCGTTGACGCTGTACTATTTGTTGAGGGATTCTCCATAACACAACTGTCGTCCAGAGGATAATGCGTTCGACCTAATTGACTATCGTCAAATAGTTTCATTTCACTTAGGCAGGCATCTGCATCTGGACTCAGAACACTTTCAGGCAGGCAGGTAGAGGATGAAACCATATTATGATCAGCTAAGGAATTATGACTACTCGTTAAACTATTGGATAAACTTGAAGAGCCCGATTGCAGGGTTATGCCATCCAGAAGACCCGTTGACGTTGAATTTGTTATCGACGTGCCATCCGTGTGATAGGCCGATGGCATATAATTATTATTACTTTCATCTGGTAGCCTCTGTGCAATTGCATGGTAATGATGTCCCGATATACCATTTATCGACATATGTCTCGTATAACCGGTAAACGGTGGCAGGGGTTTCGTATCCGAAAGCTCATTCAGAGATGGTGTGTTCATTAGCAAATTATCCAAGACATCCATTGAGTTTTTCTGCTCCGCATCACTGGGCAGCGAGTCAAGATCATGCTCTAGCAATAATTTATGGCCATCTAGTAGATACTGATCTTGACTACCGTTTTGTGTTGGGCCCCAACAGGGACTCATTAAAAGACTTTCAACTTCTGATTCTGTTGGTCCGTTCATAATGCAAAACTTCATGATATGTGGTGCGGTTCGACGTGTTGTTTCTCTTGATATTTATTTATTTTTTGCTGTGGGAAATTTTAGGGAAGGATTTTGTTGTTGTTACTGTTTTTGTTGTTTGTTTATTTATTAAGTTCTAAACTTATTCAAATGTTTAGCATTCGATTGTTGTTTGCGGCCAGCATTTATTTGATGTTGCAGGTTTTTATAAATAAAAAATAACGTTTAAAATGTCGCAAATACATTTTCACCTGGAATTATAGAGAAAAACTATTAAAAAAGGTGTAAATATTTAAAGGAATATAATTTTTAAGCATCGTTTAATAAGATAGAATTGAGATAGCTGAAAAAAAAACGAATGGTAATAAAGTAATTTTCATTGATATTCAAGAGCTGTAAGTTTAAGGTTAGTCAGAATAAAATATTTATAATATAACAAAAAACGATCCAGTTGGGCATGCTGTCAAAAAGAAGTTATTTCAATATACGAGGGTGAGTTAATAAGTTTTTAAAATCATATAAGGAGCACTAAAAATTCAAAACAACGCAATTTTCTTTAAACTGTCAAGTTGCAAAAGACATCTGGCAAATTCTAAAGCATATCAGTCGTTCAGTTTTCAGTTTTTAACATTCAATTGGTTGAGACAGCTTATTATGTTTTTGAAAAGTAGGAAAAAAATTAATTTCGTGCTGTCATAAATTACTTCTTTGGAAAGTAGAAACCTTGCATTTAAGACTATACACAAATTGGTAACTGAATTAAAACTTGGCCTAACATCCGAAAATGGTGAACCTGGATCGAAATAAATACAAAAATTTTGATGAAATATGGATGCACCACTATATACCAGAAACAAAAGAATAGACAAAGCAATGAATTTTACTAGGTGAATTTGTCCCGGAGATATTACAGAAAATGAAATCGGCAGGTAAGTTTACGACCACTGTTTTTTGGTATACGTATGGAATGATCTACATTGCTTACTTGAAAAAAGAAAAAAAATGATAAATAAAGGACATTATTCGTTCTTTATTTATTTATTTATGTACTCTCTTATTTATTTATATATTTATTTTCTTATTTATTTATTAACTTATTTTAAATTTATTTATTTAGTTATTTATCTAGTTATTTATTTATTTTTATTTAGTTATTTTGTTATTTTTTATTTACTATTTGTTTATTTATTTGGTTTTTTATTTATTTATTAATTTTTTGCTTACTTATTTCTACTTTGTGCTGCTGTTTGTAACTACCAAAAATATTTGATATAGACCCATCTTTTATTATACCGATCGAATCAGAATCACTATCTGATTCGATTTAACGATGTCCGTCCGTCCGTCCGTCTGTGTGTCCATGTAAAGCTTGTAATCAAGCTGCAGGTCGAAAATATGAATATATTTCGATGAAATTTTATATATAAGCTTTTACCAGCCATAGGATGAACGCTATTGAAATTGGTGAGAATCGGTCCATGCTCAGACCTAGCCCCCATACAAATGACCCCTATGAAATCAACATATATTGCCATAAGATCCAAATTATCATACAAATCTTAGTCAAATTGGGTTTGTATGTACATATTACATCCATTAATTAGTAGTCCAAAAATGATCCCTATTGGACAACTCTTAGTCATAGGCCCCATATAGAGCTGCTTCCCGATCTTCACTTCAAAAAACAAAAATATTGCACTGATTCTTCTCAAATTTTGTTTGTATATATTTTTGCAAAATACAAGAGACTTTACCAAATATGGTCAGGATCGGTCTATTTTTGGGCCTAGTCCCCATATAGGTATAGCATCCGATATGAACTTTTTCATATCTGCAGCCAAAAAAATTAATAAAAATCCCACTCTAATTTGGTTTATGCTTATTTTCTATATCCAGTTAGTTGGGTCTATGAGATAGGGTCTCTAAACGCATGGTATAGGGTATCGTATAGTCGGTCTAGACCGACTATAATTTTTTGACTTGTTTTATTTATTTTTATTTAATTATATATTTATTTATTTAATTATGTATTTATTTATATATTTATTAATTTGTTTATTCATTATCAATTAATTATTTTTGTTTGTTTGTTTATTCATTAACAATTAATTATTTATTTTTTGTTTGTTTGTTTATTTAGTTAATTAATTATTAATTTATGTATTTATTAATTTGTGTATCTATTGATATAATTTTTGAACTATTTATTCAGTTATCTATTTATTTATTATAATTTATTCAATTTTATTTATTTAGTTATTTATCTACTAATTTATTTATTATATCGCTACTTACTTATTTATTTATTTCTACTTGTCTTACTTATTTATTCAATTATTTTTTTTTATTTGCTTATTTATTTGTTTAATTTCTTAAATATTTATTTATTAATTTTTTATTCAATGAATTGTTTATTTATTAATTTATTTATTTCTTATTTATTTATTGATTTATTTTTTAATTTAATATGTTATTTATTTATTTAATTATTAACTAATAAATATATATATTAAATGATTTTTTTTGTTATTTTTTTATTTTTTTTTTTATTTATTTATCTATTTATTTATTTATTTATTAACTTATTTTTTATTTTTTTAATTTTTTATTTATTAATGATTTTATTTTTTTTATTTAAATATTTACTTCTTTATTTATTTATTTCAAATTTTTTTTTATTAATTTATTTATTTTTTTAAATTATTTATGTATAAATATATAAGTTTATTGATTTATGTATTTTTTTTATAAATTTATTTATTTAATTATTTATGTATTTGTATAGTTCTTTACTTATTTTTATTAAGTTATTTAGTAATTTTTATTAAATATTTGCTTATTTATTTTATTTATTAATTTTATTTGTTAATTTTATTTATATATTTACTTTTGTATTTACTTATTTCTAATTTTTTTCATTTATTTTTATTTAAAAACTAGCTGACCCGGCAAACGTTGATTTGCCGTATAACTTATTTCTAGTGAATATGTTTGTTGTTAATTATGATGATATGTATTTACCAGGTATGAGAGGTGCAACGCCCACTTGTTTTATCCCGTCCATTTTTCACATAATTCATACGTGCACTCACATGTAGTTTCAAGACTGTCGGGTTATAGCACTTCAGATAATTTTTCTTTTGTATGGTAGGTGCCACACCCATTAACGTAATCTGATTAACAACCGATTGACGTTCAGAAAGTTTCAAAATTCTGCCCACCATAGTACTGTAGATATATGATGATATGTATTACCACGTTTGGGAGGTGCCACGCCCACTGGTTTGATCCCGCCCATTTTTCGCATAACTTTTCACACTCATCATTCGTGAACTCACACCTGGTTTCAAGACTGTTGGGTTTATAGTACTTCAGATAATATTTTTTGTTTGGGAGGTGCCACGCCCACTAACGCAATCCCGCCCATTTTTGGTACGACTACTCACATTAACAACTAACTGACGTACAGAAATTTTATGTATTAATTAAATTATGTATTTAATTAGTTAATTATTTATTTATTTATTTATTTATTTATTTATTTATTTATTTATTTATTTATATTGATTTTCATTTCTTTTTATTTATTTTTATTTATTTATATATTTATTAATTTATCTTGTTATATATTTATTTGGTTATTTACTTATTTATTTATTTTTTATTTAATTTTAGTTATTTAAATTTTTATTTACTTATTTGTTTATTTAGTTATTAACTTATTTATTTATTTCTATTTAATTATATATTTATTTATTAGTTTACATCTTTATTTATTCAATTAATTAATTATTTATTTATTTATTATTGATTTATTTAATCATTCTTTTATTTAAAAATTTATCTTTTTATTTTTAATTACTTATTTATTTGATTATTTACGTATATATTAATTTATTAATTTTTTATTTATTTAATCATTTAATTTTTAATTTATTTATTTATTTCTAAATTATTATTTTTATTTAATTATTTATTTATTTTTTAATTATTTATTTTTTATATATTTATTTATTTACTTAATTAGTTAATTAATTTATTTATTTATGCAATTAATTTTTTATGAATTTGTTTATTTGTAATTATTTATTTATGTATGTTTTTCTTTTTTTTTTATTTATATATTTATTTATTTAATCCGGAATACCGTATAAAGCTGACCTTTACTTAAATCTATCAAGAACCAAAAATATTAATCATATTTTTCTCAAATTTGGTTTATATATGTTTTTGAAAAAAATAAGTGACCCTACCAAATATAGTCAGGATAGGTGCATTTTTCGACCAAGACCACATATAAACATAGCATCCGATATGAATTTTTTTTATATACGAAGTCAAAAAACAATGTCACTCAAATTTAGCTTATGATTATTAAACAAAAATTTATCGACATATTTCTTATTTGTTGAAAATAATTCACAAAATAATACACAATAATTATTCATAATTTCGTTCGTACTTTTATTTTTAGTTAAAGGCCATTAAAATATTTGTGAGTAGAACAAATAAAGTCAATATCTAATAAAAATCTAATGTTAATTTTTGAATAAATTAATAAACTTTGTGTTTAAATTAACAAAATCAAAAAAATGCATCTTTTCCTTTTATTAATTAAAACAAAAACGTTTCAAACAAGAAAGTATAAGAAATTATTAAAAACAAGTCACACCACATGATATCGAATGTGTATGGATCAAAACTCAAGGCATAAATTGTTCGTATTAACAACACAAAATCAAACGGTATTTGGGTCAAAAACATTAATAATCTATAAAAAAAATAACAAAAATATCAAGAATTTAAAATGAACATAAAAAATTAGCATATAAATTATTATTGTTGTTGCTATGGTTGGAGTTGTTGTTGTTATTGTAAAATCTTGTGCTTGATTGGTTACCAATAGATTCATAATGACAGAGTCACACCGCCTTCTAGACAGACAGTCGTATATACAGGTGTAAAGCTAAAAGTTTACAAAACCAACAAAAAAAAAAAAAATGTTTAAACAGAATCAAAAATTACACTCCAAAATAATTTTTTTTTAAATTCTTATCTTCGATTAAAGCTTGTATTTTGAGTGTTTTTCTGATCAGTAAAAAATATAAAAATAGAAAAAATATACAAAACATTTTAACTCTAACACATTGCGATCAAGTAATAATTTCTTTTATAAATCATATAAGAACAGTTAATACAATATTGAAAAAAAAAATGTATAACTATATTTCAAAAATTTAGAAAAAACACTCACGCACTTTGAAAATAAAATAAAAAACGTCAAGAAAGAAAGCTATTGTACAGGTTAAAAAAATCAGAATTGAGGTTACCAAAAAATATACAATAAAAAAACAGTAACCGCAATTATAGACAATAACAACAAAAACAACATTTATAAAACCTATATAAGTTTCGCTTTCAACAGGTTTGCGGACAACAACACGAAAACGAGCCAAAACGACGTCTTACGAATCATAAATAGAAGACAACAAAAAAAAAAATTTAAAGAAAGGAAAAGAAATGAAAAGAGACAACATAATTAAATGAAATCAAAGTTATCATGTAATGCAACATATTAAGCCATGCAACATTTGAGAGTAGCAACATTTGTAGCTAAACATTTTTATGAAAATAAACAAGACAAACTTATAGATATGTAGATTAAATATCTCATGTAGAAAGAGTTTAATATGTATTTATATTTTGTATGTGAATATAATATTTTTCTCTTTCTCTTTTTTTTGTATATTTTTACGGGAAGCTTTAGACACAACAAAAAAAAAAACGGCAACTTTTTAATTATGCTTAACCAAGCTTAGCGAACGTTACAAGTAACCAGAGCTTTTAAAGAATTCAATCTCATATTCTATTTTTAGCTCAAATTTTATCGAATTTTTAAATTAATTTTTAATAATTTTTACATAATTTTATTTAAGCCTGTTTGTTAGAGACAGATTTTTGTAATTGAATTTTCATCAACTTCCCGACTAGTTAGAGCTCTAGAAAGGCTATACCAACACATTATTAAATCTGTATATATAAAAATTAATATTTGTATGTGGGTTTTGCGGGTTTGACATTAATAGGTGGCTAAACCATAAGACCGATCTTCTAGAAATTTTCACAGTGTGTAAGTTTGTATCGGAAAAGTAAAATAGGCTATATTTTTTAATATATGAAGTGGGCGTGGCACCTCCCAAACATAAAAATTTTTTAATATCTTAAATCTGGAGCTTTATGATAGCAAGAGTCCTGAAACTTTGTTGGAGTACATAAGTTAGTAAGGTGAGAAGTTGGGTTAAAAATGGATGGGATCAACCAAGTGGGCGTGGCACCTCCCATACATGGTAAATACATATCATCATATATCTAGAGTACTGTGATGGCCAGAGTCTTGAAACTTTCTGCACGTCAATTGGTTGTTAATGTGAGTATTCGCACCAAAAATGGGCATGATTGGGTTACTGGGCGTGGTACCTCCCATACAAAAAATATTATCTGGAGTACTATAAACCTGACAGTCTTAAAACCAGGTGTGAGTTCACGAATGGTGAGTATGAGAATTTATGTGCAAAATGGGTGGGATCAAACCAGTGGGCGTGGCATCTCCCATTCATGGGAAATACATATAATCATAATTAACAACAAAAATATTCACTAGAAATAGATTACATGGCAAAACAACGTTTGCCGGGTCAGCTAGTTATAACATATTTTTAAAGTTAACCTGAAAATGATGTCTTAATTTTTTTATTTTTATTTGAACTCGTTTTGCATTCTATGCCAAAAATTTCAATTAATAATGAATCTTGTATAGTGCCTAGTTTACGTAAAAAGTCTGCCGATTAAACAAAAATGTAAAACTCTAAAACTGTATATATATATTGGTTTCTCCAAAATTATTGTAATATCAGCTAAATATCCACATCTTTCTATAAAGATCCCGTAAGATTTAAATGTTTATATTCATTTTGTCAACCGGTTAAAAATTTCTCGATTTATCATATAAAAAAACTGAACGAACAACTTAAAAATGTGATTTCCCACTAATATATATTCCGATTAATTTATGTCAATTAGAGTATAAATCGATAATTTTTAATATGCGTATATAAAAAAAACTTGTTTTATTTCTTAAAATAAATAGAATTTCTGAATTTCTCTTTTCAAAGTTTATAAATTGCTTTTAAATAAGAAAAAAATTTACGATTTATGTATATTTGAAGTTTTATGTTAATTATTTTTAAATATTTTTTTTTAATAACATATTTTATGACATTTCTCTATAACGGCCATTCCGCGAGAAAATGGCTAAATCTGATCGGGGGTTTGTAACTTCAACGAGCCACATTTAATCGATTTTATTGGTTTGAATCATATTCGATTAGCAGTGCTGTTTTTTAAATTCACTTTTCGGTCAATATGCCCCCCAATTTTTATACCCTCCACTCCAGTGTGCAGAGGGTATATATAAGTTTGTCATTCCGTTTGTAATAATTAGAAAAAAAATTTGGACCCCATAAAATATATATATTTGTGATCCTTATAACAACCGGAGTTGATATAGCGATGTCCGTCTGTCCGTCTGTGGAAATCACGATGACGGCATCAATCGGGCAGCTAGGGTGCTCGTTGACATAAAAAATGATTCATTAACATCCTGAAAAGTTTGCTGTTTAAAATCGTCCAAATCGGTCGATTAGGGCCCGAGATTTGAATGAAGAACTAAAAAAAGTCTTGAAAAAATATAATTTTCTATGTTGTTCTTGTCACGATCACGCCCTGAATAGTGCAGCTGCAGTGATCATTTTTAGTGAGAATGATTCAACAAATTCTATTTCAAAAATCATTAAAATCGGTGGAACAGGTCCAGGGAAATCTCTGAAAAAGTAAAAAAAAAAATTAAAAATATGATGTTTCTATATTGTTCTTGTTGTTATTCTAAATGTTGTGTTGTTGTCATAGCTGGACTTGTTGTTTTTGTAGTCGTTGTGGTAATAATATAATAAAAACTAACCCTTTGTACATTTTTTTATTAACTCTGGTAGAAAAATTTAAAAGTTTCAATTGTTTTGGCATCACTCTAAAAATTTGTTAGATCATTTCTGTTATTACCACGAGCCTGCCTGCAAAATTTCAGATCGAATGGCTCACGGGAAATTGGTTAAAATCGATCCAAAATTTTTTCGACAAGCAGACTCTACGAGTTAATATAAAGGGAGTAAAAATTCACCAACATCTAAAGCAAATAATGCTAGAATACCTAGTTGTTAATAAAAAAAAAAAAATGAATGTAAATATAGCAAAAAAAAAAAAATTATGTATAAATTTATTTATAAATTTATATAAACATATTAAATAATACAAATAATATACATATTTTATATATGTATATCCATAACAACTGCATGTTAGAAATAAGTCGGTATATTATTTTATTTACATAAAATTCTGCAATATTTTGTTGTGGGGAAAATACATTTCTTTTGCATTAACAGAGTGTCACTTCATTTTGCTCAGCGTGACTATGCCACAGTAGATGGCGCCACAATTTTTGTTTGTTCTAATTAGCTTTGCAATAGTTATTTCCATTTTAACATGAAAGTTAATATTTTCAACTTGATATCATACAGAACAATGTTAAAAGTATACACGGGCTGTTGTTTTATTTCATACGTTTTTTCATTATTCTTTTACAAATATGAACATAAGTTTGGCATGTTAACTTTTTGTTGTCTTTACAAAATAGAGTTACCGAGTTCATCAATGGGTTTTTTGCTTTCAAAACAGTTCTACATAGTTATATAGAATTATTATTCTGCTTTACCTACAAAATATCTGATTGCGATTACATCTAATTTTTAAAAATTATTTATAATTACTAAAGCAGTATTATTCACATAAATACAAAATTGCCCTTTTTAAATTTTCCATTCAAATTTAAGAAAATATCAATTCTAAAAACTGTAATTAAAATTTTCCAATTATAAATTACAATTAGTTGAATTTCAGAAAATCATATCAAAACGTCGGAAATTATAATTTTAAATTTAGAAGACATCAATTGCATCTTTCATATATAAATTTTATTCGTTAAACACAAATTGAAATTCCAAAAAAAAAAAACACCAAATATGTTTACATTTAAAAAATTTTTACATTTAAAAAAATATTGACATTCAGGAGAAATTAATAGCTTTTCAGTACCGCAATTCAGTAACTTCTTTTAACGATAGTCGAATCGTTAAAAAAAAGAAAATAGCAAAATGATCAGTAAAATTTTTAAACGATATTCACTATTGTTAAAGTCATCTGTTGTTATCTAAACGACAACCATTTTTGTGTGGTTTATTCAATCGATAAAAACTTAAATTTTTAGGTTGAAATGTCGTCATACATAAATAAAAATCATAAAATAGTGAAAATATTTTGCTTTTATTAAAAAACTTTTTTATATAAATAAAAAAATTAAAAAGCATATTCAATTCATTATTTCATTTTCAAATAAATACATAGAAATATTAGTAAAAAAATAAAGATATTAAACATAAACATAAAATCATCCTGTCAAACACGAAGTAATTTGTTTTTTCTATTCTTCTTTGTGTTTTTCGCTTATTTCGACAGAGATTTGTCGACTGTCGTTAAGATGTATGTACTTAGTGAATCACTTAATCCTTAGTGCAAACAACAATTGCTGTCAATATATTTTGCGATTGTCGGATCGTTGAAATTTACAGAATCACACTACAGAAAACATTAATTTAAATTCAATGAATTTTATAAAACGTCAAATGATATTTAAGAATTGCGAACATAAAAACTGTTACATAAATAAACGCAATTTGATGAGAATGTTATTTATGTATAAATTTTCACAATTTTTTTTGGATGAAAATTTGAAGTTTTTCAGAAAATAAAGAGAACAAATTTTTTTTTTGTTTAAAATGTTTGGGACATTTGGTTTTTTGCGTTTGGCATCCCTAATTTGAATATTTATTATTATAAATTTATTCTCTATGTTTTCCAAATATGGCAATATTTTAATAAAAAAAGTTGAGGGAGTTTTTTTTTGGTTATTATTTTGTTACTCCATCCGACCTATATGACCGCAATGAAGAAATATTTGGCCAGTTAAAAGAAACTATACAGCCATCGCCAATTAGCACGATTTAATGCATATAGCCACCCTACACAATCATTACCTTTGCAATGGAGGTTAGGGCGAGCTATTTAATTAGCAAAAACTAAATTAAACGAGAAGTTATGTCACACAACCGGAAACGCATGCCGATCAGCAAATACGATGGCCAAAAAGCAAACACCGAAATAAATCCGAAATAATAGAAAAGACGAAAACTAACCCAAAGAATTTGCTGAAATAATTTGGTATTAAGTTTAACAAATTGTTTACTTTTTCATTTACATTTACTATCAGGCTCAAACCGAGGTGGAGGGTATCAAAGATTCGGCACAGCCGAATTTAACACTCTTACTTGTTTTGTATTAAATGTATCCTTAAATTAACATATTGTTAACTTATTCAGATAAAAATATTTAAAAATTTGCCTTTTTTTTTAATATCGTAAGGTCTCAAAACATTTTTGTAGGGATCAAATTTGGAGTATTATAACATCGGCTGCGTTATATAATGTTTTTTTAATCATTTTGTTTTTAATAAATTTGAATTTTTACTAAAAATACAGAAAGCTAACTAGAATAGGATTTATGTGGACCCGGAGGGGTAAATTGAATTCAGTCTTTCAAGCTCTGCAAGCAGCCCACTAGTTAACTGAGAACGCACACAAGTAAAAAAAAAGAAAAAAGAAAAACAAACAACAACAAAACCAATAACAATAAATAAACTAAGTTTTGCTGTTGCCGGTTTCCCATAATATTGAAAATCTCTTAATGTTGCCAGAATTTTTATTTTATATTACTCTCATTTAGCCTCTGTAAATGAGCCAAAAATAAAATATTTTATATAATTTTCAAAGAAGACCTTTTTTTCCTTGTGAGTTAACCTAAGTATTATACTATTTTTGATATAGGATAAAGTTTGGGAAATCATCGTATTATAGATTTGGTATTTCTATTGCTGGATTTAGAAGATGGAAGCTTTTGTGCAAATTATTTATAGAGGACATTGTTATTAATTTTTTGCCTACCGACAAATAAAATCTGTGCAATATATTTGTTTTTTGACAGATTTAAGTGGAAATCGGGAATCATCTCTGTATGCGGACTATGACTAAAAATGTTCCTATAGATTTCAATGTTGGGATAGTAATTACACTGTTAAGTAGCTATTCTGGGGGATGAGAAATTCCAAGTCAGGATGAATGACTAGGCCAGTATAGTAAAACCTCCAAAGGGTTTGGCGTTCTCAGGCCAAACTTTTTTTATGACCTTTTCTCTTTTTTCCTATCATAGTACTCCAGATATCTGATTTTAAAAGTTCACTTTGTATGGGGGTACCCCTTCCCAGTGGCCCTATCAAAAAAAAAAATAGACGTTGCCCGATTCTCAGACCTACCCAATATGCGCACAAAATTCCATGAGAATCGGTCGAGCCGTTTCGGCGGAAGAATTTTATATATAAGATTTACAAAATTTAGCTGAAGAATGAAATGAGATATCATCAATGGTTCTTGAGCTTTAACTGAAAAACTACACAAACAAACATCAGGATAAGAAAAAGATACAAAAGGTCGCAAAATAAAAATCTTTGCAATTTTTACTATACTAGCCTAGTACTTTCACCCTGACTTCGAATTTCTGAGCTCCCGCTCCCCCCAAAGAGTGACCCCGAAAATGTTCCACATTTTTATTAGTTGTAATAAAAACATATAAACGAAATTTGATCGAGATTTATTGATAATTTGCATTTTGGAAAATTTAAGTCCATCTCATAGGGGTAATTTGTATTATTAAATTTCATTATCGTTCATGACATGGCCCAAACAAGCGTATGTTTTAATTTTCATGAAAATATATAATTATATTTGTGAGCTGTAGTTTGATTACAAAGTTTGCACGGACACACAGACAGACAGACAACGAACGAACGGACAGACTTTGCCAAAATGATTCAAAAAATGATTCTGAGTCGATCGGTATAATAAAATGTCGGTTTTGGTAAGATATTTTTGGTAGCTATAAACATCAGCACAAACTAATTATTAGAGGGTATAATTATCAAATAGCTGTAGGGTACAAGAAAAATCTATGAGTGAATATTTCGATTTCCATATTTCTATAATATTTTAGTACAGTCAACTGAATAAATTTGACGCAACCTTTAAATTGTGGCCTGTATTAAGTATACCTATCCCCACTTTCTTTACAAAATCCCCAGAATCTGGCAAGCCACTCATTTCAAACTCAATCTCGTACATTCATTTCATTCGTTTAATATCGTTCGTGTTTAAAATTATTAAAGCCAAGTATGTTGATGGTGATGAGACGACGATTGTCAGATATTACCACGTATAGAGCAGCAGCAGCAACAAAATAAACAAACACAACTACATCGACAACAACAACAACAAGCCAGTACTACATCACAAATATACCGTTATACGAAAAGACCTGCTGACATACTTCCGTGATCTTCGTTTAAAAAAAAAACTGAAATAAAAAACGAGTATTTTCAATACATAAGCAACTCGTTTTGAGAAGATCTGATAGAGAGAAAATTAAAGAGCTGAGATAAGCTTTACATAAATAAACTCTTTAAGAAAAAATTTCATATAAAGGCCGGCTCTCCAGCTTTAAAATTACTTTGAATAGATTTATAAACTAAAAATCTCAATAGTAATTCTTAATCGATAATCATTGAATGCCAGAGATTTTTATGTTTATTTCTTTGAAGAAATTTTTATAAAAAAAAAAATATATTGAATAACTTACATATCTTTTTAAAGGTTGGGCTTTATTTAAGTTTCTGCACTCAAAATTAATAGGCCATAATTTTTATTGTTTGTTGTAGTATTTTGAGGGGTTTTGTGGGTGTTGCTTTTATTGTTGTTGTCTTTCGAAATTGTCTGTTATTCATATTTTTTTATGTTCAATTGTCATAAATTTAAATTTGGTAGTAACAATATAAATAATATTTTTTGTTTGTTGTTTAACAATGGCTTTTTACTGTTGTTTTTTTATATGTATATTGTATGGCGGGGTGGGTGCTAACATTTATTATTTTTTGTTGTGTGAATTGAACGGTTTTTTTTGGATAACAGTTACAATCGACGTTTTAAATTGTTGAACAGTATTAGAGGTTAAACTTTAATGTTAGCTTGAACCTGTTTTAATTGAAATGAATATGAAAATCAAGTTCAATGTAATTTTGTACTGTTATGCAAAATTAGGCTTAATTAAGGCGTACACTTAAAGATATACATGCATATTTTTAAATTATATAGGCATTTTTTTATTAAAATCAATAATGTTTTTAGAATTTAGGTAATTCAAATTTCCTCTCAATTTATGAATTTTGTAATACTATTGGAACATCTATTATTTTCTAGTTTTACAAATATATAAAAAACAACTAAGAGTGTTAAATTCGGCTGTGCCGAATCTTTGATACCTTCCACTTCGGTTTGAGTCTTGATAATAAATGTAAGTGAAAAAGTAAACAATTTGTTAAACTTAATACCAAATTATTTCAGCAAATTCTTTGGGTTGGTTTTCGTCTTTTCTATTATTTCGGATTTATTTCGGTGTTTGCTTTTTAGTCATCGTGGTTGCTGATCGTCATGCATTTAGGTTATATACCTATATGCATGCGTTTCCGGTTATATGACATAACTTCTCGTTTAATTTAGTTTTTGCTAATTAAATAGCTCGCCCTAACCTCCATTGCAAAGGTAATGATTGTGTAGGGTGGCTATATGCATTAAATCGTGCTAATTGGAGATGGCTGTATAGTTTCTTTTAACTGGCCAAATATTTCTTCATTGCGGCCATATAGGTCGGATGGAGTAACAAAATAATAACCAAGAAAAACTCTCTAAATTTTTTTATAAAAATATTGCCATATTTGGAAAACATAGAGAATAAATTTATAATAATAAATATTCAAATTAGGGATGCCAAACGCAAAAAACCAAATGTCCCAAACATTTAAAAAAAAATAATTTGTTCTCTTTATTTTCTGAAAAACTTCAAATTTTCATCCAAAAAAAATTGTGAAAATTTATATATAAATAACATTCTCATCAAATTGCGTTTATTTATGTAACAGTTTTTATGTTCGCAATTCTTAAATATTATTTGACGTTTTCTAAAATTCATTGAATTTAAATTAATGTTTTCTGTAGTGTAATTCTGTAAATTTCAACAATCCGACAAACGCAAAATATATCGACAGCAATTGTTGTTTGCACTAAGGATTAAGTGATTCACTAAGTACATACGTCTTAACGACAGTCGACAAATCTCTTTTTATATTTATTTAAATTGTAAACGAGTGGCATCTCTGTTAAAATAAGCGAAAAACACAAAGAAGAATAGAAAAAAACAAATTACTTCGTGTTTGACAGGATGATTTTATGTTTATGTTTAATATCTTTATTTTTTTACTAATATTTCTGTGTATTTATTTCAAAATGAAATAATGAATTGAATATGCTATTTAATTTTTTTATTTATATAAAAAAGTTTTTTAATTAAAGCAAAATATTTTCACTGTTTTATGATTTTTATTTATGTATGGCGACATTTCAACCTAAAAATTTAAGTTTTTATCGATTGAATAAACAACACAAAAATGGTTGTCGTTTAAATAACAACAACAGCTGACTTTAACAATAGCGAATATCGTTTAAAAATTTTATTGATAATTTTGCAATTTTCTTTTTTTACTGAATCGCGGTACTGAAAAGCTATTAATTTCTCCTGAATGTCAAGATTTTTTTGATATGTAAAAATTTTTTAAATGTAAACATAGGTATTTGCTGTTTTTTTTTTTTTTGAATTTCAATTTGTGTTTAAGGAATAAAATTTATATATTAAAGATGCAATTGATGTCTTCTAAATTTAAAATTATAATTTCCGACGTTTTGATATGATTTTCTGAAATTCAATTAATTGTAATTTATAATTGGAAATTTTTAATTCCAGTTTTTAGAATTGATATTTTCTTAAATTTGAATGGAAAATTTAAAAAGTGCAATTTTTTTTTTTTAATTAGATGTAATCGCAATCAGATATTTTGTAGGTAAAGCAGAATAATAATTCTATATAACTATGTAGAACTGTTTTGAAAGCAAAAAACTCATTGATGAACTCGGTAACTCTATTTTGTAAAGACAACAAAAAGTTAACATGCCAAACTTATGTTCATATTTGTAAAAGAATAATGAAAAAACGTATGAAATAAAACAAGAGCCCGTGTATACTCTTAACATTGTTCTGTATGATATCAAGTTGAAAATATTAACATTCATGTTAAAATGGAAATAACTATTGCAAAGCTAATTAGAACAAACCAAAATTGTGGCGCCATCTACTGTGGCATAGTCACGCTGAGCAAAATGAAGTGACACTCTGTTAATGCAAAAGAAATGTATTTTCCCCACAACAAAATATTGCAGAATTTTATGTAAATAAAATAATATACCGACTTATTTCTAACATGCAGTTGTTATGGATATACATATATAATATATGTAAATTATTTGTATTATTTAATATGTTTATATAAATTTATAAATAAATTTATACATAAAATTTTTTTTGCTATATTTACATTGTTTTTTTTATTTCTATTAACAACTAGGTATTTAAGCATTATTTGCTTTAGATGTTGGTGAATTTTTACTCCCTTTATATTAACTCGTAGTGTCTGCTTGTCGAAAAAATTTTGGATCGATTTTAACCAATTTCCCGTGAGCCATTCGATCTGAAATTTTGCAGGCAGGCTCGTGGTTATAACAGAAATGATCTAACAAATTTTTAGAGTGATGCCAAAACAATGGAAACTTTTAAATTTTTCTACCAGAGTTAATAAAAAAATTTACAAAGGGTTAGTTTTTATTATATTATTACCACAACGACCACAAAAACAACAAGTCCAGCTATGACAACAACACAGCATTTAGAATAACAACAAGAACAATATAGAAACATCATATTTTTCATTTGTTTTTACTTTTTCAGAGATTTCCCTGGACCTGTTCCACCGATTTTAATGATTTTTGAAAGAGAAATCTTCCCATGAATTTGGTGAATCACTCTCACCAAAAATGATTACTGTAGCTGCACTATTAAGGGCGTGATCGTGACAAGAACAACATAGAAAAATATATTTTTTCAAGACTTTCTTTAGTTCTTCATTCAAATCTCGGGCCGTAATTGACCGATTTGGACGATTTTAAATAGCAAACTTTTCAGGATACTAATGAATCATTTTTTAAGTCAACGAGCACCCTAGCTGCCCGATTGATGCCGTCATCGTGATTTCCACAGACGGACAGACAGACATCGCTATATCAACTCCGGTTGTTATAAGGATCACAAATATATATATTTTATGGGATCCAAAATTTTTTTTCTAATTATTACAAACGGAATGACAAACTTATATATACCCTCTGCACACTGGAGTGGAGGGTATAAAAATTGTATTTTTGATCCTTAAAATTTTTTATGATTTAGTTAGATATTAATCAAGATCAATACCAAACGTTTTTGCTTTCTTAAAAGCAGAGGTCAGAAAAAAAAACACACACTGAATAAGAAACTCGTACATATATGTAAACAAACATAGCTCAGACCAACAAACACATATTTTTATTTTCATATCAATTATATGTGTTTCTAAATTTTGTACGGTGCCCAACACTATCATGACTGTGTTTCGTTTTAATATTTCGATATCTACACGAACATTTTTCTATCACGTATTTTTTGTTTCGAACATATAAAATCCACACAGATTAGAGTGTAGCTTTATTTTCAGATCGTTTTCTTGCACGTGTACTGCTAAAAAAAACAGAACATGTTCTTCAACGCTTACATCTAAAAAAACTAAATTAAGTCATAAGCAACATATAAAATTCTCTGTTTTCTATTTTATTATGTTTTTATTTGTATTTTTATTACTATCTTTTTATTTTTATTATTTTTATAACTGCTAATGAATTATTTTAGATTTTTTGAATACATTTGGTTGAAATAATTGTTGTCGTTAATATAGGGGTGTTTCAGATTGTTCCGATCGTGAGTGGATAATGTTTTAATTTTTACATATACGCATTGAAGAACATGTTCTGTTTTTTTTTTTTAGCAGTACACGTGCAAGAAAACGAACTTAAAATAAAGCTACAATTGAATCTGTGTGGTTTATGTGTGTTCGAAACAAAAAATACGTGATAGAAAAATGTTCGTATAGATAACGAAATATTAAAACGAAAAACAATCATGATTGTGTTGGGCCCCGTACATAATTTAGAAACACACATAATTGATATGAAAATAAAAATATGTGTTGGCTGCTTTAGAACAGAACAATGTGTGTTTCATGTGTGTATTTTCTGAACCTTGCTTAAAAGCACAATTGCTTCAAAAATTGTTTTAGAGTGGGTGACACTTCATTGGAAACTTTTAGAAAATTCAGAATTTGCCAATTTTGTTTTTTAATAATTTCGCGTGTGTTCTCTACGGAAAAATAACAAACTTGCTGCAAAAACACAAGAAAAAATTTAAAAACGGAAAAAAGTATTTTTTTTAGTGATGCCAAAACAATGGAAACTTTTAACTTCTCTATCAGAGTTGATTAAAACAATAAAAATAAAAGATGATATGAAAGAAAATGAATGAAATCTTAACCGTTATTAAAATATTTATAGTTTCTGACGTTTATTTTCAACTATTTTTTTAAACACAATTGTATTTTTCAATGTTTTAATATAATGAAAAAAATAATTTTGTGAAACGTTAAGAACCAGAATAATAGATGATTTGACTGCTGGTCTTATGCAAAAGAAAATTTTTGAGAAATATCCTATGAATAAATCCATAACTTGACAAATTAATTATTAAGAAATATCGTGAATTTAATAGCAAGAGAGTTTAAAATATAGGTCATTGACAATGAAATTAACAATATGTGATCGAACTGTTTCTGAACGAGGAATTGTGGCTGATCATGGCTATTATCGTCCTGTGAAGAAACCACTGATACTCAGAGAAAAATCTTCTGGCTCGCATAATTTTTGCTAAAGAACACATGAACTTGTCAAGACGGAATTGTAATACTATTCTATTTTCAGAAGTGTCCAAGTTTAATTTAAGAGGCCATAATGAAAGAACGTTTATAAAATGACCGAAGGGAAAAAGACTAGACCCAAAATATACAAATAAAACTTTTAAGTTTGGGGGGTGGGAATATTTTGGTATGGGATTGCTTTTCAGGCCAAGTAACTGGAATTAGATATAAGCAAATTCAAAATAACGTAATGTATACATACGCTGAGGAAAATATGCTCGTTGTCTGGAGGTTCCAACATGACAATGCCCCAAAACACGCGTCCAATGTTGTAACTAAATGGCTACAATTTAATGTAGTTAGTGTTTTTGAATGGAAATTTGTAGATCGAAAAATATGGAATCGAAATTGTATAAACAAGACAGATCTTATAGAGACAGTTACTTCGGAGGGCGAAAAATGTCAATGGATATCATAAGCAATGTAATTGACTCCATGTCTCGGCGTTTTGAAGCAGTACTAAAAAATAATGGATGCTAAACAAAATATAGAAACAAAAATAGAGGAAAGGCTTTCAATTATTGTATAGTAAAGGGTTCGAATGTATTATCAACAGCATAAAAATGAATGCTTTTAGTTTTGTATTTTTTTATGAAGTTAAGCTGTTTATGTTAATATTTTAAATAAATAAAACATATACATTATTAATGTAATAAAAGTGTTTTTAATATTTTGATCCCATTTTTTGTATAGTAACTTACTGTATATTCTGCGACCCTCATCAGTAACCAGTAGTAGACCAAAAAAGTGCAAGTACGAGTGTATGTGAGTTAGACACAGGTTCAAACCTCACGGCCACCTGAAGCAGAACAATTTCATATAGAAACAATTTATTCAATTATAACAACAATTATCACAATGTTCAATAAAGCGCTGCCAAAAACCGGTCCGATTAAGAATACAGTCTAGTTATGAATAGTAGCTGTTTTTACCCGGTCTTGCCCGGGATCCAAACGCCTTTGACTTAAAAACTGGTTCACTATGCTCCCCAATGAACAAATTCCCCAAAAAAATGAACTTCCTCCCCGAAAATTTGTACGTTTTTTGGGGAGTAAATTAATTTTTTATTTTTTTAATTAAAATTTTTTGATTTTTAAATCAGAAGGTTCTTATAAGACGCTACAGCCAAAATGCTTCAAAAATAAGCTGCGAAACCGCTTTAAGTTTTTTTAAGCTTATTTATTTTGTTAACATCAAACATAACGGAATCCTTTGCAAATTGAAGGAATCTGAACTTTTAAAAATTGAATTACTTCATTCAATAAGTGATCATCATTGAGCAGAGACGTCAATTTATAGAAGTCTCAAAAATGGAAAATGGATGCGACGTTTAAAATTGTGCCGCAAGGTTGCTTTAAGCAACTTCTTATAGTATATGTTGGGCCTTTTTGGATCAACAGGTAATTATTGCACATAGGTAGATAAAATTTGTCAAAAGACTTTTCACTAAGTTTGCTGCACCCGTGCTTCCGCGCAGTTGTCGTCAACTTATTTTAATCGCCAAATATATTTTTCAGATCACTGCGTTATTTTAGCTGAGCTGTGTTCCGCCATCGCGTCGCGTATGCGTCGCGCGTCTCGTATGCGCGTATGTGTAGCGAACAAATATACGAAACAACAAAAAATGAACTTCATATAAAATGGGCATAAACACCATATGGCGACCTTCCCTGGAGTATGTACTAAATTTCGGAGAAATCCGTTGAAAAATAAAAAAATTTCTATAGCGAACAAATATACCTAAAAAAGAAAATGAATTATATAGAAAAAGTGGGCTTAAAAGTAGGCGTGGCCTTCGCTGCAGTACAGAGATCGTGCCAACCAAATTTCAGAGAAATCTGATGGAAAATAAAAGTTTGTATAAATTATATTGAAAAACTGGACGGGAAAGTAGGCGTGACCGGTAGGATGCAAACGGTAACCTTCCACGGAGCACAGAGATCATGTGTACAGCGAACAAGTATATCAAAAAACAGAAAATGAATGGTATAAAAAAAGTGGACGCAAAGGTGGGTGTGGCTGGTAAGAAGCATATGGCGACCTTTCCTGGAGCAGAGAGATCGCGTGTACAAAATTTCAGAGAAATCCGTTGAAAAATAAAAATTTGTATAGCGGTCAAACAAACAAACAAACAAACAAACAAACAAACAGAAAATGAATTTTATATATATAGATATGCTTTCTTCTTCTCGACCACGCACCATTTAAAAAAATAATCATTAACTTATTTAAACTTTATAATATTATGGAAAATTTCGTAAATACTTTCAAACTATTTCATAAATTTTACTTTAAAAAGTTGGCAATGCCAAACCTAAAATTTTGAAGAAAATTATACTGTAGTGGATATGTTTCTCTTCCATATGGGTTTTTAATTGCACTCAAGCATTCTAAATTTAAATTTTTTTAGATCTTCCACCTTTCCTTATATTAAATCCTTTTACTGTTAATTATTTATTTCAAAAAATCTTCCTTCCCGTGTTTTTTCAAGTATGATAAAAATAAATATATAAATTTTTCAGCTTGAGAACTTAATCCTTATACCATGTATAACAAAGATCTAAAACTTGTTTAAGGCTTTACTTAAATCTTGATTATACAATTCAGCAAAATGAACGACGATTTTCTTATAAGAATGTCTGTGAAAAAAAGCAATTCTGCCAAATATTTTGATATTTTTCTTTTTAGAAAATCAAAGAATTAGAATTAACTATTTAGGCAAAAATTTCCGTTAAAATGTCAGAGATTGAATAATGGAATAAAATTAAAATCATTATATCAAAAGTGATCTATTGGTCAACATATTTCAAATCAATTTTTAATTTTTGATATTAAATATAACAGACGTTTGGGATAAAATATTGTTAGCAGAAATTTTAAGAACATTAAGTAAGTTAAAAAAAGACACAAAATATACATATCTGTGGTCACAAGCATTAGCCGCGTATGGCGAAAATCATGCTTTCGAGAAAAATATAAATGTAATGGGGCGTCATTTCGTCTTAGTTCAGTATGTTTTTATTAATATATTTTTATGGGGATTTCACGTATATATAAAGCATTGTTGATAGAATATGATAGCATACATAACTCCAACCGTTCTTAAGTCGGTTATCGCTTGTGACCACAGATATATATATTTATTTTAATTAAAAAAGATTAAACATATTCGATTAAAATAAAATTTTTATCGCTTAATCGACCGAGTTTAAATCTCTTCTTCCAATTATTTGCCTTACGGAAACAAAAGAACAGGGATATATTTTTGGATTATTTAATATAAACTTAATAAATTTTTATGACTAATTTTTTATATAAGAGTTGGATTAATAATACATATTTAATTTTTTTAAATAATCGATATATCAATCATACGTCTAAGTATGAAAATACATAGTGATTTTTTTTCCAAAGTGTTCTTTGAAAAAGTTCTTTATTTAAAATTAGACTTTTCTTAAAAAAGTGTGTTCAACAAAGAAGTGCATTTTTTGAAAATAATATCGTCACTTACAAAAACTATGCTTAAAAAAGTACATTTTCTTAAAAACTACAATTTCAACAGTACGTTTTGTTGAAAAGGTAAGTTTTATTAAAAAAAAATACTTTTTCTTAAAAAAGTAATTTTTAAAAAATATTTAAATTTTCTTATTGCTATTTTTAAAAGTGCTGTTTTACTTAAAAAGTACTTTTCTTAAAAAAGGTAGTGGTTAAAAAGTGCTTTTCTTAAAAAAGTACTTTTCTTAAAAAAGTACTTTAATTAAAAAATTATTTTATTAAAAGAAATACTTTTCTTTAAAAAGTAATTTTCATAAAATGACACTTTTTAATATAAACGTACATTTTTAAGAAAAGGTACTTTTCCTTTTCTAAGAAAACGTAAAGAAAGCCCTTTCAAAAACATTACATCGTCTTAAAAAAGTCCTTTTCTTAAAAATTGAAATTTTGTTGAAAAGTACCCTTTTTAAGAAATATCTTTTTTCAAAAAATACAATTTCATAAAAAGTAGCTTATCTAACCAAATAACCTTTTCTTAAAAATGTTTTTTTTTATAAAAATTGTCTTTTCTTAACAATGTACTTTTTCTTAAAAAAGTACTTTTTAAAAAGCACTTTTTTCTTAAAAGTACTTTTTCTTCTTAAAAAAGTACTTTTTCTTAAAAAGAGCCTTTTCCAACAAGCTATATTGCTAAAATATGAAATTTTTTCTTAAAAAGTTACGTTTCCTTAAAAAAGTACTTTTTTATAATACATTACTTTATGTTAAAAGTATCTTTATTAAAAAGACAAATTTTTTAAAAAATCATATTTTTTTAAAACGTACCTTTTCTTTAAAAGTACTTTTTAAAAAAAGTAATTTTATTAAATAAATATTTTTGTTAAATAAGGGAATTACCCTTAAAGACGTATGATTTCTAAAAAAACCTTTTCTCAAAAAAGTATCTTTTCCTATAAAAGAGCCTTTACTGAGAAAAGTATATTTTCCGATATAAATGCCTGTTATTAGAAAAGTAGATTTTCTTAAAAAGTAAATTTTCTTAAAAAAAATATTAAAAGTGAATTTTGTTAAAAAGTACCTTTCTTAAAAAGTACATTTTCTAAAAGAGAACTTTTTCTTAAAAAAGTACTTTTTCCTGAAAAAAGTAAATTTTCTTAAAAAACGCCCTTTCCTAAAAAAAGTACATTTTATAAAAAAAAGTAAATTTATTTAAAAAAGTATCTTTTCTTAAAAAAGAGTTTTTTCATAAAAATGCAACTCTTCATAATTTGTAAATTTTGTTAAAAAATTACCTTTTCTTAAAAAGTACTTTATCTTAAAAATTACATTTTCTTAAAAATGCAAGTTTCAGTAAAAAAAAATATATTTTCTTCAAAAAAGGTACATTTTCTTACTTAAAAAAGTAACCTTTACTTAAAAAAGTAGCCTCTCTTAAAAGCGACCCTTTTCTTAAAAAAGTACCTTTACTAAAAAGTGCAATTTCATATAAAAAGACCTTACCTTAAAAAAAGTACCTTTTCTTAATATATTTTATATTGTTAAAAAATTACCTTTTCGTAAAAATAAAATTTGCTTAAAAAAGTGCCTTTTCTCAAAAAAAAAATTTTTTTTTAAAGTATCTTTTTTCAAAAATTTATGTTTTTAAAGAATTACCTTAAAAATATTTGTTTTATTAAGAGGGAAATTTTCTTAAAAAGAAAGAAGCCTTATCTAAAAAAAGAACGTCATCGTAAAAATTACCTTTTCTTAAAACATTTCCTTTTCACACAAGATTACCTTATTTTAAATAAGTACTTATTGTTAAAAAATAAAGTTTTTCTTAAAAAAGCTCCTCTTTTATAAAGTACATTTACTTAAAAAATTACTTTTTCATATCAAGCAGATTATCTTAAAAAAATTTTTTTTCTTAAAAAAGCACCTTTCTAGAAAAGTTTATTTCTAAACAACTACCTTTTCGTAAGTACCTATTCTGAACAAGTACATTTTCTTGAAAAAATACTTTTCCTTTAAAAGTACCTTTTCCTCAAAAAGTACTTTTTCCCCAAAAAGTAAATTTTCTTAAAAAAGTACCGTTTCTTTAAAAGTACCTTTTCTTAAATCGGTATCTCTTCCTAAAAAAGTACTTTTTCTGAAAAAGTACCTTTTCTTAATAAAGTACCAGTCCTTAAAAAAGTAGATTATCTCAAAAAATTGCCTTTTCTTATAAAAGTGTATTTTCTTAAGAAAGAACCTTTCCTTAAAGAAGTTAATTTTCTTAAAAAGATACCTTTTTTAAAAAATTGTCTTTTTTTAAGGAGTGCCTTTTTTTAAAAAAGAAGCGTTTCCAAAAAGGGGTTTTTAAAAAAGTACATTTTCTTTAAAATGAATTTCAATAATTTTTCAACTTACAACTAACAAGTTTTCTAATATTCACAGATTTTGAATCAATCATACGTTATTAAAAAATTCATGTCTAATTATCTCATATTTAACTTTCTTTAAAAATTATTATTTGACAAAGATGTAAAATATCTTGAAACGACTAATATCTGAACAATAACCCACTAACCCACAATTAATTTTTGTACAAACTACTTTAGAAAATTAACCATACAAAACGTCTTCCACATATCAAATTTGTAAATTCATTGGATTCCAATAAAAAACGTTTTTAAATTGAAGTTATCATTAATGGAGATTTTCCAAAACATTAACGCTTCCGTTAAAAGGTCAAGTGTAAATGTTTATGGAAGTTGTAAGTTATTTTGATTTTCTTCTTAAACAAATTAACAATAAAAACATACAAATAAACAACATAAATCTATTTGGGTCAGTGATAATAATAAGTAATTCACCATTTACATATAAAAACTATGGCTTAAAAGAAAAACCTTTAATAAAAAATAAGTTAACCTAGCAAAATAAAAGCGAAACAAATTACAAGGTTAAGTTCTTTACTTTATGCTAAGATGAAAAAAAAGAACCTTTGCAACAATAAAATTTTAGAAGAAAAGCAAAAAACAAAAAAAAAAAAAAAGATGCAACGAATACTGAAGACGAAATACGAAAACAAACACATAAAACTTGACCAAGACCGAGAATTTCAAAGAGGTTTTTAATTTACAACACAAAAAAAGAAGAAGAAGAAGAAGAAATATATAAAGAAATCAACAACAACACATGCGGCAGTAGTTTTGTTTTTTCAATTGGTAATTTTGCTCTTATGTAGACTAAAGCTTGTGGCAAATAAGTCTGGCTGGCTTGATGTTGGCACGTTGCTGCTGTTGCAACCACAAACACTAGTACACACATTGAGGTCAGCTATGAAGGCTAATGTTGTTTTGGTTTAACTCTTAACATACTGACTGCAGCATAGAGGCTGAGGCTAAACACAAAAAAAATTAAAAAAAGAAAAAATAAAAACTCTTGAAAATAAAACCGACTAAAGAATAGGAAAAATTAGTAGTTGAATAATAATAAAGAAAAAAAAAAAGAAAAATTAAGCAACAAAAAACAAAAGGAGAAAAAACTAAAGCAAATGATCGCACGTGCCTCTTGTATAGACCATTTACAAATTTGAAGCTATGAATGGAAAAGAAGAAAAACCATTTTATTGCAACTCGTACTCGTACTCGTATATGGCCATTTGTGGCAATGAAAAATGAAATAAAAGAAAAACTTGGTCATCAATTTGTTTGCAACCAACCAGCAACATAAATTTCTACTTAACAAACCAACCCAACAACAACAGCTGTTAATGCTTTTTTTGCTTCTTGTTTTACGTTTTTTATTTTCTATCTAAATGTGGTTTAAAGATACGACTGCCAAAAGCATCGACTTTAAACCACTGCTGCCATCTACTCGTACTCCATTCATTCCATTAAAACACGTACATCTTAAATTCGTGGTATTTCATATCCGCAGTTAGATTTTTTTTCATTTAGTTTTTCCTTAAAAAGAAACAAATGTTCAACATTTGAATTTGTATGACAATTTGTTAAATCTCTTGTTGTATTAACTTTAAGATCTTTTCGTTAGATTTGTTTATAAAAAAATTTCTTTTTAAAATAATGTTAAATCTTGATTAAATGTTTGGAATACTTTTTTTTTTTCTTAATTTTACTACTTGTTTTTTGATATTAATCATAGGAATTTTTTATTACTTATTTGAAATTTTTTTTAGTCTGCTTTAGAAGTGTGCCAGTAGTGTTGACATGTAAATTTACATGGTTTCTAAATGTTTCTATTTTAAAAATTGTTATATTTTAAATAAATAACTTGACATATTTTGTGTCCTGATATAACTGGTTTGTAATTTCCATACATGACGTGATTTCCTATATAATGCTGGCGTTACAATAAATCAGGACGACAATACGTTGTTTATTAAAATTGAAAAACAAGTTAGAAATTTACCGTTTGTTTTTACCCTGCTCGTGTACCAAGAGTTTCGTAGAAACGATCTGCAAGCAATCTGGCTAAAGGGACATAGAAAATAAATATAAATCAGAATTGAGTGACTTGTGTTTAAATACAATTAGATTAAAAAACACAAATCGAGTTTGAGTAAAATATGTCGTAGTTGTAAGCAGCGATGTCAATTCAGCCCTTTTCTTGCTCGATTTAGCACCATTTAACTACCAGAAAAGCGCATTTATTTCCACTTAGCGCATTTTTTTGAAAAGCGATAAATTGGATCTCTTCGTTTTTCTTTTTTAATGCTTTGTTACACAAAATTTTACATATTTGATCCACTTCCCTCTCACGTTGGAGTATATTCGAGGTCATGGTCTGGGGAATGCCAAGTCAGGGTGAAAGTACTAAGCCAGTATAATAAAACTTTCAAAGCGTTTGCCGTTCTCAGGCCAAACATTATCTTGAGGTTTGTTTGCTTAGATTTTCAGCTATAACTCAGCAACCATTGATGATTTCTTATTACATTGTTTAGCAAAATTTTAGCCACAGCTTAAATGAATAATTTGTGTTAGTATATCCATGCAAAAAAAAAAATAAATATCACTAAAGTATGTTTGATTTAATATTAGAAATATCACTCATACGTTTACATACCTACTACTCTACTAATAAATAATACTAGCAGAGCCCACCCCTCGAAATTCGAGTGCAAATTCTAGAAAATTTAATTTTTTCATTTGATAAATAATTTTATAAGAGCCTAAAGGTATGCTAATCAATTTTAGCCAATTCGCAATTCAACACTTTTTAAATAAAATGCATTAAATTTCACTATAAATATTTGTTGAACACATAAAAGATATATAAATGGGTTTCTTAATAAATAATTTTGTAATAGCCTAATTCACAATTCAACACAGGGCTTTTGATATAAATAATAAACACACACACAGTATGTGCTTTATGTATGTGTTAGTAGTGAGCATTATTCCTCAAATTGTTACAGACAGTGCAAATCTGTAAATATGGTGGACGGTTAAGAAGAAATACCTTGTAAATGATACATGTTATGGTATTCACAAAATTGATAAAGAAAAAGAGAAAAATTAAAATTTTTTAATATTTCATGAAAAATCGTCAATGGTTCTTATATTATAAGGAAAAAATATAAAAGGTCTTAAAAAAGTCTGGCCTGCGAACGCCACCTTTGGGGGTTTTATTAAACATTTAAAAATTTGTATGTTTTGTTAATTTAAAGAAGAAAAAATATTAACATTAAACTAGCTTCACTTCAGAAAAAAAATAGCAAACTTTAAAAGTATTAATTTTTATGCTGTTGACAAAAGATTGACAACCTTTACTATACAATAATAGAAAACTTTTATTTCTATTTTTGGTTTCAAAATTTTATTGAGTATCCATTATTTTTTAGTACTGCTTCACTATGCCGAGACATGCAATCAATTAAGTTGTTAGTGGTGTCCATTGAAATTTTTGCCACTCTGAATTAACTGGCTCTATGAGATCTGTCTTGTTTGTGTAATATCGTGTCCATATTTTTTTCAATACAAAATTTCCCATAGATTTTCATTCCAAAACCATAACTGCACTAGGAAGCAGCCGTTCAGTTACAACTTTGGAGGTGTTGTTTTGGGGTCATTGCCATGTTGGAACTTTTAGACAAGGGGTACATTTTCCTCTGCGCATTGATACATTACGTCAGTTAGAATTTGCCTGTATCAACTTCCAGTTAGAGTATATTTTACTACATGAATTGGCCCCATTCCTTTGCCCCAAAAACAACCCCACACCATAATATTGCCACCGCTTATCTAAACAGTTTTTTTTGTTTATTTTGGGTCTAGTCTTCTTCCCTTTGGTCATCGCACAGTGGTGTCATTGAACAAATGAGGTTGCAAAAATCAATAAAATCAGATTTTTAGTTTAGAAGATAAAACCTTTCAAAGCCGATTTTCAAATTTTAAGTAAATTGGCCCAGATTCAGTGCATTACTGCCGCCCAATAAAGTTTGGTTTACAAAGGACTCTTCGGAACTCATAAGGGCCACGGTGGAGGACATTCAAGAACAAATTGACAATATTAAGCCCGCTGTACTGAAAAAAAAAAATATCTTGAATATAGTTACGAGTTCCACGTGACCATGGTTGACGGAAAAGTCGTAAACGAACTGACAAGTACGACCTCAACATGGTCATGCCCGATTTGCAAAAAGACGCAAAAGAACTTCGGAGATTTGAACAATTCTACAAACGAGGATAGCAATTATGAATATGGAATCTCACCATTGCACGCAAGCATAAGGTGCATGGATTTCTTGCTAAAATTTGCATATACCTTTCCACAAAAGGAGGAACACTTTGATGCAAATACATTAGATAAGGAAAAGTTAGATATCAGAACGAACCGAATACAGGGTACGTTTTCAAAATAACTTTGATTAAAAGTAGACTACCCCCCGATCTTGAATATCTTAAACTGCAAACAACAGGCAAATTCTATCAAATATGCAGAATATGCTTCGAAAACTACATTACTTTTGGTGGTAATGTATTCACTAAAGAAATTTACCCCGACAGTTCATAAAATATAATTGAATATCAGTCCTTGCCAATTGGAGAACTTCCCGAAGATTCTCGAACACGTTTAAAGCATCAAGAGTGAGTCAAAATGAGGGCCTCTTCAACATGTTGGTAGCATCTTCCGATCCACTTATTTCATCTTTGCGGCATGCGAAGTCACGAAATGCATAATAATCAGAAATGATTAGTCGATGACATATACCTTCTGTTATGAATTGTGATAATTATTTTGAAGCAATTTAAAAAATAAACTCGAAAAATTTTAATATTTTTTTATTTATGGATAAAAATTTTAAAACATAAAAAAAACCTTGAAGAAGAAACTTAAACAACAAAAAATGGTTAAAAATCATATTTTTTAGTTAACATAAATATGAGTTTTTCAAGCCGTTAACAAATTTAAACTTTGATAACCCATAAGTAAACATTAAGAAGGTGTAGCCTTGTTTAAGCACTAATTTCATAGGTTGGATAATTGTCTATCACATACATGCCTTTTAACTTATTTGATTATCTCAATGAAAAAACTCAAGTGGCGACACTGTGCATTGTACAAAAGTTCCTCCAACTAAACTTGGACTCATCTGAAAAGAGAATAATTCATTTATTCTTTAGCCAAATTTATCCGATCCGGACAATTTTTCTCTGACATCAGTGGTTTTTTCATACAACGGTAACAACCAAGATTTGACTCAATTACTCGTCGGGAAAGAGTTCTAGCACATACTTTTAGTTTTAGATTGTTACTGTTACTCTTTATTAAGTTATCCTGTCTTCGACTCGTTTCATGAAGCCTAAGTCGTCACCGTGCATACTTCTTTCATTATATTTCTTGATAATTTTTGGAATTATGGATTTATTCATAGAATATTTTTAAAAAATTTTCTTTTGCTTAAGACCAGCAGTAAAATCGTTTATTATTCTGGTATATAATGCTTCACAAAACTTTATTCTTGCCGTTATTTTATAATAATTAATTACAAGATTGAAACATTGATAAATACAATCATTTTTAAAAAATAGTTTTAAAAAAACGTCTGAGACTATAAATATATATATAACGGTTAAGATTTTATACATTTTTTTTTAAACAATCTTCTATTTTTATTGTATTAATCAACTCTGGTACAGAAGATTAAAAGTTTCCATTGTTTTGTCATCACTGAAAAAAAAATACTTTTTTCTCGTTTCACTATTTTATTTTAAATTGAAAACACCAAAGTAGCGTTATCGCAAAAAAACATAATTTTAGGACGTAAAGCCAAATTATTAAGAAGCAAAATTGCCAAATTCAGAATTTTTTGAAAAAATATGTTTTAGCAAGATCTCATGAACTAATCAACCGATTTCAATAATTTTTGACTCAAAGTCTTCGCTTTAAATTGTACCTTAAACTGAAATATGGATTCAGCTCAAACATGGCCGCAAACATAATGTTTTTGGATGAAATAACTAGCAGACTCGATTTTAAAGAGTCCATAGAATACTGAAAATCATAGGTATTTGGTCGAAAATAAAATCGATCCGCCCTAATATATATATATATATTAATTTTGGTGTATGTGTGTGTATTATACCCACTAATAAATAGTCAATTTTTAATCACATAAAGCTGATTCCCGACCTTCACTTAAATTTATCAAAAAAACAAAATATCGCCTTGATTTTTTGAACTTAGATTTATACATATTTTTGAGAAATATAAGTGACTTTGCTAAATATGGTCATAATCGGTCCATTTTTTAAACTAAAAAAAAATTTAATTTTAGGTTTATTTTAAAGCAATAATTTTTAATAAATTTCTATATTTCATAATGCTGAATAAATAAATGTGTTGTACTATTGGAAAAGAACATTCAAAGATTATACTTTTATTACATTATGAATACCTCGTAAAATACTTTGAAAAGTCAATGCGTAAAATCATAGGTGATTCAGAGAAAGTTGAACAACGTACTCGTGGTTGTGTTTTTAATTTACTAATTTTCGGTCAGCTCTCTTATTAAGTGGTATTTTTTGGCTCTTAATAATAGGCGATTCTGTTAAGAGAGACTTTAAATGCCAATTGGTTAGTATAACTTCAAAAAAGAGAACTATATATCCTCATAGCGGTTAATAACCACTTTCGATATGAATTTCAACAGGAACCAAATATTATTAAACATTTATATGTGGTTTGGTTTATGTGTTTTTTGGGCAGTAAGAAATAACCACTTTCCCCAGGAAATTTTCCGTGATCCAAGTTTCTATCATTTTAACAACAATATATTTTTTTATACCCTATACCACTATGTGGTTTGGGTATAATGACTTTGTGCTGCTGTTTGTAACAACCAAAAATATTTGACCTACACCCATCTTTAATTATACCGATCGAATCAGAATCACTATCTGATTCGATTTAACGATGTCCGTCCGTCCGTCCGTCTGTGTGTCCATGTAAAGCTTGTAATCAAACTGCAGGTCGCAAATATGAATATATTTTGCTTAAATTTGGTATATAAGCTTTTATCGGCCATGGGATGAACGCTATTGAAATTGGTGAGAAGCGGTCCATGTTCAGACCTAGCCCCCCATACAAATGACCCCTATGAAATCAACATATATTGCCATAAGATCCAAATTATCATACAAATCTTAGTCAAATTGGGTTTGTATGTACATATTATATCCATTAATTAGTAGTCCAAAAATTATCCCTATTGGACAACTCTTAGTCATATGCCCCATATAGAGCTGCTTCGCGATCTTCACTTAAATCTATCAAAAAACAAAACTATTGCACTGATTCTTCTCAAATTTTGTTTGTATATATTTTTGCAAAATAGAAGAGACTTTACCAAACATGGTCAGGATCGGTCCATTTTTGGGCCTAGTCCGCATATAGATATATCATCCGATATGAACTTTCTCATCTCTGCAGCCGAAAAAATTAATAACAAGTAAGAAAATTATAGTCGGTCTAGACCGACTATACGATACCCTATACCATGCGTTTAGAGACCCTATCTCTTAGGCCCAACTAAGTGGACGTAGAAAATAAGCAAAAACCAAATTTGAGTCGGATTTTTATTATTTTTTTTGGCTGCAGATATGAAAAAGTTCATATCGGATGCTATATCTATATAAAGACTTGATCCAAAAATGGACCGATCCTGATCATGTTTGGTAAAGTCTCTTGTATTTTGCAAAAATATATACAAACAAAATTTGAGAAGAATCAGTGCAATATTTTTGTTTTTTAATAGATTTAAGTGAAGATCGGGAAGCAGCTCTATATGGGGTCAAAGGGATCATTTTTGGACTACTCATTAATGGATGTAATGAACGCATACAAACCCAATTTGAGTAAGATCTATATGACAATTTGGGTCTTATGGCAATTTATGTCGATTTCATATGGGTAATTTGTATGGGCGCTAGGTCTGAACATGGACCGATTCTCACCAATTTCAATAGCGTTCATCCCATGGCCGATAAAAGCTTATGTGCCAAATTTCATCAAAATAAATTCATATTTGCGACCTGCAGTTTGATTACAAACTTTACATGGACACACAGACGGACGGACGGACGGACGGACGGACGGACGGACGGACGGACGGACGGACGGACGGACGGACGGACGGACGGACATTGTTAAATCACCTCAGAAAGTGATTCTGATTCGATCGGTATAATTAAAGATGGGTCTAGGTCAAATATTTTTGGTTGTTACAAACAGCAGCACAAAGTCATTATACCCAAACCACATAGTGGTATAGGGTATAAAAATCCCACTCAATTTTGGTTTATGCTTATTTTCTATATCCAGTTAGTTGGGTCTATGAGATAGGGTCTATAGACGCATGGTATAGGGTATCGTATAGTCGGTCTAGACCGACTATAATTTTCTTACTTGTTTTAATTTTAATTTATGTGATTATGGCCTTTGGTATTCATTCTTGAACCCGCCATATTTTGGGAACTATTAGACAGGGATTCTATTTTTATACCCTATACCACTATGTGGTTTGGGTATAATGACTTTGTGCTGCTGTTTGTAACAACCAAAAATATTTGACCTAGACCCATCTTTAATTATACCGATCGAATCAGAATCACTTTCTGAGTTGATTTAACAATGTCCGTCCGTCCGTCCGTCCTTCCGTCTGTGTGTCCATGTAAAGCTTGTAATCAAACTGCAGGTCGCAAATATGAATGTGTTTTGATGAAATTTGGTATATAAGCTTTTATCGGCCATGGGATGAACGCTATTGAAATTGGTGAGAATCGGTCCATGTTCAGACCTAGCCCCCATACAAATTACCCATATGAAATCGACATAAATTGCCATAAGATCCAAATTGTCATATAGATCTTACTCAAATTGGGTTTGTATGCGTTCATTGCATCCACTAATGAGTAGTCCAAAAATGATCCCTTTGACCCCATATAGAACTGCTTCCCGATTTTCACTTAAATCTGTTAAAAAACAAAAATATTGCACTGATTCTTCTCAAATTTTGTTTGTACATATTTTTGCAAAATACAAGAGACTTTACCAAACATGATCAGGATCGGTCCATTTTTGGACCTAGTGCCTTTATAGATATAGCATCCGATATGAACTTTTTCATATCTGCAGCCAAAAAAATTAATAAAAATCCCACTCAAATTTGGTTTTTGCTTATTTTCAATGTCCAGTTAGTTGGGCCTAAGAGATAGGGTTTCTAAACGCATGGTATAGGGTATCGTATAGTCGGTCTAGACCGAATATAATTTTCTTACTTGTTTAAATATCACGAAGAAAAAGAAAAATTAAATAACTTATAAAAAAAATGCTACATTATAAATTCTATTATTTTTATTGAATATGCAATAATGTAATTTTGTTTTTTTTTTAAATAAAAAAATATTAAAACTGTAAGACGAAAAAATTTCGGAAAATCGTTAAGATTATACACATACACATTTGTTTTTATACCATAAAGTAACAGAGAAATGCACAAGGCACAAAGCAAAAAAAAAAAATAATTTTCACAACTTTGTTATCTAAAATTTATTATTTCTCACTCGTAAAAATGTTTTACTTCAAAACACTATCAATCGTATGGAAGAGAATTGTTGTGCATCACATGTGATTAGCAGAGCAGGGAAAGGGTTAAAATAATTTTATAAAAAATTTGTGCGATGTAACAGGTAACTCTGATCTTTAAATTGGTATTATAAAATTGGTTTGAACATTCTACAAAAAATTTGTTTTTAGTTTTAAATGATTGAAAATGCTTTAGTTTGTATTTAATGGTTGACAAAATTTGCCAATAATAATTTCGTATTAAGTTCTAAAATTATGCATTATTTTTTTTTATGAAATCCCTCTTTAGTATGTTCTCTATCGAAAGGTAAAATTTTTTTTCACAAAAAATACAGTTAAAAAAGAAGTTGATTGGAGTTGACTAAAACAATAAAAATAGAAGATGATATGAAAGCAAATATATAACATCTCAACCATTATTTAAATATTTATAGTTTCTGACGTTTTCTTTCAACTCTTTTTAAAATACAATTTTATTTTTAAATGTTTTAATCCTATAATTAATCATTATAATATAATGGCAAGAATACAGTTTTGTGAAGAGCAAAAATTTATGAGATATATTCTATAAATAAATACAAAATTACAACACTAATTTTTAATTTAATTTAACAGATTTTTATTTTTTTTTATTTTTTTTCTTCTATATTCCATGACCTCAAGCCGAACAAAAACCATCACACAACAACAATAAAGGTCAACAATATTTTTTTTTAGCATAAATACATAATTTAAAAAATTATCACAAAATATCGTGATTCACTCAACACTTAGGCGCCAGGCCCCGTAAAACGAACCAAAGATAGGATAATTTAATAGCAAGAGAGTTTAAAAAATGTTCAAAAATACTATCTGAAAAGGTCGTTAACAATCCGAAACTAAAAATATGTGTTCCAACTGTTTCCCGACGAGCAATTGAGGCTGATATCAGAGAAAAATCGACTGGCTCGTAGAAATTTGGCTACAGAACAAATGAACTGAGTCCAAATTTTATTTAAGAGGCCATGATGGAAGAACAATCGAACGGCGGTCAAAGGGAAAAAGACTAGACCAAAAGTAAACAAATAAAATTCATAAGTTAGGCGTTGGCAATATTATGGTATGGGGTTGCTTTTTGAGGCAAGATTGGATTCAATTCATGTAGTTAAAGATATTCTAACTGGAGTTTGATACAGGCAAATTCTAAATAAGGTAATGTATCAAGTCGTGCCTCCAAAGTTGTAAACGAATGGCTTCTACCTAATGTAGTGTTTTAGAATGGCCAGCCCAATCACCATATCGAACTCATAGAAAATAGAGGGGAAGTTGTAGATCGAAAAGACAGATCTCATACCGGCCGTTAATTCAGAGTGGCAAAAATTTCAATGGACATCAGTAATAAATTAATTGACGTGAAGCTGCACTAAAATATAATGGAAACCAACAAAATATTGAAATTGAAAATAGAGGGAAAATTTTCTATTTTCATATAGTTAAGGTTTCCAATGATTTTCAACAGCAGAAAAATGAATACGTTTTGTTATTATTTTCTGAAACTCGCAATTCGAGTGCAATTTCTAGGCAACTTTATTTTTCAACTTAGCCAAGTCACAAACCAACACTATTTTGGTTTATTATTATTGTGAATGAAGAAAACCAACTCATTAACAAATTTAATAAACACACACATGGCATATGTATAATTTTATATATGTGTTAGTAGCAACTTTAAATGCAATTTACTCAAAATAAAGAAAAAAAAATTTAAAATCTGTAAATCTGGTGAACAGCAAGAAAGAAATACCTTTCAAATAATATACGTTTGGTCAAAATCGGGATAAAGCGGTAGAATAAAACATCGGTAACAAGAAATCGCCTAGCCTATTAATATTATAGATATGTTTTCTTTTTTAAATAAATAGAACAAGCAAGATTTTATACCCTGTAAAACTATACATATGTTCAGGGTATAATGACTTTGTGGTGATGTTTGTAACTACCAAAAATAGTTGACCTATTTTTATATACCGACCAACTCAGAATTACTTTCTGAGGCGACTTAGCGATGTCCGTCCGTCTGTCTGTCCGTCTGTGTGTAAACTTTGTAATCGAACTACAGGTCGCAAATATGAATATATTTCGATGAATATGAGCTTCTATCGTCCAGAGAATGAACGGTGTTGAAATTGCAGAAAATAGGTGCATGTTCAAACCTAGTCTCCATACAAATGACCCTTATGAAATCGACTTAAATGGCCATAATATCCAAATTAGCACATAGATCGCGGTCAAATTGGGTTTATGTATACTTATTACATCCATTAATGAGAAGTCCAAAAATAATCCATATAGGACAATTCTTGGTCATATGAACTTGATTTCCGATCTTCACTTAAGTTTATCAAAAATAACAAGTAAGAAAATTATAGTCGGTCTAGACCGACTATACGATACCCTACACCATGCGTTTAGAGACCCTATCTCTTAGAACCAACTAACTGGATATAGAAAATAAGCATAAACCAAATTTGAGTGGGATTTTTATTAATTTTTTCAGCTGCAGATATGAAAAATTTCATATCGGATGCTATATCTATATGGGGACTAGGCCCAAAACTGGACCGATCCTGACCATGGTTGGTAAAGTCTCTTGTATTTTGCAAAAATATATACAAACAAAATTTGAGAAGAATCTATGCAATATTTTTGTTTTTTGATAGATTTAAGTGAAGATCGGGAAGCAGCTCTATATGGGGCCTATGACTAAGAGTTGTCCAATAGGGATCATTTTTGGACTACTGATTAATGGATGTAATATATACATACAAACCCAATTTGACTTAGATTTGTATGATAATTTGGATCTTATGGCAATTTATATTGATTTTATAGGGGTCATTTGTATGGGGGCTAGGTCTGACATGGACCGATTCACACCAATTTCAATAGCGTTCATCCCATGGACAATAGAAGCTTATATGCCAAATTTCATCAAAATATATTCATGTTTACGACTTGCAGTTTGATTACAAGCTTTACATGGACACACAGACGGACGGACGGACGGACGGACGGACATCGTTAAATCGAATCAGATAGTGATTCTGATTCGATCGGTATTATTAAAGATGGGTGTAGGTCAAATATTTTTGGTTGTTACAAACAGCAGCACAAAGTCATTATACCCAAACCACATAGTGGTATAGGGTATAAAAACGTTGCACATATTTTTCTCAAATTTGGTATGTATTTGTTTGCAAATAATAAGTGACTTTATCAAATATGATCAGGATCGGTCCATTTTTCGACTTAGCTCTTAATAACAATGCCACTAAAATTTGGTTTATGCTTATTTTCTATATCTAATTAGTTGGAACTAAACGCATGGTATATGGTACCGTATGGTCGGTCTAGACCGACTATAATTTTCGTACTAGTTAGTTTAATAAAACAGTTTTACATTTTATGATCAAATTTTTTGGTATTGGCAGTTCAAGTCGTCAAATATACATTTTGTTAAAAGTATCCATTACATTGTCAATCACTGTATGTGAATTTTTATTTAAAATTCATATGTACCACCATATAAAACCCCCAAAATCTTAAGGTTTTATTAAATAACACCAGCATGTAAACAGGATTGTGTATGTCTTATATCAATAATATTAATTGGCAAGGCGATTTCTTGTGCCATCTCTTAAATTCGCAGTTACCAACGGATTTTGACAAAAAATATACCATTTGAAAGTTATTTCTTTACAGATGTACACCATCTTTACAGAAGTGCATCATCTGGTACATTTTTTTGGAGTAGTAATTTAAAGTTGCTACTAAAACATACATAAAACACATAATTAAGCTTCAAATAAAATACTATACAATGCTGTGTGTGTTTATGAATTGGCTAAAATTGATTAGCATACCTTTAGGATCTTATAAAATTATTTATTAACAAACCCATTTATATATCTTCTGTGTGTTCAACAAATATTTATAATGAAATTTAATGAATTTTTTTTAAATTCACAATTTAATGAATTTTATTTAAATACTAGTATGTCCTGTTGTGCTGCGCTACTACTTCCCGAGACTAATTGACATGTATGTTTTTATAATCAATTTTTGCATCGAAGTTTGTATTGTGCAATTAAAACATTTTAATTAGTTTATTTTATATATATTTTTTTATTTTAATGCTTTCCTATATACGATATGTCTTATCTTTTCATTCGATGTAAAAATGATCAAATTTTTCGGCTTTACTACTCTGGAGTAAGATACATGTAGCTGCCCATGAGGAAAATATGTATTTTCAAAATTAAATATTGCAACACTCAACGATGGCCTTGAATTTAGAATATGAATTTTTGTATTTGAGCGATTTTCGGTTTTGGCGATTTTTGATTTTGGCGATTTTTGGTTTTGGAGATTTTTTACTTTAGCGATTCTGCCCATATTTTCCACGACTACCAACATTGGTAATTTATGTACTTGTCAAAAGTTTCAAGACTGTTGCATTCGTAGGAGTTTCCCTTTTATAGTACACCATTTATATGATATTATATATTTATTTTGTCGGGCAGTGCTAGGCCCACTGCTCCGATCATGCCCATTTTTTGTTCAAAAAATCACATGAATAACTTATGGGCTCGCGCAAAGTCACAGTGATCTCACTTTTACATTACTCCAGATATATGAAACTTAATAATTACTTTGTATGGGGAGTGCCACGCCCATTGGTGCGATACCAGCAATTTTTTGTTTACTCATATTAATATGTGATAGGCTTGTGCAAAATGTCAAGGCTATCCTTTTAAGAGTACACCAGTTATATGATATCATATATTTATTTTGTATTGGAGATGTCACGCCCATTGGTCCGATACCACCCATTTTTTGTCTGACTACTCAAATTAATAATGGATGACCTCAGACAAATTTGCAAAGCTGTCTCTGTCATAGTACTCGAGATATAAAATATTGAATTATTACTTTGTATGGGAGGTGCAACGCCCACTTATCCCGCCCACTTTCGGCAATGCTACTTACATAAATAATATGTGATTTTATACAAATTTAGAAAGCTCTCTCTGTCGTGGTACTCAATGTATATATATGATATTAAAAAATAACTTTATGTGTTCAATTTATAGCCTATGTCTGTTCTTAATGACCTTTCTAAATGTTGGAAGCAACATTTTTAAAATCAGATGAGTAGTTACGGAGATTACCTCCTACAAACAAACAAACAAGCGCACATTACCTCTTTATTATATTAGTATAGAAAAATTTATATCATATAAATTTATCAGACTATTATTACATATTTTTCTATTTTTATTTCTCAATTTCATGAAATTCTTTTTAGATTATGTCACTAAAATAAATATAAACTATACGTAGTTTCTTAATAATTTTTGCTTCTAACTTTTAAGACCAAATTAGAGAGCTTAAGAAATCAGGAAGCAATGTTTAAGAAGATTTGTTTTTTTTACGCAACCATAATTGGATTAAGCATAAAATTTCCTTCTTAATAACAGTCTAATTTTCTTTAACCCTTCTCTAATCTTGTTTTGTTGCTTTAATTCATATTAAGTTGTTTTTTTTGTTGCCTTTCATATGCTCATATTTTATCTAATAAATACTTAAAACAAAAAAGCTTTTAATACCTTTCAAAATATATTCACCTCTAAGTTTGGTCTACAACTACTTTTTCTATGGTTTGTGTGTGTATGCGTGTGTATGTGGTGCGCAAAAATTTGTTTTTATTTTTGTTGTTATAATAAACTCTTTTGGTCATTCATACACACAACGAGCTTTTGTATTATTTTTGTTTATGATGATTTTTGTTTTTTTTGTTTTATATACTGGCGTCTATATATCTCTGCTTTAATAGTAAAGCAATGGGTCAGCGAACTTTTTGGCTACAAAATGGAAACAAAAAAATTTTTATTTTGTATATAGTTAAATATTGATGAACATGCATACGGGGGGAGTATGTCGGTTCAGCGGATTAGGTTTGTTTTTTTTTTCTTGTTTTTTTGGGAGGAGGGTGATGTTCGACATTAATTTTAAACGTTTATGATGATTGTATATAAATTTTACAATATTGTTTTTGAATGCTTTTAAAATAGTTATAAAAAATCTGTTAATTATATATTTTATAAAAAAAATAACAATTTTTTAACACTTAACAACAATTGTTAATAGTATTTTAAGGGAGTTTCCTAATAAAAGATTTTTTTTTTTAAAGATTTGTATTGTTTTCTTTAATGCTGGACATTTAAGCATGATGTGTAATTGTTGTTGCTATGTGTTTGCTTCAATTTTTTTTTATCTTTTTTGGCTAAATGTTCTTTATTTTGAATTTCATGACTCGACGTAATATTTACGTCATTTTTTGAGATTTTCTTTTGTTGGCTTTAATTTAATTTTGATGAGGAAGTAGAGATTATTTTTGAGAGTATTATTCGTTTGTAACGCTTTCTTTAGAATTTAACAAGCTAATTATATGGTATTTTTTGCGATTTATTATGATATTTAGAGATATCTAGGGGATATATAAGCCAAGAAAAATATGAAATAATAAAAATATAATTATTTTAGAAAATATTTATGAGTGTTTTTGTCATAAATGAAAATAATAACTTCAAATCCCTTTAGTGGTTCTAGAAATATAAATAAAATTTTCTCACACAACTAATATATTCCGCGAAATAAATGTTCTCGGTTCATGACTTTTTAAAAAGTACAGTTTCATAAACAAATTCTTCAGATGTGCAGAGACTACATCTTAATATAACTCGAATGGACTTATTGTAGATTGAGGATTTCTAAGTAACATACAAAGAATATACAGTTATTCAAAAAAGTTAACGTACATTCTTTAATCATTTAAAACCAAATGAAAGCAAAATGTACAGTGACTCATTTGTCAATTTTCAAAAGAATATGACAGAATATTTTTACATATAATGCAATTAACAAAACAGAAAGCTAATTTAGTCTTTAAAAATATTCAAAACAGAAATAAAACTTAAAGGAGTGCGATCTCAGAGCTTACTTTGTGAGTACAGATTTGCCGTTATTAGAATCAATCATTATTTTCAAGAAACGGGAATTTGCATAGAATGAAGGAATAGTCGTTTTAAGTTAATTAATCTTTCAAGTTTTGAAAGTGTTATACAGTTATGTATTTGCTATAGGTCATCGAACATGAATAGAAGAGCGTGAATTTGTAATTAAAGAGTTTAAAAATAGGAAAACATAAAAATAAATTGCTGAAAACTTTAAGTTTAGTACTTCCACCGTTACGTATGATTAGAGTGGCTTAAAAAACCCAGCTAAGAGAAAATAAAATTTTTACAAAGGCAGACGAACGCTGGATACTACAAAAAACTAAGCTTGATCCCACTTGAAGCGCACCAGCTATTCCTTTTTGGTATCGATAAAACACAATTGCCTCACTCCAGAAGCAGATATGCACTTCCGAACAAAGTCTTTATTAAACTCACTGTTAGCTTTTCTTTAATTTATTCTGCATTAATCACTGAATAAAACTGAGTTCCAGAAGTCGATTTATTTAAGTACTTTTTACTGAACTCTAGTTGTTGACGTTAGAGATTTTTGTTTTATTTTTGTCTATTTCTCCTTGATAGCCGTTCCAAACTGTATGTAGACTAACACATCTATCAAATGAATATAAAGAGTCCCCAAATTTTGTAAGCGGATATTTTTGGATTTTGTGTAATTTTCGCTACAATATTTCGTTTATCGCAGTGGGATGAATCCTTTGATTTGTAAAAATTCGATTATAAATGTATGATTTCTTTACTCTTATTTACTGCTATACGAAGCAGAATATGTTCGTTAGGGCTCCCCATTACTCGAGCTTCGAGCTACTCGAGCTACTCGAGCTGCTTGAGTAGTTGATGAGCTACTCGAGCTCAACGAGTAGCTCGAGCAGTAAAAATTAGCATTTTTCATGTTTGAAAGCATGTAAAAAGTTAAATATAGGTATTTAGTATAAGAAATGTATACTTTTTATCGTTATTTCACTTGAATCGGAGTGTCCCACTGGCGTGGGCAAACTACTACTCGAAAAAGCTCGACGACTTTCCATACAAATGTATGAAAATATTAACTTCCAAAAACACATGGTATGATTTTACGTATTTTGAAGTCAGTTATATTGGTAGATTAGTCTCCTGAAATATTGAAGCACTCTGATAAAAACTATGGAGTGGGCTAAGTACTACTCGAAAAAGATCATCCACGTTCCACCCAAATGTATGGAAATAATGTTCTTCGTATATGTTTGATGCATATTTACAAAAAAATTTTTCAAGAACAGTTGGAAAAAACTTTCAGTATTTTAATCTGAATATATGTAGAGGATATGTTTTCAAAATTTCAAAGCATTTGGACAAAAATGTTGGCGTGTGGGAAGAGCTACTCGAAAATGATCGGAAATTTTGCAAAAAGTGTAAAAAAAATTTTTTTTAAATTTTTTCACTGTCTGTAATTGACTATATTCAGAGATTACTCATAAAAAATTTTAAGCCATTCCGACCAAAATTGTGGCGTCGGTATAGCACTACTCGACTGATATTGGCCACTTTCTATACAAATGTGTGAAAATATGCTCTTATTTGAAGTTTGATGACATTTTCCAGAAAATTTTCCACAACGACGTAATAAAAAACAAGTAAGAAAATTATAGTCGGTCTAGACCGACTATACGATACCCTATACCATGCGTTTAGAAACTCTATCTCTTAGGCCCAACTAACTGGACATAGAAAATAAGCAAAAACCAAATTTGAGTGGGATATTTTTAATTTTTTTTGGCTGCAGATATGAAAAAGTTCATATCGGATGATATATCTATATGGGGACTAGGTCCAAAAATGGACCGATCCTGATCATGTTTGGTAAAATCCCTTTTATTTTGCAAAAATATATACAAACAAAATTTGAGAAGAATCAGTGCAATATTTTTGTTTTTAATAGATTTAAGTGAAGATCGGGAAGCAGCTCTATGTGGGGCCAAAGGGATCATTTTTGGACTACTCATTAATGGATGTAATGAACGCATACAAACCCAATTTGAGTAAGATCTATATGACAATTTGGATCTTATGGCAATTTATGTCGATTTCATAGGGGTAATTTGTATGGGGGCTAGGTCTGAACATGGACCGATTCTCACCAATTTCAATAGCGTTCATCCCATGGCCGATGGAAGCTTACATACCAAATTTAATCAAAATATATTCATATTTGCGACCTGCAGTTTGATTACAAGGTTTACATGGACACACAGACGGACGGACGGACGGACGGACATTGTTAAATCAACTCAGAAAGTGATTCTGATTCGATCGGTATAATTAAAGATGGGTCTAGGTCAAATATTTTTGGTTGTTACAAACAGCAGCACAAAGTCATTATACCCAAACCACATAGTGGTATAGGGTATAATTACATTCGTTAGAGCTGTATATACAAAGAGAACAAAGAGAATTTTTCCAAAAAAAAAAAAAAAAAAAATTTTTTTTTCTTTTTACTTCCCGTAATTGACCTTATTCACAGATGACTCATTTAAAAAATTAAGTCATTCCGATTAAAATTGAGCTCTGGGCGAACAACTACTCGAAAAAGATCAACCACTTTCTATACAAATGTGTGCAAATTTGATCTTATTTTAAGTTTGATGTAACTTTAAAAAAAAATTTCCATCAGGACTTGCTAAAATTTTTTACTGTTTGTAATTGCAAATATATCAAGATAATCTTCCTTAAATTTCAAAGTATTCCGACAATAATTGTGCTATTGGCGAACTACAACTCGATAGAGCTCGACCACTTTCCATACAAATATATGAAAAAATTCATTTCATGCAAGGTTGACATCGATTTACATAAAATATTTAAGGCACACATGGTACAATTTAGTTTTTGGAAAAATTCTCTTTGTTCTCTTTGTATATACAGCTCTAACGAATGTAATTTTTTATTACGTCGTTGTGGAAAATTTTCTGGAAAATGTCATCAAACTTCAAATAAGAGCATATTTTCACACATTTGTATAGAAGGTGGCCAATATCAGTCGAGTAGTGCTATACCGACGCCACAATTTTGGCTGGAATGGCTTAAAATTTTTTATGAGTAATCTCTGAATATAGTCAATTACAGACAGTGAAAAAATTAAAAAAATTTTTTTTTTATTTTTTTACACTTTTTGCAAAATTTCCGATCTTTTTCGAGTAGTTGTTCCCACACGCCAACATTTTTGTTCAAATGCTTTGAAATTTTGAAAACATATCCTCTACATATATTCAGATTAAAATAGTGAAAGTTTTTTCCAACTGTTCTTGAAAAATTTTTTTGTAAATATGCATCAAACATATAGTAGCTCATCAACTACTCGAGTAGCTCGAGCTTCGAGTGGCTCGGGTAGCTCGAGTACTCGAGCTTGACCGTAGGCTCTAGTAATAACTTTCTGGGCATTGAAAAATACTACGAAATATATATTTTTGGAAAATGTTGGTGTACAAAATGCATTCAAGTTTCTATTAAATGCATATTTTTGAATATTTAACAAAAAATTACTTTTTTTCATTTAGTAAATACAAAAATTCTTTGGTCATTACGTGATTTTTTTTACTTTATTTAGTTGTAATAATTATACACAAAATGTTTCAGTTTTTCTTTTTAATATTTTACACTGAATTTCAAATTTCTTCCACTTCCTTGAATACGAAAGTATGGCGATTTCGCTGCATAATTTAGCGAAACTAATGTTTCACTCAACCTACTTAAGATTTTTTTCAGTTTCATATCTTCTTAAGTGTAAAATTTTCAATTGCAATTTCCTTTACATATCGCGATTTTTTTTTATTTCTTATATCTCGTTTTCGGCACGCGAAATTTCTTTTTCGAATTGCTTTAGGACAATTAAGTTATTTAATTTTTTTACCAGCAAAGAAAACTTTTTTTTTTTTTTTGAAACCGAATAAACTTAGTTTGATTACATTCAGCTAGCCGAATAGTTTAAAGTCATAAGATCGAGTTTTTGTAATGTTTATTAAAAATTTTTTTTGTTATTCTTACGATATTTAATGTACGATATTTTAGAAAAAAATAAATTGGGTATGATTAAACTTCTTAGTAATTATCTAAATACTTTAAAGTTATTAGATCGAGTTTTTTGAAAGGCAATTAAACTTAGTTTTGCTAAACTCGAAAGTTTAACTAAACCAAGTTTAGTTGTCATCCCAAAAAATTCAGCTTAAGTATATCAGTTATGAAATTATATAATTAAGTTTTTTTTTTAGCAATAAAGACTACTCTTACGAAACTGATAATAGTGGAAATTTGAAGTGCAATTGCATAAATATTCTATTATCAAAAAAAAAAAAAAAAAAAAAAAAAACGATTGTATGTTTGACAGTGTTGTATGTTCTGCTATAGAGACCATATCCATAAACCAAATTTGTGTGGCATTGTTATTAATTTTTTTTGCGTTCGTATATGGAAAAATTCATATCGGATGCTATATTTATATGGGGAATAGGTCGAAAAATGGACCGGTCCTGAACATATTTGGTAAGGTCACTTATTTTTTGCGAAAACATAATCAAACTCAACTTGAGAGAAATCTGTGCAATATTTTTTTTTTTATAGATTTAAGTGAAGATCGGGAATCAGCTATATATGGGAGCTATGACTAATAATTTTACTATAGGGTTTATTTTTGAATTACTAATTAATGGATGTAATAAACATACACAAACCCAATTTGGCCGAGATCTTTATCATAATTTGGATATTACGGTTATTTAAGTCGATCTCATAGGCGTCATTTATATGGCCAAATAGTTTAAAGTTAAAATTAGTAGTTTAAAAGCAGATTTTTATTTTTTTGCTTCTCAACATACTAAAATATGCTTGACGATGATTAACGAGGTTAGTCGAAATATCGGATAGTAATAAAAGTAAAAATAAAAATCAAAAATTTTATGGCTCATTTGTGCTGCTGTTTGTAACAACCAAAAATATTTGACCTAGACCCATCTTTAATTATACCGATTGAATCAGAATCACTTTTTGAGTTGATTTAACATTGTCCGTCCGTCCGTCCGTCTGTGTGTCCATGTAAACCTTGTAATCAAACTGCAGGTCGCAAATATGAATAAATTTTGATGAAATTTGGTATATAAGCTTTTATCGGCCATGGGATGAACGGTGTTGAAATTGGTGAGAATCGGTCCATGTTCAAACCTAGCCCACATACAAATTACCCCTATGAAGTCGACATAAATTGCCATAAGATCCAAATTGTCATATAGATCTTACTCAAATTGGGTTTTGTATGCGTTCATTACGTCCATTAATGAGTAATCCAAAAATGATCCCTTTGGCCCCATATAGGGCTGCTTCCCGATCTTCACTTAAATCTATTAAAAAACAAAAATATTGCACTGATTCTTCTCAGATATGGTTTGTATATATTTTTGCAAAATACAAGAGACTTTTCCAAACATGATCAGGTTTGGTCCATTTTTGGACCTAGTCCCCATATAGATATAGCATCCGATATGAACTTTTTCATATCTGCAGCCAAAAAAATTAATAAAAATTCCACTCAAATTTGGTTTTTGCTTATTTTCTATGTCCAGTTAGTTGGGCCTAAGAGAAAGGGTTTCTAAACGCATTGTATAGGGTATCGTATAGTCGGTCTAGAACGACTATAATTTTCTTACTTGTTTTTTTATTAATCTTTTTTGGACCTCAAGCCGAATATTATCAGCAAAATACTATAAACTAAGTTTAGCTGTCATCCCCATAATCTCGACATGAGTGCGCTTAAACTTTTATTAAGAAAAATTTAGTCCATAACTCTAGCCAAATAGTTTAAAGTAATAAGACAGAGTTTTTGAAACGCTAATTAAACATAGTTTATTTAAGTTCACGATTTTGAACAATTTAATTTTTAAAATCTTTAGTTAAATAGTTATAATTATAAGATCGAGTTTTCAATATATATCATAAATAAAACAAACTCAGTTTAGTTGAACTTACGATATTTAATGAGTAAGCCATATAGTTTGAAAAAAAAAAACTTAGTTTAGTGGAACTTTCGATGTTTAACGATTAAGTCACATAGTTTGAATGATATTAGTGTTTAAAACTGCGGGTTTAACTAAATAAAGTTACTTAAATTTTTTTGATTTTACTTAAATATTTTACTCCTTAGCCATATAGTTGAAAGTTACGAGTTTTAAAATAAATTTAGTGTAGTTAAACTCATAAAATAGAAGGATTAAATAAAATAAATTGAATAGTATTAGTGTTTAAAAATGTGAGTTTAACTAAACAAACTGTCAAAATCTAGGAAAAAATTGCTTCAACTTTTTTGATTAAACTCAGTTCTTAAAATCTAGCTAAATAGGATTTAATTCAGATAAAATTTAGTCGAACAGTTTGAATGCCATATGTGTTTACAAGGGTGAGCTTAATTAAACTAAGTTTAACAGTCAATTCAAAAACTAGGCATAAGTGCAGATAAATTTATAATTTTATATGTGTGTTTATTTTTACTCTCTGTCTGTCTGTCTGCCATGGGGCAACCCCATTCCCCCTCATCCAGTTGTTCTGAAACTTGGCCCATTGTCTTGTCACAGTCACGCATAGTCACGCACAGTCACGGAGTGCTTTAAAACCCATTTCCCCTTATCCGATCGAATCTGAAATTTGGTCGTAAAAAAGATTAACTTTGACATAGTCAGGCACAGTCACACATAGTCACGCACAGTCATGGAGAGATTAAAATCTCACTTCCCCTCATCCGATAGATCTGAAACTTTGTCGATAAACCTTGTTCTGGCCAAAGATTAATTTTAGGATAGCCACACACAGTCGCGCATAGTCACGCACAGTCACGGAGTGATTTAAACCTCATTTCCCCTCATCCAATCAATCTGAAACTTGGTCCACAGACTTGTTGTGAACAAAGATAAATTTTAAAATAGTCACACAAAGTCACGCACAGTCACGGAGAGAATCAAAATTCATATGCATAAGGAAAGAAAGAGTTTTAATAAAAACTTTGTTTTTATGGTTACATTATTATATCCTTCACACCACTGTGCAGACGGTATATATCAGCTTGTTATTCCGTGTGTAACATATCGAAGAATTAATTTACGACCCCATAAAGTACATATATTCTTGATCTTTATAACAACTAGAGTCGATACAGCGATATGCGTCTGTCTGTCCGTCCGTCTGTCTGTCTGTCTGTCTGTCTGTCTGTTTAAATCACGCCCATTCACAAAATAAACCATTTTCCTGGTTAAACTTATGACGATATTATTTCCCACTATTTGGGGCAGGCTTGTGTTGAAAATGGGGTAAAGTGGGCATCTTTGTGCCAAGATATGACGTAAAATATGGAGATAACTCTAAAGAATGCTTAAAATTCAGTGTGTTTATTGTAAAAACTTTTTTTTTATATTAAGTTTATCAAATAAACTTTTTCAAATATTTCGTTAACATTTGTTATAAATAGCGTGATAAGTCCAGATTTTAATATGTTAATGTAAACGTAAAACTCAGGTGGAGGATATCAACGATTCGGCATAGCCAAATTAAACACTCTTGTTTACTTTTTGTGCATTGATAATGTCAATAAGATCTTTCAGAATGACAACAGAATATTTTTCTTTTAATTTTCTTTAAAAAAGTATCCACAATATGTGACCTTCTCTGAGAAAAGGGACCTAGTGTGTGAAAATTAAGTTTTGAGAAAAAAACGCATTTAAAGTTTCTACACCCTTTTAGGTACCAGAATCCACCGTTTTTGACACAACCCATTTTCTGTCACACTAGGTCCCTTTTCTCGGAGAAGGTCACATATACTTATCTTTAAAAACTTTGCAGAATTGGAAGAAAGTATAACCATGAATTCAACAAATAGAAAATCAAAATAACACTTTCTGAGTCGGTTTAGCGATATCCGTCCGTCCGTCTGTGAGTGCATGTAAACCTTGAAATCAAACTACAGGTCGCAAATATGAAATTTGATGAAATTTAATAAAGCTTCTATCGGCCATATGAAGAACTCTGTTGAAATTGGCTGAAATCGGTTCATATCCAGACCTAGTTCCCATACAAATGACCCCTATGAGATCGACTTAAATTTCCATAATATCCAAATTATCATGTAGATCTCGGTCAAATTGGGTTTGTATATGTTTATTGCACTAGGCCAAAAATAAACCCTATAGGTCAATTCTTAGTCATAGCCCCCATATGAAGCTGATTCCTGATCTTCATTGAAATCTATCAAAAAACAAAAATATATTGCACAGATTTTTCTCAAATTTGGTTTTTGTATGTTTTTGCAAAAAATAAGTGGCCTTGCTGAATATGGTCAGGATCGGTCCATTTTTCAACCAAGTCCCCATATAAATATAGCATCCAATATAAAATTTTTCATATCCGAAGGCAAAAAATTAATTGAGTTGCCACTCAAATTTGGTTTATGCATATTGTCTATGTCGAATTTGTTGGACCTAAGAGATGGTGTCTCTAAACGCATGGCGTTAGGCTATCGGCCTAGACCGACTATGATTTTCTTATGTGTTAAGTATGAAATAAATTTTTAGAATTTTCTTAGTGAAACAAATGCATTTGCCATGAACTGTTGGCTTATAGATATAAGGCAACTGTAGAACACTTTAAAATATAAAATTTTTTTTTTTGCAATACTTACACTTTTGGTTGGAAATATAGCATCAAGTTTAACGGTAATCCATTTTAAAGCTGCTTTTCGTGATAAAAGTAATCCACAATTAATCCGTTCAATGGTTTTGATATTTATGAGAGTATTTAATCCTTTAGCACAGTTTTTGGGTATTAGGAGGGGGTGTATATTTTGTTAAAGAAAATATTTTTTTTCGATTTTGTTTTTATTTTTTCAGTAAAATAATGGATACGATGATATATAAAAAATAGAAAAATACTTCCATAAATGTTAAGCATGTATAAAAAAGGAAATTGAGGAAAATGAGACAGCAAAAAAGCAAAAAAAAATAAATTAAAACTAAAACAAGTCAGCAAACTAAAACAAGACAAATTACAAGCTTTTTTATTTGAAGCACTACACCGATCAGAAAATGTTAGTAATTGTAGAAGAAATAACATGCAAAGAAACTTTTGGATTAAAAAAGCCAAGGGAGGTACTCACAAAAAAAAAAAAACAAATAGCACAAACACACACAATTTTTTTTATAAACGGAAGTTTAAAATTTTTTTTTTTAAAAATAAACAAAATCATAAAAATAGACAAAAAAAGTCTAAAAGGGAGGAAATCAAAGAATTTTGCTTAACCAAAATTTCTGGCCAAACTGTTTAGAGTTTCTATTGTTTTCAAAAATCGTAATAGAAATTTTTATTTACAAAACTATGGTTAATAAAAATTTGGAATTTTGAAAACGGTTTTTTAAATTAAGATTAAGGTTTTATTTATAGGGGCCGGGGGTTGGATGATATATAGTGTTTGATATTGTTTATTTGGGGTGGAGTTGGTTAGAAAAACATAAACAAATATTGTTTTGGTATTTTTTTTTTGTATCTCTTTTGTTGAATGAAAATATTTACAACAGTTTTATCTTAATGATTTATTTGATATATTTTTTAATTATATATTAAGGTCTTGGTTTTTTTTTTTTGATATTTTAGAGAAATATATATTGAAAAAGTATTCCTTTTTTCAAAATAATATTGCAACTTTTGTATTTCCTTCTTTCATAAAATTTGTTTTGTATTATTTTGTAAATTGCACTTGTTTACACTTTTTTTTTATTTAAACTTTTTCTTATATGTAGTTTTAAATATTTTTTTTTAGTAGTTGTTGTTTTTTTTTTCAAAATTATCCAGATTTTGAATTTTTTATTGCTTTAATTGAATTAAATTCAAATCACTTTTTCCGGTTTGGTTTTTAGGTAAAAATATTTTTGTTTCCGTTTATTAAAATATTTTTCAAATTTTTGCTTAAACCGTTGTTGTACGAATTCTTTTAGTGTATTCTACTTCTTTTTTTCATTGATAATATATACGCATATTTTTTTTTATTTTGTTGTTGTTGTTTTTGGGTTTCTGTTTTTGTGTTCATAAGCGTCGCGTTTGAAATTTTTTTACAAATCCGTATACGCCAACGGTAGAAAGCCAACTGTGCGCAGGCGCTCGGTTATGAAAAAGAAATTCAAACGATGCTGCTGCCTGTCTGCCACTAGCAACAAACATACTTTACTATAACGGAAAGCCATACAACTTTACAAAAGACCGTAATGTTTTTAGTAGAGCTCTCTGCTTAAGAATGGTAATGAAGTATAGAAAACCAGTCATAAAACCAACATATACACACACAAACACTCATAGCAACAACAAAACAATATGACCATGGCTCTCTTGTATTCAAACTAAAAAAAAAAATGTTTCAGCAACATGTTGTTGAACTTTTATAATAAACACAAAATTTACCTTCAATTTGGTCAAAGTCAGGGACAAAGTTGTTTTGTTTTTTTTATTGTTTAATTTGTTAAATCTGTTTTGATTTTCTTAATGCTCTCTTACTCTTATTTAACAAGGAAATCAAATCACTCTCTTTGTCATAGATATTTGGAGAGTTAAAAATTATTTGGTTTGTCCGTTTGTTATATCGTTTGTCTTAACATGTTGCAATGTATTCTAAGACGTGATCAATGTGGCATAGATTTATATATATGAAAAAAGAAAAAAAAAGTAATTTTCTTAAGTTTTCCTCCCGTCTAGCCCCTTCTTTCTACATGCATATGTTAATTTTATTCATGACTTGTTTTCTTTTAAAGCGGTGGTTAGTGTTTAAGAGAAGAATAAAACGAGTTTGTATATATAATGGCGTTTGTTTCTTAAGTCTTTTGTATGGTTTGTAAGTATGTAGATAAACTCTATTAGATGATTGACTATAAATTAATGATATTACCAACGCAGTATGTCAGGAATTTTTTGTTTTTTTTTTTTTTCTTTATTAAAATCATGTCCGAATAAACCAAAGCAAATATGGTTTTTATTTTAATAATATTTTTACGATTATATATTTGGAGTTTAATTGTGTTAATAAGGGATCAGAAAGTTCAATTAGTGATACGACGCTATATTTTTTGTTGTAAGCTGAATGTAACAAAAATATGAATGTAACTTGTTTGGGCAGTAAAACTTGACAAAAAGCTTTCAATTGTATGATATTTTAATATGATATGTCTTTAGGCAACAAATACATGACAATCTCACTTAAATTTAGTTTAGGCTTATAAGAATTGCTATTAAGCAGCAGCATTAGTTGAATTAAATTTTTAAATTATTCAAGAAAATAATCAAACTGAATTTATATGTAGTTAAAGATTTTTGTGAAGAGTATTTGTTTATTGCCAGGTGGAGGTGAAAATTTTTAAACTAGGACTGAATCGGAAAAATCTTCGATGTGGAATAATCGACCAGTTGTTTGCCGATCAACTAGCTTCCACCTGGAGTATTGTATAGGGTTGTAAGTTATTCGGTTTTCAACTTTGATCGATTTACAATTGAAAAAATTATTTATTGATGGATAAGTTGATCGGATTTCAAAAATCCTTCACTTAATCGATCAAATAGCGATTAAAAATTGAAATTCAAAATTAAAAAAAAAAGAATTTAAGTAAATTTAAAACAAGAAACATAGAAACTTAAAATAAGACACTGTATAAAAAAAGATATGATAAAAATTATTTAAAAACATCGTTTAAAGTCTTGATTTATACGTTAGAATTTTAATATTTTCAAAACGTTTCGTTTTATAGAATGAGCCCCTAAAATAAATTGAGATCATATTTTATATTTTCGTTTTTAAAAATTTTCAAAAAACAGTACAATCTTAAAAATCTTAAATAAATTGAGATAATATTCTATATTTTTTCTTATTTAAAAGCAATTTAGTTGAAAAAGAAATGTTCAGAAGAGAACAATTTAAACTAATTTGATTTTTTTAAATAATATTTTAAAAATAAAGTTGGATATGGTCTTGTTTCTTTAAAGCGACTTATGGCTTTTGTTTTGATAATTTTTGATTTCGAGACAATTATTTTTTCAATTATTTTATATGTATGTAAATTGATAATTTTTTTTTTAAAACAAAAAACAGTTTTTAATTTATTATTTTCTATTTTTACAAATATAAAAGTGAAAAAAATTATTCTGGATCTCTATCAGGAGATACAAATTAGCCAGGCTCATGATCAAATGTTTTCACTTTTAACGAAGTAAAACACATTTGTTTAAAAATTTAATTTATATTCTCCAAGACAGTTGCGAGTCGCGTAACCAGCCCTCATCAGTAAGCATTTAAGCTATTAATCTCCTTTAAAATCATATTCAATTTACTTAATTTACCAGATTAGTCAAATAAATCGGTTTATTTGTTAGTCGAAAAACATAATTTTAGAGATGTATGATCGAATTCATTATATTTCATGAATTAATTGAATACTTTCTAACCAAGTGACAATTCAAGTGCTGAAGAGTCACACATCACTAAATCAATTGTGGCCGTCGATCAAAAGGTCACAGGTAAAAATCTGTAATGTTAATAGGAGGTTGCATAGACTGAATCTTGGGCTTCATTTTGAAGATATTTGCCTTGTGTAAATTTTAAGTGTTAAACTTGCTTTTGTTGATTTCAAGTACAAAAACTCAACTGAAAAAATTCCTAAACAACTTTCTAACCGAACCCTTACAGATGGCAGCTGTTGGATCCATAATTGAGGAAATAATTTAAAGGAACATTTGAAGCTGAAAACAGAAAACAGCTTTGTTGTGTCTACCGAATTTTTTTTTCCTATCAAAATGTAGTTTGCAATCGAATTTTAAGTTGATGAAGATTATAACTCTGTTGTCTTAACAATAAATATATTACCATAATAGAAAATAGCCACACTTAGAACAATTCGAAAATATATTTACATTTTTTAAAATGTTTCTATATCAAAACATGATATATTAAGTGCAAAAAAGAAAACTGAAAATGTTTTCAAATGAAAAAACTTGCAATATGGACATTTATCTATAAGTTCAAAAAATGTTGCCAAAAAAAAAAAAAATTTGATCAATTTTTATTATTGTTACAATCTATAAATATTTTATGTACGTTGTATAATGTACGTTTTTATTATATTTCTTTTTTCATATTGGCGATTTTTTTGTATATATTTCGGGAAAGCGTTAAAAAAACTTTGTGGCAATACCAGTCTAAACTAACACACGTGGGTTATAATTATACATACATACTCAAATACAACAAACACTATAATAACAGTAGCAGCAACAACAATTACTGCTACCACATACAAATTATAAAATTTAGAATAACAACAGTAACAAGAAAAACGTAGAAAAATAATATTTTTTCGAAAGTTCTTTTACATTAAAATCTCGAGAGTAATTAAACCGATTTGGTTAATTTTAAACATAAAGCTGGTCAGCATATCAATGAAGAATGTTTACTAAAAACAGACAACCCAGGTAACCTGCTGATGCCGCGATCGTGATTTCCACATCCGGACAGACGGACATCGCTATATCAACTCGGCTTGTTATAAAGATCAGAATATATACATACATTTTATGGAGTTCAGTAATTTTTTCTAATTATTACAAATGGAATGACAAACTTATATATACCGTCCGCACACTAGTGTGAACAGTTTATAGAGCGTATATATATTTTAGACATAATATCAGTTTGTATTCTCCGATACAATACACTTATGAGTTTTATTTCACAATTCTCGGAATAGTTTTTATAGTTGACTCTCCTTATTATATTCAAAATGTTATCATTTAGGAGTATTGAATATGTAGGATTATCACTGTGCTTTGGAATGCTTTTTAAAAACGACCGAACCCCACCACTCATTTACCCACGCCTGCCAGCCGAAGCGGCACGTTCCCTTAACATGGAGACCGCGGACACATCAGAGTGGGGCAAGTAAAATGTGTGGTCACAAATCAGCTACAGAACTATATCATCAGCTGATATTAGGTAACAGACATATTTAAGCATAAAGAATAAAAAATATTACAAATATTACAACTTTAGTCTTCATGCTAAAGTTCTTTCTGCTCCTCGGGGCAGCAAGAGCTTTTGGTCATTTGTTAAAAGAGTAAAGAATAATGCTAGTTCTGCTATCCCAACTCTTATAATGAATGACCAAATATTCACTGACCCGGTTGATAAGGCTAACCTTTTAGCTGAACTTTTTGCAAAAAATTCATTTTTGCCGTATAGCGATCAACCACTGCCCGAATTCGAAAGAGTATCTTGTACTATGCCTAAAATATTCTTTCGAGCACGTGCAGTTAAAAGGGTTCTTTCGGATCTCAACATTAACAAGTCTCCGGGACCGGATGATATACCAGCACTGGTGCTGAAACAGTGCTCTTCGACGCTAGCCAGTCCATTGTCCAACCTTTTCAGCCTTTCGTATCGTGCGGGAGTCTTTCCCTCTTGCTGGAAGGTTGCTAGTGTCCAGCCAATCCCAAAAAAGGGTGCGGCTAATAACCCTGAAAATTACCGTCCAATTGCAATCTGCTCTGCGCTCTCAAAGGTGATGGAGAGCATGATCAATTTCCACCTTGTGAACTACCTAGAGGCCAACTCACTTCTTAATGATCGTAAGTATGGCTTCCGTAGAAATCGTTCCACGGGAGACCTGTTAGCTCTACTTTCTGAGTGCTGGAGTCGATCCATTCGCAATTTTGGCGAAAGTAAAGTGGTTGCTCTGGATATTTCCAAGGCATTCGACCGTGTATGGCACGGTGCATTGATATCAAAGCTTATTGCATTTGGGGTCGGTAATGACTTCACTCGATTTATATCGAGTTTTCTCAGAGACCGAACAATACGTGTTGTTATTGATGGGGTCTCATCTAATGAGTTTCAGCTTATTTCAGGGGTACCCCAAGGTTCTGTTCTTTCTCCTTCTCTTTTCCTTATCTTTCTGAACGACCTTCTTGGCCAAACTTTTAACTCTATATACTCTTTCGCAGATGACAGCAGCATTTGTCATTCATTTTCCTTTAATTGTAGGCCAAGCCTCTTGGAGGTTGGGGGCAAAAGGCGGACAATGAATGACACACTCAATCAAGACCTCTTAACAATCTCCGAGTGGGGTAAAGCGAATAGGGTTGATTTTAATGCGCTGAAGACCCAATGTTGTATGTTGACCCATAGGGCCATGGAATCAACAATGTCATCTGTATATATGGGTGGTATAGGTATTGAGGAATCGGATACTCTTGATGTTCTGGGCATGAGAATTCAATGTGATGTTCGTTGGAACGAGCATGTTTTTCAAGTGTCGAAAGAAGCATTCAAGTGTCTTGGTTTTCTAAAACGGTGTAGAAATTACTTCACTCCTTCTGATCTCCTTAAAATCTATACCACTTACATCCGACCGAAAATGGAATACAACTCCCATATATGGGCAGAGGCTCCGAAGTCTATTTTGGAGCTACTGGACCGTGTGCAAAGGAGGGCGTTGGCGCTCATCAATGACAGTAGGGTATCCAATTCTATTGATTCATTGGAACACCGTCGGAATGTGGGTTGTGTAGCACTGTTCTATAGATATTACCATGGGAAATGTTCTTCTGAGATTAGCTAACTTATTCCAAGTGCCCGAGTTTCGGTTCGCTCTACCCGCTTCTCTAGTAGATCACATCCGTTTGTAGTCTATTGTCCAGTTGACCGCACAACGCATTATAGAGGGAATTCGTTTATCAGTCGAACTAGCCGTATGTGGAATAAACTCCCCGCAGAGGTCTTTCCTGACTGTTATAATCTAATAAAATTTAAGTCAAATATCCATAAACACTACTCCCTCTCTCCTCCTTCCCATAACCTATTTTCCTTAAATCAACACAATGCACTGCATTTGTAGGGGGCATCCCCTGAGTGTTGGTTAACAAAAAAAAAAAAAAAAAAAAAAATTGTATAACCCATTGGAATCATGACAATTTCTGCGGAAAGGATATGAATCTATAATATAATATAATATAATATAATATCTATAATAGGCAAGGCGATTAATTGTGACCGATTTTTAGCCTTCAATTACCAGCAGACTTTGATGAAAAATATACCATTTGAAAAGTATTTCATTTTAGCTGTCCACTGTATTTACAGATTTGTACCATCTGGAAGATTTTTTTGGAGTAAAGTTCATTTAAAGTTGCTACTAACACATACATAAAATACATATTTAAGCTTCAAATAAACTAGTCAATGCCGTGTGTGTGTTTATTAAATTTATGTCGAATTGTGAATTGGCTAAAATTTATTAGCACACGTTTAGGCTCTTATAATATTATATGTTAACAAACCCAGTTATATATCTTCTGTGTGTTCACCAAATATTTTTAAATGAAAAATCAATTTTCTAGAATTTGCACTCGAATTTCAAGGGCTAGGCTCTGCTAGTTAGTATAATTAGTGCTAAAATAATCCAAATAAAATGGATCAAAATGTCTTATGAATTACAAGGTATGTTACAATTTTAATATGATAAAAGAAACTCCGGGTCAATATCACTATTGGCAAGGTTGAATACAAAGGTAACACCCAGCATGGTCCTCCTATTATCAAGAGTTGAGAGTGTGATAAACATTAGTCGATTAGTATATGATGGTAAGGCATCACAACTTCAACGTGGTGTAGACAGAATACCAAAACTTTTCTGCACAGACTCATTTGCATTGGAGTGAAACTGATAATATGGATTCCAAAAGTGGTCTTACAACTGCTGTATGAAGATGTTTAGTAGCATATGAATCTGAAAATTCCTTAGCCTATCTTTTAACGCAACCAAGAGTAGATCTTGCCTTATTAATAATAATACTAATATGACCAGTGATCTCAAGTTTCCTATCCATAAGTACACCAAAATCCAAAAATGTTTGAGCGGTATTCAATACTATTCCATTAATGCAATACTCGTTAGAAATTATCCCCTTTCTGTGAAATACCATATGTTTACATTTCTTAAGATTCAGTTGCATCAAGTTCACATTACACCATTCAACTAATAAATCAAGCTCACGCTGAAGAGTAATATGATCATTTATGTCGTTGAAACTGTGGAATAACTCAACATAATCTGCACACACAACGACGTTGTAATTCGAATTTACAGTCGGAAGATCATTTGCGAATATTAAAACCAATTACGAGCCTAAATGACTGCCTTGGGGAACACCAGAAGCAATACTTACAATCCACAAAATAATAGATTCATGTATGCCAATGAGTCTTAGTTTGATAAGTAAAATATTATGATCCAATCTATCAAAAACTTTACTTAAATCAAGGTATATAACATCCGTCTGCTCATCACGGACGAAACCTTTGGAAACTTGAGTCGGAAATTCTAGAAGATTATTAACTGTTGACCTTGATACAATACAGTATGAAACGATGCATTATTGTGGTGCAAAATCCAAGAGTTTTCTGGCAAAATCTCTGGCCTCTAATAATATAGCTTCACGAAAATGACTGGTTACGAGGGGAATTCATACCATGATAATCAAAAAAATGTGTTAACACTTTAACGTGCTTTTTTCCGTCTCTTGATTGGTTGGTTGTTTCGGATTCTTAGGTATACATTTAATTTTTATTACCTGCAATGTTGCATTTCATTTTGTTCTTGTAGTCACAAAGCATTGATTTACAGATATTAAGTTGAGAGTGTTTATGGATCCAATCATTATTCAATATCTTTAGAGCCGAAAATATTTATTAAAATATTTAGTTTTGACTGATCTTTGTAAAATCTCGACAATTTAATGGAACTTCTTAGTTAAACAAAATCCCACATTAAAATCGTGTTAAAATCGCCAAAATATCTTTTAGTTATTTGGCATGTCAAAAATTATTTGCCGAAATCGATAAACCCATGAAGTTTAAATTATGAAAGCCACTTCTCTCAGTTCTTATATCTTTGGATCGTCAGGAATATATATATTTTTTTTAAAGTAGTATAGCTCTGTCTATAAATAAAAATCATTCATTTGATGAAAAGAAAAATTCGACTTTGAAGCGAATCAATAAAATTTTTGAAATCTGCTATCCAGTACTTGGAAATATTGTGTGATTTTGGGTAGAAATACTTTTTCGGAAAAAATCATGTGAGTTCGATCGCAGGGGAGATGTGTAAACATCTCGTAACTAAAGATTTTTTATTGTACTTTTTTGAAATCAAAAAGAAGGCGCCATCTATGTATCACTTATAGCAATCAACTGCAGAGGCTCTGCTAATATAAAAATATATATTATTCATTTTCATTTTTCGTTTTTCATTTTTCATTTTTTATTTTTCATTTTTCATTTTTTGTTTTTCATTTTTTATTTTTCATTTTTGATTTTTTATTTTTAATTTTTTATTTTTCCTTTTTTATTTTTAATTTTTCATTTTTAATTTTTCATTTTTACTTTTTATTTTTCGTTTTATATTTTTAATTTTTCATTTTTTATTTTTCATTTTTTATTTAAAATTTTTTATTTTTCATTTTTAATTTTTTACTTTTTTTTTACTTTTCATTTTTAATTCTTAATTTTTAATTCTTAATTTTAATTTTTTTTTTTTATTTTCCATTTTTTTTTTAATTTTTAAAGTTTTTATTTTTAATTTTTCATCTTTCAATTTTTATTTCTTATTTTTCATTTTTTATTTTTCATTTTTTATTTTTTATTTTTAATTTTTAAGTTTTAATTTTTAATTTTTAATTTTTAATTTTTAATTTTTAATTTTTAATTTTTAATTTTTAATTTTTAATTTTTAATTTTTAATTTTTAATTTTTAATTTTTAATTTTTAATTTTTAATTTTTAATTTTTAATTTTTAATTTTTAATTTTTAATTTTTAATTTTTAATTTTTAATTTTTAATTTTTAATTTTTAATTTTTAATTTTTAATTTTTAATTTTTAATTTTTAATTTTTAATTTTTAATTTTTAATTTTTAATTTTTAATTTTTAATTTTTAATTTTTAATTTTTAATTTTTAATTTTTAATTTTTAATTTTTAATTTTAAATTTTTAATTTTTAATTTTAAATTTTTAATTTTTAATTTTTAATTTTTAATTTTTAATTTTTAATTTTTAATTTTTAATTTTTAATTTTTAATTTTTAATTTTTAATTTTTAATTTTGAATTTTTAATTTTTAATTTTTAATTTTTAATTTTTAATTTTTAATTTTTAATTTTTAATTTTTAATTTTTAATTTTTAATTTTTAATTTTTAATTTTTAATTTTTAATTTTTAATTTTTAATTTTTAATTTTTAATTTTTAATTTTTAATTTTTAATTTTTAATTTTTAATTTTTAATTTTTAATTTTTAATTTTTAATTTTTAATTTTTAATTTTTAATTTTTAATTTTTAATTTTTAATTTTTAATTTTTAATTTTTAATTTTTAATTTTTAATTTTTAATTTTTAATTTTTAATTTTTAATTTTTAATTTTTAATTTTTAATTTTTAATTTTTAATTTTTAATTTTTAATTTTTAATTTTTAATTTTTAATTTTTAATTTTTAATTTTTAATTTTTAATTTTTAATTTTTAATTTTTAATTTTTAATTTTTAATTTTTAATTTTTAATTTTTAATTTTTAATTTTTAATTTTTAATTTTTAATTTTTAATTTTTAATTTTTAGTTTTTAATTTTTAATTTTTAATTTTTAATTTTTAATTTTTAATTTTTAGTTTTTAATTTTTAATTTTTTATTTTTCATTTTTAATTTTTAATTTTTAATTTTTAATTTTTAATTTTTAATTTTTAATTTTTTATTTTTCAATTGTTAGTTATATTTTGGCTTTACATAATACATACATACATAATTTATTAATAAATTTATAATTTTTTTAATTTTTCTTCGACCGCTACTCACTTATTGTCAACATACTTACGTGCCAGGTAAACTAGAATCCAAAAGTCAAAAATACTGCCTGCAGCAAGGGGTGTACCTCAGGGGTCCATTGTTAGGCCAATAATATTCTCACTGTACGCAAATGACCTCCCAGTTATTTTAACAAATTGTATTGTAAGAATGTACGCGGATGACGTTCAACTTTATACCAGTTGAGGTAAGCCCTAATCGACCAGTGTATTATCTCTATTAATCAGCAACTCCATCGTATTTATACATGGATAACGGCAAATGGTTTAGAGATAAATCCGAAAAAATCTAAATGAATTGTAATTCAAAAGCGACTTGCCAAACTAAATAATATACCTAATATATTTATAAAATTTGTACTCACGAAAATTTAAAGAAAATATTTTTAAACTGTTTCCGGTTAATCTTAGTTGTTTTTTGAATTTATATAAAGAGAATTTGTAATTAGTTATTAACTTATTAATTTATTAATTATTTTATAACTTTCAATATAATCAGTTCCATACTGCAAAATAAGACTTTTAGTCTTGTGTTTGGAGCAGTTCTAATAAATAAATAAATAAAATAAAATAAAATAATATTGATCCTTGCGGTACACCTTTTATAAGGTTTAAAGGTTAAGATGACTTGCTATTTACGTATACAGATTATGTGCGGTTTCTGAGGTGAGAAATTAGAATTGAATTGATATTGACGAAATATTAAAGAAACGTCTTAACTGCATACCGAGAGCTTGATGATAACTGTGTCCAACGCCTTGGAAAGATCTAGAAATACGAGGATGGTTATTTTGCTATCGTCTATGTCACGTCTTATTATTTCGCAAACATCAGTTAAGGCTGTTACGCAGGTATGGTTTGCTCGAAAGCCGGATTGTTTATGGGGCATTAAATTGTGTTGAGTTATATATTCATTTATTTGAGAAACAATTATCTTTTCAAAAACTTTTGCCAAATAATATAGAATGGCTATTGGTCGTTGCTCACAATTTAATTTTGGGATGGGTATTATTTTAGCATTGTTCAATATGGTAGGGAAACTGCTTGAAGTTATAATGTTGTTAAAGAAAAAAGTTAAATGAGGCAGTAAATGCGGAAAATGTATTTTAATAAATTTCGGATTTTCAGTGTTTGGCCATACCATAGAAATGCATTTTATAATATCAAGTTGCTTAACGCATTTAAATTCAAAGGAATTTTCCTCTTTGGACTATTTCATATATATGTATTGCAAAATTTATGATACACCTCTACCGAAGTTAGATTCGTAAATTGTTAGTTCAATTCGCCAGCGTCTGTCGAACAGCTATTATTATTGCATCTTCCAATGCCAATATCTCTAATTTCCTTCCACGTTTGTTAAGAGTCAATGGCAGAATTCGATTTCATAAAAAAGTAGTTGGACTTAGCAGTTTTGAATTTTCATTTAACATCTCTCATAGCCATATTTTTTTCAAAGTTTTGAATTTTTTTATACAAAATTTTTATCATAAAGTTTTGTTTTAAGAATGAGCCCCTTAAGGGGGGGGGGGTAAGAATCTAAAACCCCTTTTTGAAATTTTTTTCTGAATCTACAACATTTCAAGTAAATCAGAGAAAAACTAAAGAAAATACAGCGTTTCCAGCGGTATATGGTACAAAAATCAGTTTTTAAAAACTTTAAATCCATTTCTTCGCAAATAAATGTTTGAAGACCGTGAACATCATAACTCAAAATGTACTTGACCGATTCTTTTTAAATTTTACACACTACTTATAAACATAAATCACCAGGTAACACCGAAGAATTTTTTTATTTTCCATTTTCACCCCATTTTTTAACAACAAATTCCCGAAATTTTATACCAAAAATTGTGTTTTTCACTTCAAAATGCTGCAAAAAAATATTGAAAAGCACTCTTAGGCATTACCTCGGGAAACATACCACCTTTTTAAACGCATTTCGATTTTTTTCCCGTGATCCCATAACGAGTTATGATGTTCACCGCAAATCAACAACGCCTCCGGAGATTCGTTGCCACGGACTTCTTTATTAAAATTTTTAATTGAAAAATTTTTTTTTAAGATTCTTCGAATGTTATGCTATAAAGTTTATATGAAATAAATAATCCAACATTATTCATATCTTAAAAAAAATATGAAAATACGACTTTTTTCAGTTTTAAAACCTTACCCCCCTTAAGGTGATGTTATGAAAATACTGAATGTGAGTTAATTTTTTTTTTATTGTTTTTTTTTTTAATATATATTTTTTTTATATTGATTTTGGTATTTTGGTATGTTATAAAAAATTGATTAAAATATAGATCATTAAAAAATTTTATATTGTGAAAAAGAAACAATTCGAATCGAGATTCTTTCATTTGGGTCAAGAAATTTTTCAATTTACATCTCTTATTCCTACTTAAAAGTCAACCTACATATCTCCGAATGCTAAGTGCCAAGGGGAAAATTTGAAAAATCAAATCTGTATGAAGTTACTATATAAAATCCAGCTTTAGTTGAAATACTGTAAAAAGAAGATATATATATATGTATATGTATATATTGTTACTTAACAAGGTAAGACCACTTAATAATTTCTTATCTTAAAAAACAAAAATTCCATTTATCTTTTTGCATATAAGAATTTTGTATAATTTAATATAGTTTTGGAAAAAAATTAATTTTAAATTATATTAACAAAATTCAGAGATGATAAACAACGGTATCTGGTATCTGCGGTCTAAAAATTGAATCGACTTTTGATAAAAAAGAAAAGATTGAACAAACAAACTGAATTTTGGAATGAAATTTCCTTATACATAAATATATGACTTGAACAACAAACATTTTAATATCCCTTTATTATGATATTTCAATTAGTTACTTTAAAATAATTTTTACACAAACGATTTATTGTTGCCATGTACTTACTTACTATCGAATAATTAACATAATAAATTTATATTCCCATTGTGAAAAAATTTTTTGTTTTGCGATATGGGTAAGTGTACATTTATACTTTTGGCAAAATATGCATAAACATAATTTAGTAATTTTCTTTAACATTTTTACAATAATTTCCATTAAAGATAATTTGCAAGAAAAAGAAAAATCATGTTAAAATAATTAAAAAAAAACTATGGTTTAATGAAGAAGCACAAAAGGAAGCAGAAAAATCTCCGGCATTAATAATACAAACATTGTAAAAAAACACGCACACCTTAAAAAAAATAAACATTATAAACAACATGTTGCTTCTCAAATACAAAAAAATAAATTATACAGAATATTTTACAAGTCTCTCAAGACTCTTAATCTCACACGCACACACACAAAAACAACAAGTCACTTGACTTATATTTATTTATATATTAGCTTTAAGATTTTTTGTACGTTTTTGGTTGCTCTTTCGTATTGTTCGCTCATTCGCTCATTTGCTGTGCCAGCAACTTGACCTAAACAACATTTTTTCCTGTTATTTCGCCTTGTAAACACAAATTTACCGTTGTAGAAATGTTGCAGCAATATTTCTTGGCTAAATAAATAAATATAAAATGTTTAAAAGCAAATAACAATGTTGCCTGACATTAATCACGATCAATGTTGCGTGGTGTGGCATTAATAAAGAAAAAAATAAATACAAAATTATACTCGCACATATAAAAACAATTCGTTAAAATTTCAATAAGTCTGCTTGTTAGCTTTGGGGTTTTGAATTTTGATTTTTCTGTTAGTAGATATTTTTTTGATACTCCTCTTTGGAATGACTGACTGACTGCACTTGTTGTGGCTTATTTCATTTTTTTTTTTGTTAACGTTATTGTTGGTGGATATGAACGAATATGCATAAACACGCGATGCATGCTATATGATAAAATAAAGAAGAAGAATTTTAATTCAAATACATATGTATGTTTCAGGCTTAATAATGGCATTGTTGTTGCTGTTTTTTTTTTTTATTTAATTTTAACCCCCTTGCATGTTATGGGGTAAATATGACTCGTGTCAATAAAAAGAACTGACAAATAAAATAATTATAAGTTTAATTATTTTTAAGAAATTTGAATATATAAATTTTTTAAAATTATATTTCGGAAATTAAAAATAATCTAGTTATATATTTTTTTGTCGCAAATAATTCTTGCTATTCTATTTTAATTATTTATTTTTATTATATTATTATTTTTTTTTCTTTTTTTTTTTTTGAGGAAAATATAAAAGACTCATTTCGAAGAACAAAAATTACTCATATGGTCACAACGGTTTCTCATAAAATAGTGTTCAATTTCTCTCAAATTCGAAAATTTGAAGTTTTAAATAATTTATTCAGAATGTGCGCTTTTTTCCTTTCTCAAGATACATATACTTTCTATCAGAAATATGTGTAAGATTCTAAGCTTTTCCATGATAATTCTTCTTATCAATTAAATTATCATTTATATTGCATCATAGCAGAAGTTCCTGGCCAATATTTTTTTGAAACAAAATATTTTTGAAAATATTTTTTTTTTTTTTTTGGAGAATCATATTTTTTCAAAATAAATAATTTTACAAATTTCCTTGAAAGTAAGAATTATGACTTTTAGTAATTACAAAAATATTTATATGTTGGATTGCGAAGTTTAGAGTAACTCATGCTAGACCACTTTTTATTGAATTTTTTAAATGGAGTTAAAGCATAGTTTATAGGCCATTTTAGAGAAATTTTTCTAAAGAAAAATAACATGACCCCTCGGATATGGCGGATATAGAATTGAAATGTTTTTCAAAAAAACATTGTCGTAATATATTATCTTTGAGATTCAGATACAAAATTTGGTTCACATTAATACTTCATCAACTTAGTTCTATATGAAATAAGCAAACAACAATTTTTTAGAATTTTTCGTGAAAAATAAATTATAGAAAGTGTAACTTTTGATGTTTTGTTTTTCAAAATCAATAAACTCTGTCTGATAGTAATAATGAGATTTTGTACGTTATCAAAGAAATTAAAAACAAAACTTTTCAATATAATTACTAGAAAGTTTTGGCTTTGACTTCTGAAAGGACAATCAAAGGTCATAAGAAAGTCAAAAGTATTAGAGTCAAAAGTCAAAAATATATTATTGTGGCTTAATCGCCGCTTTCCATTACAAGCTAAAATAATAAATGCTATAAGACCGTATTTAAAATAGAATAAAAAATAAATAATTTTTAAATTTCACACCATATTTCACAAATTTCTATTGGTTTCTTGTCCGATTTTAATTTCAAATATATTTTTTGAATCATCAATAAAGAGCTAGCAAGTGCTACTAACATTTTTTATTCATGGTAATCATAGTTGCCAGATAAAATGGGTGTAAAATCGTCAAATTTTGGGGAAAAAATCGTCAAAATCGTCATTTCATTTTGTTAAATCGTCAAAAAAAATCGTCAAAATAAAAACAATCGATTTTTTCATATATTTGTTTTATTTAACAAAAAAAAAAAAAACTTAAAATAATAAAGAAAAAATTCATATAATTTTTTTAATGTAGGTACATGAGTAAATTATTAAATAAATTAAATAAAAAAACATAACAATTCAAAGTAAAACATTTATACATACTATTTAATATTTATGTACATAAATAACAATCACATTTTGAGATCAGATCAATAAAAATTAAATTTGTAATTTAAATTTTTAAAGTCTTTTGAAAATAATTTAATTTAAAAAATTTTGTTTGTATTCAGTTTATAGTTTCGAAATATCACAATTGAATTTAATTTAAAAATAAACAATTTTGTTCATATTCACAGTTTATATATAAATATCAGAATTTAACTTTTTTATTAAATCTTTTTGTATTGCAATGTCATAGCAATTATTTTTATTTAATTTTAAATAATCTTTTGTGAAAAGAATTCCCTCTATAGAATCTTTTTCTAACCGATTTCTAACTTTTGTTTTATTCAAATTCACTTGACTGAATTATTCTTTCAACATTGGCTGAAGAATGTGGCAAAATTAAAATTTTTTGAACAAATTTTGTTAAAATAGGAAATAAATATCTAGAATCAGCTCGTTTAATTTCAGAAATTTTCTTCCAAAAATCTAAGAGGTTAAATTGTTAAAATTCAAAAATCTTAACTTTCTAAATTCGGAATCTAAGTTTTGTTTATCCTCTTCATTAACAAAATATGGGAACTCTTTAACAACTTCAAAGAAAGAATTAATTTTTTCATTGATTATAAAATTTGGGTTAATTGAATTTAAAGACTTAAGTTTTAAATTTTCCAAATTAAATCTCTTTAAAATTTGATCACATAGTTCTATATAAAAATTTATACAATTATTAATTATTATATCTATTTCACTTTGACTTAAAAGTGATTTTGATATTAACTCTTTGGCAAGTATACCTAAATATATGTTATCATTATTTAGAAAATGTAATTTATTTTTGTAATCTATTACATAAATTTCACTACTTTTTACAATATTATGCTCTAAAAAATTGCTCATTACTATTTTCAACAATCTTTCCATTTGAACATATAAATTGTGAATCTCGGTAGTTTCGCTTTGAAACATTTTATTGATATTATTAATAATGCCAAGAATGTACTTCAGAAATGCTAAATAGATTTGATTTGTATCATTTAAATTATTAAGAACTGATTTTGCTGTATCAATTTTATCAATATTTACTGCAAACGAAAAAAAAATTTTTAATGTTTCGTACAAGTCCAACAAACGATTTACAACAACTTCTAAAGATAGCCAACGAGTTTGGCAAGGATGTAAAATTTTTTTTGGGTTTATATCTAGTAATTTTTGTATGTTATTGAACTCGCTGGTTCGTTTAGGGCTATTAGATAAATAGTTGTAACAATTTCTTGCTAATGTTTCAACAGCAGAAGGGAGTTTATTACATGCGTATGATGAACATAAAGCCAAGGAATGACAAACACATTTAATAGCAAATAAATTTGGAATATCGTTTTTTAAGAGTTGCGCGACAGATTTTTTTTTTTCCGGTCATAACTGCAGCCCCATTTGCAGCAAAACCAATCATATTATTTTTATAGTCGATATCATTTTCGTTAAAGTGATTAACTATTAAATTATATAAACTATTGGCATCACATTGGCCTACTGTTAGCAATCCAAAAAATAAGTCGTTAATCTGGAAATCTATGCAAACACGCACTACTAAACATAAAGACTTTGTGTTTGATAGGTCTGTAGACTCGTCTACGCATAAAGAAAATTTGTTTTTTTTTTTAATAGTTCACAGACTTCTAAAAACTGTTTTTTGCCAATAACATTTTTAACAATGGCAATCGCCTTTGTTCTCCCCAAGATCATATTTGATGCAATATCTGAATCCGAAAACGAATTTTGACATACTTACCTTTGTCATATGATCAGCCACTGCAAAAGGAAGATTGTGTTCAACAATGAACAGCGCTAATTTAATTTCAGCTTTTTTACTACCACATTTTTCAGGAGCAGCAAAAACTGCGCCTATTTTTGCCTGTTTACCAAAAATAACATTTGATGCATCAACATGCTTTTTTGTGTTCGAGTGTGCAATCAGATCAGCTTTTCCAGATGATGCCTTTAGTTCCTTATTGCATAATTTACAAAAAAAACAGCTTGGTCCCTCTTCTCCGCCCAGGATTGTAGTTGGGGATCTTCTATAACGATTAAGTATAAGGGAAAAAACACATGCATTAAATTATAAAACTATTGGAGTCACAAATTCTTATTTCATACCGATGAATCAGCATCATCTTCATGTTGGGCTTCATTGTCGTCTATAAAATAAATAGTACATAATAAGTAAAAACAATTCTTCTTGCAATATATTTTAATTGATTACCTGTTCTTTGAAAGTATTTCAGCATATCAAAATTTCCTTGTAAAAACAAAAACTAAATAACCTTTTTTCGTTCTTTCAATTTTAAATTTTCTTGTTAAATTGCAGTTGTAAATTTTTTTCACTGGACGCGGTAAAAAACTATCATAAAATGTCAAAATGTCACGAACAGAACACGAACTTAAACAAGTAAGAAAATTATAGTCGGTCTAGACCGACTATACGATACCCTATTACATGCGTTTAGAAACCCTATCTCTTAGGCCCAACTAACTGGACATAGAAAATAAGCAAAAACCAAATTTGAGTGGGATTTTTATTAACTTTTTTGGCTGCAGATATGAAAAAGTTCATATCGGATTCTATATCTATATGGGTACTAGGTCTAAAAATGGACCGATCCTGATCATGTTTGGTAAAGTCTTTTGTATTTTGCAAATATATATATACAAACAAAGTTTGAGAAGAATTAGTGCAATATTTTTGTTTTTTAATAGATTTAAGTGAAGATCGGGAAGCAGCTCAAAGGGATCATTTTTGGACTACTCATTAGTGGATATAATGAACGCATACAAACCCAATTTGAGTAAGATCTATATGACAATTTGGATCTTATGGCAATTTATGTCGATTTCATATGGGTAATTTGTATGGGGGCTAGGTCTGAACATGGACCGATTCTCACCAATTTCAATAGCGTTCATGCCATGGCCGATAAAAGCCTACATACTAAATTTCATCAAAATAACGGGTGATTTTTTAAGAGCTTGATAACTTTTTTTAAAAAAAAAACGCATAAAATTTGCAAAATCTCATCGGTTCTTTATTTGAAACGTTAGATTGGTCCATGACATTTACTTTTTGAAGATAATTTCATTTAAATGTTGACCGCGGCTGCGTCTTAGGTGGTCCATTCGGAAAGTCCAATTTTGGGCAACTTTTTCGAGCATTTCGGCCGGAATAGCCCGAATTTCTTCGGAAATGTTGTCTTCCAAAGCTGGAATAGTTGCTGGCTTATTTCTGTAGACTTTAGACTTGACGTAGCCCCACAAAAAATAGTCTAAAGGCGTCAAATCGCATGATCTTGGTGGCCAACTTACCGGTCCATTTCTTGAGATGAATTGTTCTCCGAAGTTTTCCCTCAAAATGGCCATAGAATCGCGAGCTGTGTGGCATGTAGCGCCATCTTGTTGAAACCACATGTCAACCAAGTTCAGTTCTTCCATTTTTGGCAACAAAAAGTTTGTTAGCATCGAACGATAGCGATCGCCATTCACCGTAACGTTGCGTCCAACAGCATCTTTGAAAAAATACGGTCCAATGATTCCACCAGCGTACAAACCACACCAAACAGTGCATTTTTCGGGATGCATGGGCAGTTCTTGAACGGCTTCTGGTTGCTCTTCACTCCAAATACGGCAATTTTGCTTATTTACGAAGCCATTCAACCAGAAATGAGCCTCATCGCTGAACAAAATTTGTCGATAAAAAAGCGGATTTTCTGCCAACTTTTCTAGGGCCCATTCACTGAAAATTAGACGTTGTGGCAGATCGTTCGGCTTCAGTTCTTGCACGAGCTGTATTTTATACGGTTTTACACCAAGATCTTTGCGTAAAATCTTCCATGTGGTCGAATAACACAAACCCAATTGCTGCGAACGGCGACGAATCGACATTTCACGGTCTTCAGTAACACTCTCAGAAACAGACGCAATATTCTCTTCTGTACGCACTGTACGCATTCGTGTGGTTGGTTTAATGTCCAATAAAGTAAACTGAGTGCGAAACTTGGTCACAATCGCATTAATTGTTTGCTCACTTGGTCGATTATGTAGACCATAAATCGGACGTAAAGCGCGAAACACATTTCGAACCGAACACTGATTTTGGTAATAAAATTCAATGATTTGCAAGCGTTGCTCGTTAGTAAGTCTATTCATGATGAAATGTCAAAGCATACTGAGCATCTTTCTCTTTGACACCATGTCTGAAATCCCACGTGATCTGTCAAATACTAATGCATGAAAATCCTAACCTCAAAAAAATCACCCGTTATATTCATATTTGCGACCTGCAGTTTGATTACAAGCTTTACATGGACACACAGACGGACGGACGGACGGACGGACGGACATTGTTAAATCAACTCAAAAAGTGATTCTGATTCGATCGGTATAATTAAAGATGGGTCTAGGTCAAATATTTTTGGTTGTTACAAACAGCAGCACAAAGTCATTATACCCAAACCACATAGTGGTATAGGGTATAAAAATACACTCGAAACTGTGTGGTTTATGTGTGTTCGAATAAAACAATACGTGTTAGACACATGTTCGTGTTCACAATCAAGTATTAAAATGAAACACATTCATGATTGTGTTCGGCAAAGTACAAAATTTAGAAACACACATAATTGATATAAAAATAATAATATGTGTTTGTTGGTCTGAGCTGTGCTTGTATACATATATGTACGAGTTTTTTACTCAGTGCGTTTTTTTCTGAACTCTGGAAAAAGCTAATGTTTTTTGGTCATAAACCCGAGAGTTAACTGTTAGAAGCCGCCATTTTGTTAATTTTTAGAAAAATCTTTGACTAAACACTTAATATGTTTGTTTCTTTTATGTTTTATTGATTTTAGATGACTCCGCAGTTTCAATAAATGTGCAGATATTTTTATATTTTGTGAAACATGATATAAAAATTCTGTATATTCGGTATTATAAAATAAACTTAATTATAATGAAAAAAGAAAAAATATTAAAAAATATTATATTAAGAAATAGAATATTTTTAAGAAAGAGTGCTTTTTAAGAAAATTTACTTTTTTACGCAAACATTTTTTTAAAGAATATTTATTTTGTCTTTTTAAGAAAATACTTACTTTTTTTACGCAAACATTTTTTTTTTTAACCGTAGATCAGGCCTTAAAAGCACTTCATAATTCTAGCTATGTATCGTTTTGATACATATTTTAGTGCATGGAAATATTTGACTTATTAAGACAATTTGTTAAAAAGTTTTAATATATAGTTTATGCAATCTATGCAAATACTTTTGGCATGTTTTTCATTACAGCATGGCTTTTTACATAAGAAGCAGAATGACGATGTCCATTTATTTTTTTTTTCACCCAAATGGTAACATTTTTGACATCTAGCACGGTTCTTTTTCGGAGACTTATCCGCTTTCTGTTTTTTTTAGATGGGCCAGCTTCATTATCACTTGGATCGGAAATATTCTGGTTTGATACTTTTAAGAGAAATACCACTGAAGGTTCATTCTTTGGACATTTTTTCCGTTTTTCCATATAGAGCGCTGCCAATGATATCGCCAGCTCATGTAGGAAACATTTACGTTTTGTGTGTTTCCGAGTTTGCATCCAATTGGGATCAATTTCGTTATATATGATATATGCATTCAATGCGGAAATATCTATTATATTGCAAAATACAGCCATAGTCCACCGATTATTTTTACGTTTGCAACTATAGCAACTCAGCATTTTATCAACCGTATCAACTCCTCCTTTGGTTGAATTATAAAAAGAGATAATTTCGGGCAACTTTTCCAAACGTCCGCAACATTTGGTTCGTGATGCATGGTGCTCATGACAGTACTGCATTTGCCTTTGTGACTTATACATGAAACAAGAGTAGTGTCAGGGGTAAAGGCGAAAGTTGATTCGTAGCGTGGAAGTTTCTTGCATTCTAACAACTTTGGAGGAATTGATATTTTATTTTTGCGCATGGTTCCAACCATAGTTATATTTCTTTGTAAAAGTTTTTGACCAAGGCCATGCGATGAAAAAAAAGTTGTCCATGGTGACATTATGCCCTTTTAGTCCGTCGACTAAATCAAGAACAACCCGTTCTCCCTTATTCCGCTCTGGATTTCCGGAAGCATCTTTGCTAAAGTATGGCTGTATTTTCCACACATAGCAAGATCGTGAATCAACGAGCAGCCAAAATTTCACGCCATATCTCTCCGGTTTCGATGGAATATACTGACGAAATTTACAACGCCCATGAAAACCAAGTAATTGTTCATCTACAGTAACACAGACATTGGGATTATAGAAAGTTGAAAGTGTTTCAGACCATGTATCCCAGAAATTTCTAATAGGCGCGAATTTGTCATCACTTCTCTGGGCACGTCTGGTTAGCACATCATCAAAGCGAATGATTTTGTGTATATATAAAAATGTTTTTTTTGACATGATTGAGCGAAATATTGGCCGTCCGTAATATTCATCGAACAAATCGTGCAAAGTCTCATTTTTGGATCTGGTAAGCGCAAATTTATATATTTTTCTACAATATTATATATAGTGCTACTTACTTGTACACTCCGGCCAATAATAACACTGCCAGATAAGCATGAAGTAATTCCTCATCTATTTCAATGTGATTGGGACCATGTAAATGCTTTCCATATTTATTGGAGTTATCAATTACAATTTTCGTTAGATGTGGTGAGAAGAATAATAAGAATGAGTCCCGAATGCTATTCACGCGGCTTGATGCAAATCTTGTTACGCCTAAAGACAATAATATTAATTATACGGCATTTCAATAAACAATCACTAGTGAACTGGTCGCAAATTGATAATAACGGGTGATTTTTTAAGAGCTTGATAACTTTTTTTTAAAAAAAAACGCATAAAATTTGCAAAATCTCATCGGTTCTTTATTTGAAACGTTAGATTGGTCCATGACATTTACTTTTTGAAGATAATTTCATTTAAATGTTGACCGCGGCTGCGTCTTAGGTGGTCCATTCGGAAAGTCCAATTTTGGGCAACTTTTTCGAGCATTTCGGCCGGAATAGCCCGAATTTCTTCGGAAATGTTGTCTTCCAAAGCTGGAATAGTTGCTGGCTTATTTCTGTAGACTTTAGACTTGACGTAGCCCCACAAAAAATAGTCTAAAGGCGTCAAATCGCATGATCTTGGTGGCCAACTTACCGGTCCATTTCTTGAGATGAATTGTTCTCCGAAGTTTTCCCTCAAAATGGCCATAGAATCGCGAGCTGTGTGGCATGTAGCGCCATCTTGTTGAAACCACATGTCAACCAAGTTCAGTTCTTCCATTTTTGGCAACAAAAAGTTTGTTAGCATCGAACGATAGCGATCGCCATTCACCGTAACGTTGCGTCCAACAGCATCTTTGAAAAAATACGGTCCAATGATTCCACCAGCGTACAAACCACACCAAACAGTGCATTTTTCGGGATGCATGGGTAGTTCTTGAACGGCTTCTGGTTGCTCTTCACTCCAAATACGGCAATTTTGCTTATTTACGAAGCCATTCAACCAGAAATGAGCCTCATCGCTGAACAAAATTTGTCGATAAAAAAGCGGATTTTCTGCCAACTTTTCTAGGGCCCATTCACTGAAAATTAGACGTTGTGGCAGATCGTTCGGCTTCAGTTCTTGCACGAGCTGTATTTTATACGGTTTTACACCAAGATCTTTGCGTAAAATCTTCCATGTGGTCGAATAACACAAACCCAATTGCTGCGAACGGCGACGAATCGACATTTCACGGTCTTCAGTAACACTCTCAGAAACAGACGCAATATTCTCTTCTGTACGCACTGTACGCATTCGTGTGGTTGGTTTAATGTCCAATAAAGTAAACTGAGTGCGAAACTTGGTCACAATCGCATTAATTGTTTGCTCACTTGGTCGATTATGTAGACCATAAATCGGACGTAAAGCGCGAAACACATTTCGAACCGAACACTGATTTTGGTAATAAAATTCAATGATTTGCAAGCGTTGCTCGTTAGTAAGTCTATTCATGATGAAATGTCAAAGCATACTGAGCATCTTTCTCTTTGACACCATGTCTGAAATCCCACGTGATCTGTCAAATACTAATGCATGAAAATCCTAACCTCAAAAAAATCACCCGTTATTTTCCCTTCCCAGCCGACCAATGGAGTGAGGTTTGTTACTCCAATTAGTGCCATCTTTAGCAGTATAAAACGGTTCACCATGTGTGTTATTGCAAATACTGTCATCACTATCTGAACACGAGCTGCTTTCTCCTTCTCCTTCAGGATCAGAAACATCAGGATCAGAAATATCCTGATCCTCTTCACTCTCATCCAACACTTCATTCACAAGTTCTTCCAAGGTCAAATACCGCAGATAAGACATTCTTTAAAATACGCACAATTATTTTCAGGTTGATAATATAAAATAAAAACACGTCCCCACGGAGTAATAAGAAAAAATTTTGCAAAAAACAGAAAACCACGTCTCGAATGACATGCACAACAGCACAGACAAATTTAAAATATCGTATGTATCAAAAATGATACATAGCCAGAATTATGAATTCTTTGAATTTCTCATAGCCTACTTAGAATTTTTTTTAAATTTGATTTAAATAACGACAATAACAGTGTTAACAAAGTCTCAATATTTGTGGCATCTAACATTTTTTGAAATAAAGTTATGCTGCCAAAAAAAGCGAAATGTATCATTTTTGATACAAAGCTCGATTAACGGTTAAGAAATTATATTTTGTAAAAGAAAATATACTTTTTTGAAGTAGCATTTAAGAAAAAGGAAAGGTAAGTTTTTTTAAAAATGGGTACTTTTTAAGAAAGGCACATGTACGCAAGGTACTATTTTAAGAAATGCACCTTTTTAAGAAAGGTACTTTCTAAGAAAATTTACGTTTTGAAGTAAAGGTATTTTTTAGGAAAGGGTGCATTGATAAGAAAAGTAAATTTATTAGAAAAATTATTTTTTTAGTAAAGGTAATTTTTTAAGAAAATGTGTTCTTTTACGATAAGGTATATTTTTACAAAAATAAACTTTTTAAGAAAAATATTTTTTACAAAAAATTACCTTTTTAGAAAAGGGTACTTTTTTCAGCGAAGGCACATTTTTAAGAAAATATGCTTTTTAAGAAAATGAATATACTTTCTTAAGAAAATTTAGTTTTTACTCGTGTACGAAGAGGTATATTTTTACGAAAAGATACTTTTTTAAGAAAAACTACTTTTTAAAACAGGAATTTTTTTAAGAAAATTAAATTTTTTAAGAAAATATAGTTTTTTAAGACAATGTTCTCTTTTACGAAAACGTAAATTTTTACAAAAAGATATTTTTTTTTTAGAAAAAGTACATTTTAAAAAAGGAATTTTTTTACACACACACTTAAACAAACTATACTAAAATACTTCTTTCCTTGTCACACTTTACTGCTGTGTAAAGGAAAAAAGGTAGTTGTCTTTTTCTATTAACTGAAAAATGTAAGATTGCCACAGTAAAGTATAGTTTGTAAAGATAAAATGTTGTTAATTTCCCATATTTGTAAAAATCGTCATTTTTAGAGCAAAAATCGTCAAATCGTCATTTGGCTGTTTTTGACACTAAAAATCGTCAAAATGACGATAAATCGTCAAATCTGGCAACAGTGATGGTAAGGTGTTAGTTTCAAATTTATTATGAAGGACAATTTTTTATAATTTCCCCTAAAAGAATTTTCGCAAAAATAATTAACTTTGCCAATTCCGTATAAACAACATGCAAGAAAATTATAGTCGATCTAGACCGACTATACGATACCCTATACCATGCATTTAGAGACCCTATCTCTTAGGTCCAACTAATTAGATATAGAAAATAGGCATAAACCAAATTTGAGTTGCATTTTTATTAATTTTTTTGGCTTCGGATATGAAAAAGTTTATATCGGATGCTATATTTATATGGGAACTATGTCGAAAAATTGACCGATGCTGTCCATATTTTTTAAGGATACTTATTTTTTGATAGATTTAAGTGAATATAGTTTATCAGCTTCATTTGTCCTAAAGAGTTGGTTTTTGGACCTGTGATATATTTAATTATTTATTTAATAAACATACTCAGACCCAATTTGACCGAGATCTCCAAGGTAATTTGAATATTATGGCAATTTCAGTCGATCTCATAGGGGTCATTTATATGGGGCATAGGTCTGCACATGAATCGATTTTCATCAATTTCAATAGCGTTCATCCTATGGCGGAATTTCATCAAAACATTTTCATATTTGCGATCTGCAGTTTTATTACAAGGTTTGCATGGCCAAACAGATGGATGAACGAACGGACAGACAGACAGACGGACAGACGGACATCGCTAAATCAACTCAGAAAGTGCAGTCGATCGATATAATAAAATATGGTTTTAGGTAGAATATTTTTGGTAGTTACCATATATCACAAAGTCATTATACCCTGACCATATAGTGGTATAGTGCATAAAAACTTACAAGCACATTATAATTTCCGAGTAAACATTACCCTACATCAAGGGTAATAATGAATGACACATTAAATAAAGTCCTGTTATCAATGTCCGAGTGGAATTAAGCCAATAGGGTTGATTTTTTTATTATTTATTTATTTGTTGAGGATAAATAAAATACAACAAGAGCATGTCTTATATTACAGTATTTGGTAGATTAAGGCAAACATAGAATATTGTTAAACAAAATAAAATGAAATGAAATGAAATACCTATACAATTTTAAATATTTAAAACAATAAGGAATTTTAACATGACAATTATTTAATTATAAGTAAAACAAGTATAATAGTTATTATAAAATATTTTAATTACACTAAGTTGCTAAATATGGCTGCTTTGAAGTGCCTTATATATATATATATATAGTCCCGTTGTTCCTTTTAGGAGCATAGGGCCTCAAGTGCCTTGCATTGCTAATAATTTGAATGCTGAGGGGTAGTTGGTTTCAAAGCGAATAGAATTCTGGAAGAAATGACGTTCAGATATTTGCTTTTTATATGGTACAGTGTTAATTTTTTTACCTCGCATTGACCTCGAAAAAGTTATTCTGTTGTAAAGGTTTTCAGGTTGACCTGTATATATTATTTTATGTAAATACAACAATGTTCGGCATTTTAGTAAGTTTTCGAATGATATATTATAGATTTGTTGCGAGTATTGTGAGATGCTGCTGTGTCTTTTGCGGCCATATATGTATCTGGCAATGTTATTATAAGTTACATTAAGCCTTTGTTTGCTTAATGAATCGCAATTGGAGAAAAGCTCACATCCATACATTAGTGTTGGTAATAAGTAGGTCTTGGCAAGTAACATCCGAATATGCAAGGGCGTATAATACTGTGACATCCATAGATTCCTCAGCATAGCAAAAGTTTTACCGCAGACAAATTTAATGTGATCCGACCCATCTAGTTTTTTCGAAGTTTCAGCTAGATCAATTTTTGTGTTGTTAATCAGTATAGGTGGTAGATTTGTTGGTAAGGTCTCTGCTTTGCCAATGATCATACCAATAGATTTTTTAGCATATAAGCAAAGACCATTTGCTGACATAAATATAGTTGAGATCATCGTTTATCTTCCCAATGCATTCTGTAACACTCGATGGTTTATAACTAATGTAGAGCTGGACATCGTCCGCGTACATTTGTATTCCACAGAAATAAATTTGTGAAGGCAGGTCATTTGCATATATAGCATACAATAGTGGACCAAGTATCGATCCTTGTGGCACTCCTCTAGGCATTAAACAGCTGTTAGAGTTATTCGATCCATTATATACAGACTGACTTCTATCGCAAAGATAAGAGTAAATTAACTTTACAGCTGTGGTTGAAAAATGAAATAAGCCTCTCAGTTTCAGGCAGAGAATAGAATGATCTACAGTGTCAAACGCTTTTGAGTGATCGAGTAATATTAGAAATGATATCATATTATCATCTATCTGGGTCCGTAGCTTCTCCAAAACATCAATTAGAGCAGATCTAGAGCTGTGTTTTGGTCTAAAACCCGATTGTCTATCAGTAAGCAAACTATTTGTATATAAATAATGACTCATTTGAGTAATATGAGGTAATATTGCAATTGGTCTATATGTCTTATCAGCTTTTGGTATGGGTATAACCTTTGCGTGTTTCCACATAGATGGATAAGTAGATGTTGTTATTATAGTATTAAACATATGTGTTATATGCGGTAAAAGATAAGTCAAAATCAGTTTTATAAATTTAAGATGAACCCCATCGTGTCCTATAGAATCCGATTTAATGCTGAGAAATGATTCCAAAACATCTTCCTGAGTGAAATGTATAAAATTAAAGCAAAGCGAATGTTGTTCGTTTGATATATCATTGGTGGAAATATTATTGTAAAAGTTTATATCAGCTGCATGCATTGAAATATTGGCAAAATCAAGATTTAACTGATTGACATCTATTGTGTTCTCAGCTTTCATGTAATCATTAACAATGCCCATTTTGCGAATTTCCCTCCATTTCTTTTTCGAACAGACAGCAGATTTAAATTTTTCCTCATAAAATATTGACTTAGCAGTTTTAATTTTTGAATTTACTCTTCTTCGAGAAAGTTTGAAGGTGTTATGGAGCTCAGTTGTTCTAAATCGATACCATCTTTCATATGCATAATTTCTCTCTTCGATTAGTGCACTAATGTCATTTGTAAACCATGGTTTATCGTTTCGAATTTTCTAAGATTTAACTGAGATATATTTTTCGTATAGACAATTTATATTACAATGTATAAACCTAAGCTGTTCATTCACAGTTGGCATATAGGAGACATGGTATTGATGATAATTCAGTTTCCAGGTGCTGATAATCTATATTCTTAAAATCACTGAATGTTAAGATTTGTGATTGTTTTTTAAATATGGGGTTGAAATAATAAGACAGAAATAGTAAATCATGTCTTGAGAACATTGACGCAGAAAGCTGTTCAAATAACAGCAGTCGAGAATCATTACTGGTAAAGCAAAGATCAAGTAGAATGCTTGATGTTTTCGTAAAATGGGTTGGCATTGAGTAATTTACTAGACTTAACCCTATAGCGCTCATATTTTCCATCAAACTGTTTGTCTTCAAATATATTCGCGTTGAAGTCTCCAGTTATAATAACATCAGTGTAGCCCAAAGTAAGGGTACTCAGCTTGTCTAGCATTGGATCTATTTCAGTTCGTTTATTTGGTTTGTATATAGTACCAATTAAGAACTTTTCGTTATTATTAAAAATTTCTAGAAATAAGTGTTCGATTATATCATCATTAAGGTTTTTGCATTTAAATTTACAAGAAATTGAGAGTTTGACATAAATTGCAACACCACAAGCTTTCGATGCTCTATCTGAGCGAAAAAGACGATAGCCACTCACACAGTATATACTATTGTGAACATCAGGATTAAACCATGATTCTGAGATGCACACTATATACACATTTGATTCATGAAGACTCAATGTGGTTTATTGAGTCATAGGGCCATGGATTCAACAATGCCATCTGTATATACATATGTGTGGTATATTTATTGAGGATTCGGAAACTCTTGAAGTTCTGGGCAAGAGAATTCAATGCGATGTTCGTTGGAATGAGCATGTATTGCAAGTGGCGAAAGTAGCATTCAAGTGTCTGGGTTGTTTAAAACGATGCAAAAATTACTTCACTCCTTCAGATCTCCTTATAATCTATACCAATTACTTCCAACCTAAAAAAATGGAATATATGTGCGAAAGATTCAAAGTATATTTTGGAGTTACTGGATCATGTGCAAAGGAGGGCTTTGATGCTCATTAACGATAGTAGGGTATCCAATTCTATTGATTCATTGGAACATCGTAGGAATGTGGGTTGCGTAGCGCTGTTCTATAGATACTACCATAGGAAATGTTCTGCTGCGATTAGCAAACTCGTTCCAAGTACCCGAGTTTTAGTTGGCTCTATCCACTTCTCTAGTACATCATATCCATTTGTGGTCTATTGTCCAGTTGATTGCACAACGCATTACAGAGAAAATTCGTTTATCTTTCCTGATAGTTACAATCTAATAAAATTAAAGTCAAATATCCACAAACACTACTAGCGCTTTCCTCCTTCCCATAAACTTTTTTCCTGTGATAAAACACAACGCACTGCATCTGTAAGAGGTATCCCCTGAGTGTTTGATAATGACTAAAAAAAACACAGAGTGGTATGAATTATCTTTATACAAAGTTATGCTCTTAAAAAAGTAAATTTTCTTAAAAAACACATTTTCTTAAAAAATACGTTTTCTTAACAAGTACCTTTTAATAAAAAGAAATGCCTTTTCTTACAACAGTACCTTTGCCTAAAAAAATACTAATTTTACTAAAAAGGAACTTTTCTTAAAAAGTATTTTGTTTTAAAAAAATAAATTTTCTTAGAAATGTATCTGTACTTAAAAAAGTGCATTTTCTATGAAAATATTTTTTTTTTTATTAAAATAGTACCTTGTCTTAAAAAAATAAATTTTCTTAAGTACGTTGTCTAAAAAAAGTACCTGTTCTTAAATAATTGCCTCTCCCTACGAAGGTACTTGTTGTTAAAAAAAAGTACCTTCTCTTAAGACAGTAATTTAGAAAAAATTATCTTTTCTTAAAAGTATATTTTCTTTAAAAAGTACCTTATCCTAAAAAATACCTTCTTTTCTTAAAAGAAGTGACTTATCTCAAATAAGTTTTTTTTACCTTCTTACAAAGGTACTTTGTCTTAAAAAGAACCTTTTTTCAAAAATATGAATTTTGTTAAAAAAGTGCCTATATTTTGAAAGTATGTTTCTCTTAGAATCACTTTTTTTTTAAAGAAGTACCTTTTTAAAAAAGTACCTTTTGTCAAAAAATTACCTTTTATTAAAAAAAAAGTTAATTTTGTTAAAAAAGTAACTTTGTTAAGAAAGTACCTTTTCTTAAAAAATAACAGTTTGCTCAAAAGTTACCTTTTCTTAAAAAAGTACTTCGTCTCAAGAAAGACTCTTTTCCAAAACAAGATCTCTTCTAAAAATTGCCTTTTCATAAACAGCTCGTTTTTAAATAAGTTTTTTTTCAATAAAAGATCTGTTTCTCAAAAAGCATCTTTCCTTAAAAAGTACATTTTCATTAAATATAAAATACGAATTTTTTTTAAATATATTAAATTTTCTTATAAATTGTAACTTTTGTTGAAAAAAAGTAAATTTTCTTAAAAAGTACCATATCGGAAAAAATTTTTATTCTTAAAAAAATACCTTTTCTTAAGTACTTTGTCTTAAAAAGTACATTTTCTCAAAAAATGCATTTTGTTGAAAAAGTGTATTTTTAAAAAACTATATCTATTTTAAAAGTACTTCTTTTAAAAGTACATTTTTTGAAACGTACCTTTAGTCAAGTAATTGCCTTCTGTTAAAAAGTAAACTATGTTTAAAAAGTACCTTTTGCTAAAAAAGTAAATTTTTTTTAGAAAGTACGTCGTCTTAAAAAAGACTCTTTTCAAGACGACATCTCTTCTAGAAAGTGCCTTTTTTTAAATAGCTCATTTTTAAGTAGTAACTTTTCATAAAATATTCCCTTAATTAAAATAAGTATTTTTCTTACAAATAATACCTTTTCTTAAAGTTACTTCCTTTTATTAAAAAAGTACCTTTTGTTAAAAAATTACCCCTCCTTAAAAAGGTAATTTTGTTAAAAAGTACTTTTTTTGTAATAGTACATTTTGTCAAATAGTTCCTTTCGTTAAAAAAATGACCTTTTGTTAAAAAAGTACATTTAAAAAAAAAAAACATCATATGTTAAAAAAGTACCTTTTGTCAGAAATTCATTTTATTAGAAAAGTACTATTTCGTTAAAAAGTACCCTTTTCTTAAAAGAGTACCTTTTGTTAAAAATGGACCATTTGTAAAAAGAAATAAGTTTTCTTTAAAAAGTACCTTTTATGAAAAATTATCATATCTTAGAAAAAGTAAATTTCTTTAAATGTACATTTCCTTCAACTGCTACATTTTCTGCAAAAACTACGTTTTCTAAATATAGGAAATTTTCTTATAAACGAGACTTTGTTTTAAAAAGTACATATTCCTAAAGAAGGTACTTCTGTCTTAGAAAAGTTTTCTTTGAAAAGCTCCATTTGTTAAAAAGCACGTTTTTAAAAAAAAGTAAATTCTTTTTATCATTTTTCAATGGGCGACTTAGGCGCCTAACAACTAACGGGTAATATTTCAAAACTAAACAAACAATGTTATTGTTTAGCTTTTGAATAGACAAATATAATTATTTATATTCTAATAGAACTCATATGATAAAATTTATTATCGAAATCTAAATACAATTAATTAAAAACAGCATGCATTGATTTCCTTATTTATAGTATATCTTAAAACTATTTGTAGTTTTTTAGTGCAGTGCTTAAGCCCTTCTCACAATGATATTAATTATATTAACTGTATTTTTAGTTTATTTATTTAAATGACCAGTCATTTTGATTGTTTTCAGTATAATTGACAGTGACAAAATTTTTCTTGAAAACTAACTAAAACACAAAAAAATATTATTCCAAAAATGTGGCCCTTCTTCATATTATTAACTTTTTGACCGCAAAGGAAAATTATGAAACCGGTTAAATTTACTGGTGGTGGTAGTTCGAGCATGGAACGTCCTAAAATCGATACCTAACGTGATTCTAAGACGATCGATATAATAAAAGTTGGATGTCGATCACGAATTGTTGTTTGATAGGAATATCATTATATTAAAGATTTATAGCATTTCAAAAATTGAATATTGGAATTAGACTACTATACTAACGGCATTTTGTATCAAATTTATAAAAAATGGTTTTAACAAACAAATATTTTTCTAAGAAAAACCATTTCAAAAAAAAATTCGCAGTAACAGTCCTTCTTCAGAAAGAGTGAATGCAGAATATACCAAAAGCTAAGATAAGTAGTCTTCAAAAGTATTTTTTTTTCAAAAATGTGCAAACTAGTTTTTCATACAATTTTCTATATATAAAAAGTTTGTTCTATTTTTAAAAACACAAAATTTCCAAATTAAGCTTGGTAATTGAAGAAAATTTTTGACACGTGCCCATGAGTTAACACTAAACATTAAACTGATTGTCTGAGGTGTTTCTAGAGGGGTTAATTGCATTCACATAAGTGTAAGTGTTGTTTTTTTATTCTTCAAATAATTTTCACGTTGTAGTATTAATTATGAGTTTTTTTTTTTTTGTTTTTGGTTTTTTCTTGTTTTATCATTTTGTTGCTTCTTTTATTTGTATAGATTCTTCGACTTGTTTCGTTTGTTTATAACGGTATAACTGCGAAAATGAAAGCTTGTCTATATTTAACCAATATTTCATTGTTAACGTTGGTTTTTTTTTTACAAATCTTTTTAAATACCTGTATGTTTTTATTATTATTTTAACACATAAACACACTCACTCACACACATGCAATTGAGTTTTGTGTAAAGTTTTTTCTTAAATATTTGTTTTTTTTTTTATTTATTTATTTGTTCTTTTTTTATGACTGAAGTGTATATGTTACTCATGCTGCTTTGTTGTCGATTGTATAAATAAATTACAAAAGGAAAAAAATAAAATCTTGTAAAAAATAAATCATAGACCATACACTCAGAGAATAATTTTGGTTATCTTCAATGAATAAAATGTAACCGAAGTAGCAGCTGCTGATCAACCAATCTCTTGGAAATCGTACTGGTTGAATCAAAAACATCTTTCTGTCAGTGTAGTTCGGCCAAACCTCGCTGATTTTTTATTTACTATTTTGTTTTTGTTTTTATATATTTTTGGTTTTATTCATTTCTTTGGTGATGATTTATGTCTACAATTAAAAAAAAAAAGCTCATCATTATTGTTGTTACTTTAATTGCTTACTTTGATTCTCATCCTCAATAAAAGTTTATTTAAAGTCATCATTATTTAGCTTATTTTCTTGTTGTTGGTTTTTTTTTTCTAATTGTCAGTATGGTAATAATTTTTTTTCTTTTGCATAAATATTTTTTAAATTTATGCACTGTAGTGCATTTTTATCGCCATAATAATTTTAAACCTAGACCTAATTTTTATATGAAAGACTTAAGAAACGAACATGTTTCTATGAATTGGCACAAAAGACTTAAGAAGTGAACTTGTTTCTGTTGTAGAATAATCGAACACAACCTCGTTTTTTCTAATATTTAAAAATAAAATTTCGAAGTAATATAAAAGATTACGTTAATTCAAATTGGCAAGTGTGGCAGCTACACAGTGGGTAAATCTAATTGGATTTTTATAATACAGTAACCCCTCGATTTAATTCATGATCGTTTCCGGGAATTGTTGACGTTAATCGAGAGCATGTAAATCGAATTTAAAACTTTAAGAATTACAGGAAATTCAGTCCTTTTTTGTAGACTTTCAAGTCTTAAACATTTAATTCACGGACGAATTACAAAACATTTACATAAATAAAATATACAAAAAATTTCATTTCAGTTAAAAAAATTAAACATATGTAGCTATAATATTATATAATATTATTCCTTGTGACCGATGTTTTGTTCTACCGTTTTATCCGGATTTTGACCAATCGTATATTATTTGAAAGGTATTTCTTCTTAGCCGTTTTGCAGATTTACAGATTCTTAAATTTTTTCCTTTATTTTGAGTAAATTGCATTTAAAGTTGCTACTGAAACATACATAAAATTATACAGTGCTATGTGTGTGTTTATTAAATTTGTTAAAAATGAGTTTGTTTTATGTGTTGATTTATGAATTGGCTATAATTGATTAGCATACCTTCAGGGTTTTTATTTAATAAAAAAAAAAATTTTTCCTAGAATTTGCACTCGAATTTCGAGGGCTGGAATCTGCTAGTATATAAAATTAGCATATCAAAAATTCAATATTGAAAAAAAAATCAGTTTTTAAAATTAAATTCATAATTCATATGTTCAGATAAAAAGTAAAATAATCTAACCCGTAAAAACAAAGTTTTTATTAAAACTCTTTGTTTCCTTATGCAAATGAATTTTGAATCTCTCTGTGACTGTGCGTGACTTTGCGTGACTATTTTAAAATTAGTCTTTGGCTACAACAAATCTATGGACAAAGTTTCAGATCGATCAGATGAGGGGAAATTTCATTTAGATCACTACGTGACTGTCATAGTTAATTTTTTTTCACAGCAAGTCTATCGACCAAGTTTCAGATCGATCGGATAAGTGGAAATTGGTTAAATATCACTCCGTGACTGTGCGTGACTATGTCGAAGTTAATCTTTCTTTACAGCAAGTATATCGATCAAGTTTCAGATTGACTGGATTAGGGAAAATCCGTTTTAAATCTCTCCGTGACTGTGCGTGACCATGAGTGATTGTGCGTGACTGAGTCAAGGTTAATCTTTTTTTCACAGCAAGTTTATGGACCAATTTTCAGATCAATGGAATGAGGGGAAATGGCATTTAGATCACGCCGTGACTGTGCGTGACTATGCGTGGCTCTGTGTGACTACCCCAAAATTAATCAGTTTTCATAACAAGACTATAGGCAAAGTTTCAGATCAATTGGATAAGGGGGAATGGGGTTGCCACACGACAGAGAGACAGGGAGTGTGAGTTAAAAGAAAGAGTTTAAAAAAATTAACAAAAAGTCGAAAATTCAATATCTCGAAAATATACACATTTTTTTATTGTGCCTTATATTCCTCCAGAAAATTGTAGTGATATTTACCAAAAACATTTGGATAACATAAATTATGTTATTGATTTATCTTCAAACAATCAAGAAGTAATTGTTTTAGGTGACTTTAATATTCCTAATTTAAATTGGTTTTTAGAAGATAATACTTTATTAGTTACCTTATAATATGAAATCTGACAATGATGAAACTGTTATTAGTTTTTTCTTTTCTCATGAATTTAATCAGGTCAATGGCATAAAAATGACATTGGCTGAACCCTCGATTTGTTCTTTATATCAAACAAGCTGAACCCGGTGTACTTCGCTACACCTCATCGTTATAAAATAAAACAAAATGAAAAAAAAATATTTATATATTAACAAAATATTATTTATTTAATTTAGAATTAATTATTGTCCATCTGGAGCATAAACATATAAGTTGGTGGGTTTCCCTACACGTGAGCATGCAACATAAAGCTGTCCATGCGAGAAACATGGATTTGCTAAATCTAAGCCGCAAACTTGAATAGATTGACCTTGACCTTTGTTAACAGTCATCGCAAACGCTAATCGAACAGGAAACTGTAATCATTTGAAGTCGAATGGTAAATCAGTTGGGATTATTCGAATGCTTGGCAAAAGTACATCTGTTCCTTAATATTTTCCTGTTATAATGGTTGCTTCTATTAAATTATTTAGCATTTTTTTTACTGCAAGTCGAGTGCCATTGCAAAGCCGTGGTGGATCGATATTGCGCAGTAAAATAATGGGCACTCCAATTTTGAGTTGTAGCACATGTGGTGGAAAGCCTGGTACATCAATAATCGAATATAAAAAATTGGGTGTAGTGAGTGCAAGTTTCACACTGTGAAAGTTTAAGGAATAATGGTGAACAGGTCTGGCTTCCTACAAATCGGAAACAAAGGGACGTGGCCCGCCGACTTTCGCACGGAATGTATACCTATTTAAGAAAACACCTTATTAAGCAAATCAATCCATGCCAGATATTGAGTTATATGGGACTCGCCCCTTTGTCCACTAACAACTTTATATAGTCAAGGGCTTAATAGAAGCTATTATGGACTTTAATTTTTCTAAAAAGGGCGTGGTCCCGCCCAGTTTTCTTGTAGTACTATTTCTATTAATTTCAATACGATATATACCAAATATCATCGCCGTAGGTTAAAAAATGGCCGAGATATGACGATTTTAATTTTTGGGTTATATGGGCGGGACCACGCCCCTTTGCCCACTAACAACTTTATATAGTTAAGGACTTAGTATTTGGCGAAAATATCCTTTTGTGAAAATTTCATGACGATCCTTCCAGTAGTTTAGAAGATATTAGGATTTTTTATTTTTCTAAAAAGGGGCGTGGTCCCGCCCACTTTTCTTCTGGTATGTATTTCTATTCATGCCAATACCATATGTACCAAATATGACCGCTGAAGGTCAAAACGTTCCCGAGATATGACGATTTAAAGTTTTGGGTTATATGGGCGTGGCACCACCCCTTTGTCCAATCAAAAATTTATTTAGCCTATTATTCCTTGCAGATTCACAGTAATACGCTGTGAAAATTTCAGGATGATCGGTTCAGGGGTTTGGCCTCCTATAAAGCACAAACAAACACACATTCATTTTTATATATATAGATTGAAAGCAGATTAATTATAATTTAAGGTAAAATGGGGCGAAAAAGGGGGATTTGGTAATAAAAAAATGTATGGCTACCTTACCTGTAGATAAAAAGTGTATAAAACTTTAGGTAAATACATATTACAAAAAATGTGTTTTGTATAGCAAATATTGTTAGTGGTATAGGTAAGTATCTGAATTAAAAAAAAGGGGGCGGTGAAGTGGGCGTGGTTCATAGTTATATGACGACGTTAACAGTATTAAGAGCAATATACTACCAAATAAAAAAAAAATCCGTTGGAAGGAACAAATTTGTACAAAGAACAAAAGTTTAAAACTTTCAAAAAAATTTGGCGTGAAAAGGGGCGTGAAAGGAGGCGTGGCGTAAGAAATGTTTATTTCTACCTCGCCTGGAGTATAATGTGTATACAATTTGAAGTAAATCTGTTAAAAACTATATGGAGCAATTACATAATTTTAAAAAAGTAGGCGTAAAAGTGGGCGTGGTCGAAAAAAAAGTACACCCTTAATCATGCCAGTGTCCCAGTTAAATGCTGTGAAAATTTCAGGAAGATCGGTCTAGAGGTTTGGCCTCCTATAAGGTACAAACAAACAAACAAACAACTAAACAAACACACATTCCATATTATATATGTATATAGATGGCATTAAATCTTCTTGTGATTTATGTCTCAGTCCAATTTCAAGAAATACCGTTCATCATAAAGCAGTTGTGACATCTTTTGAGTTTTATGCTTTTGAAAAAATATCTGATAGCATCATAAAATCATATAACTTTTCAAAAGGAAATTACTTAATGATAAATAATTTTTTAAATTCTGTGGATTGGTCATTCATATCAAATTGTAATGACCCTGAAAAGATGTATAACTTTTTATTGGATAAAATAAATTTTTCGATGAGGTTAAGGATTAAAATTAAACGTAAAAATACCGGATAGCCCGCTAATATGATTTATGAAAATGAGGTTTCAATGAGTAGTGATCAATCTTGCAATCTATTTGCAAAATTTTTTCAATCTACTTTTTCTAATCCCAGTAACTTAGGCATTCACGCAGTGGAACCTTCGGAGAATAATCTTACAATTGTTATATCTGAGGAGGATATTATTTCTTCCATCACAGAATTAAAGAATAGTTCGTCTTGCATTTTTCCAGATTCAATACCAGCAATTTTCTTCAAAAATTGTGTCCAATCTTTAGTAAGTCCTATTCAAATTATTTTTAAGGCATGTATAAAACGTGGCATATTTTGAAATTGTTGGAAAAATTGCTGTGTTGTGCCAATTTTTAAATCTGGTGATAAAACTAATGTTATTAACTATAGACCCATAGTAAAACAATGTACTATGGCAAAAATTTTTGATAGTATTTTAAAAGTCAAATTTTATGAACACGTATCTCATAGTATTTCAGTTTCTCAACATGGATTTTTCTCAGGCCGATCTGCTTGCACAAATTTGGCTGTATTGATAAATAGGATTGTAGTCTCTATGGAAAAGAAAATGCAATTAGATGTAATTTACACTGATTTTTCAAAAGCATTCGACAGTGTCAATCATTCAATCTTATTGTCTAAACTTCAAATAAATGGTATAAATAATGAATTATTGCTATTTTTTGAAAAGTTTTTTAATTAATAGAAAGCTTAAGGTAAAAATTGGCACATCATATTCTAGTTATGAAATAAATGCGTTCTCAGTATTTCACAAGGTACTCATTTGGGCCCGTTACCATTTTTAATCTTTATTTTTAATCTTTAATATTGATGTCTAAAGTTTTGTAAACCTTTAATGTTTGCGGATGACTTAAAAGTTTTTGCCTCTGTTTCAAACTTATCACATGATACAAAATGATTTGATAGCGCTGGTTAATTGGTGTGTTTTAAATAAACTTGTTTTTAATATTGCAAAATGTTGTACTATTTCTTTTACACACTGTCATAATCCAATTGTATACAATTTCACTATTGGCGACGTTGTACTTAAAAGAGTTGTCGAGGTAAAGGATCTTGGAGTTATTTTTGATGCTAAATTGCATTTTGGTAAACACATTGATTATATTACTTCTAAAGCCTACTCAATGTTAGGTTTTATTAGAATGAACTCGTATGACTTTAAAAACCCATTCACTCTGAAGTCTTTATATGTTTCATTTGTCAGAAGTAAGTTAAAATTTTGTTCCCTAATATGGAACCCTTATACAGCTACTCATTCTAATAGAATTGAAAAAATTCAAAAATTTTTCACGAAATATGCTTTCAAAACAATAAATTGGGCTGATGATATACCTTCATATGAAAGTAGACGTAAATTTCTAGGTCTGCAATCTTTAAAAAATCGTAGATCATCTTATTCTATTACTTTCATTTTAATATTTTGTCAAATGATATTAAAAGTGACTATTTATATAATCTGGTTAATATATATAATCCGCCTCGTGTTTTGCGTCATGAACGGCTATTTTGTGAGGATTTGCATCGAACAAATTATGGGACAAATGAACCAATTGCAAGATGCTTAAAACTTTGCAACAGTTTCTCGCGACTTTAATTTAAATAGAGATAATTTTAAATTAAACTTATTTAAAATATTAAATTAAGATATATATCTAAGATATCATCTTTATTATAATACTTTTATATTAGTCTGCAAAATGTAAAATTAGTAGACTCAATAAATAAATAAATAAATAAATTTTCTATTAGTAAATGTAATGAAAATATGTACATTTGTATGTATGCACGAAAATTAAAGTACGCTCAGAATATTAATAATTGATTCAGTATTCGACGAACTTTCGTTAAGAAAATAAAAAAAAACCATTTCGATGTCATCACTTTTAGTACTTCTTTTTGATGTGTAAACATCTGTATGCTCAGGGATAAAAATCTATTTCACAATGCCATCATAAAACAAGTGAGAAAATTATAGTCGGTCTAGACCGACTATACGATACCCTATACCTATAAGTGGATATAGAAAATAAGCATAAACTAAATTTGAGTTGGATTTTTATTAATTTTTTCGGCTGCAGATCTGAAAAAGTTCATATCGGATGAAATATGTATATGGGGACTAGACCCAAAAATGGACCGATCCTGACCATGGTTGGCAAAGTCTCTTGTATTTTGCAAAAATATATACAAACAAAATTTGAGAAGAAGCAGTGCAATATTTTTGTTTTTTGATAGATTTAAGTGAAGATCGGGAAGCAGCTATATATGGGGCCTATGACTAAGAGTTGTCCAATAGGGATCATTTTTGAACTACTAATTAATGGATGTAATATATACAAACAAACCCAATTTGACTAAGATTCGTATGATAATTTGCATCTTATGGCAATATATGTTGATTTCATAGGGGTCATTTGTATGGGGGCTAGGTCTGAACATGGACCGATTCTCACCAATTTCAATAGCGTTCATTCCATGGTCGGTGAAAGATCAAATACCAAATTTCATCAAAATATATTCATATTTGCGACCTGCAGTTTGATTACAAGGTTTACATGGACACACAGACGGACGGACGGACGGACGGACATCGTTAAATCGAATCAGATAGTGATTCTGATTCGATCGGTATAATTAAAGATGGGCCTAGGACAAATATTTTTGGTAGTTACAAACAGCAGCATAAAGTCATTATACCCAAACCACATAGTGGTATAGGGTATAAACAGCGTAAGAAGTAAGACAGAAACGGTGTGAAGTATGAGTGTATTGGTGCAAAGATTATGATATAAAATTATTTCAGCTAATTCAACAACCCCTGCTATAACAACGTTAAAAATTTCGCAATATAAATGCATAACACATAATTCAACAACCCCACAACTATAACGCTATTACTAATATAAAAATTATTTCAGATAATTCATGCAACGACTGTCTGCCTTGAAGAATTTGATTCAAACTTAATGATCTCATCAATTTACTTATCTCCGAGATTCACAATAACAGAGGAAAAATACACACAATTCCTTAAATCTTTGGGCTCACCATTTCTAGCAGCTGGCGACTATAATGCCAAGCATACATTCTGGGGTTCACGCCTAATTACCCCCAGGGCCGTGTATTGTTTAGTACAATTTCTAAAATGAGTATGGATGTGATCTCAAGCGGAGAACGCACTTACTCGCCTTTATACAGGCAGAAAATACCTGACCTAATAGATTTCGGAGTTACAAAGTCTATAGCGAGACACTTGGTGCAGATCGAACCGTCATTGGAACTCTCCTCTGATCACTCACTCACGATTGTTACTCTTTTAAGCCCTAAACCTAACCAATGATGATTTGGCGCTAACAAGTAAAATGAAAATTTGGTTGAAATATAGAAAGTTTATCAGCACCAATTGTTCAGAGAACATACCGCTAAGAATATCGGGAAATATTGATTTTTCCATTAAAAATTTTGAATTAAATCTCAAAATCGCTGCGCAAATTGCTACTAAGATCCCATTATAATATTTATTCAGTAAATGTTGAACAACTTTTGAATGAAAAAAAAAGAGAACAAAGAGATTGGCAAGAGCACAGATCCCCACAACTTAAAGCGCAATTAAAAGAATGTATTAGAATACTACGAAACCTATTGGAAAATCAGAGAAGAGCAACATTAAATAATTTCCTTAGAGAACTAGATAACTCACCACATACTGACTACTCATTATGGCGTGCTACAAAAGGTCTTAAAAGTCTCAGCATGATCAACACTCCATTGCGAAACTCAAATGGAGACTGGGCAAGAACTGACTCTGAAAAAGTTGAAGTGTTCACCAAACACTGGAGATATGTTTTCACACCAAACATATCAAGCACTATAGCGGATTTGCCTTCAAGCCAGGGATCGATAAAATCAGTAATAAGATGCTTATAGAACTACCCAGTATAGCTTTAAGAATAATTCTCTATATTTTCAATGCTATCCTTGAATATTGTCCCCTAGAATGGAAAGTTTCACTCGTAACAATGATATCCAAGCCAGGCAAATATAACAAGAAAGTCGAGTCATATAGACAAATCAGTCTGCTAATGAATAAATTAACCCCAGCTATAAATCAGAATAACTTTGTACCAGATCATCAGTTAAGCTTTAGGAAGAAACACAGTACCACTGAGCAAGTCAATAGGCTAGTAACTGTTATTAGAAAGCCTCTGAGGAAAAAAATATACCTCCGCCCTTTTTATTGATGTCTCACAAGCATGAGGGCTTGATCTAAAAAATTAAACACATGTTACCAGCCAACACTTACAAGCTTCTAGAAAGCTTTACATCAGGTCGTAAGAGAGAACAACTATAGAAGTCCACCACAAGATATACAAGCCGGAGTTCCATAGGGAAGTATTCTGGGTCCATTATTGTATTTTCTCTACACATCTGAATTACCAACAAATCGTCGTTCGTAAATTATTGTGTTCTATATGCTTTTTGTTAAAGTTTAGTTGCTAAAGTTTAGTCGCTAATTAAAAAAAACTGAACCGATAAAAGTATTGCGACCTTCCTACCAAGGAAAGTACTATAGTTTGTGGTTTTTTCTATTTAAAAAAAATTCCCCTTTGAAAACGCCTTTAAGCGTAAGAACTATTAGAACTTAAACATGAATTAATCAAAAAAAATCATATAGAACACAATAACTTACGAACGACGAAATGTTAACACTCACACATCGACTTTTGCCGTCATTCCATTTGTAATACATCGAAATGATTCTTTTAACAAGGGAAGTTTGTTTATCGATGACCGTTTTACATAGAATCGTTTACAAGTATCCCAAAGGATATGCTATTTAAAATCATTCAAATCCAAAGGGTCCAAAGGGCCCCGAGATATGAACGAAAATGTAAAAAAAATAAAAATGTTCGATGTGTTTGTTGTTTTTCTGAAGATATGTATATGCTGCAATTCTTCTTATTGTTATACTCATTGCAGTTGTGGCATTTGCTTTTTGAGGGTTTCTGTATGGTAATAATGCACGTGATACATGAGCCCAAGGAAGTATTGCCACATATCTATTTTATCGTTATCATGATTCAGTAAAGAAAATTGGCAATATGAAAAAAAAATATAATCCATAAATAGCAAATTTATTTAAAAAAAAGTGCCTTTCCTTAAAAAGTACCAATTCTCCAAAAGAAATTTTATTGAAAAGTAATTTCTCTTAAAAAAGTACCTCTCCTTAAAAAATTACCTTCTAAAAAAGTAAAGTTTTTAAAAAAGTATTATTCTTAAAAATTATTTTTTTTTTAAAAACCTCTTTTTATACCCTCCACTCCAGTGTGCAGAGGGTATATATAAGTTTGTAATTCCGTTTGTAATAATTAGAAAAAAAATTTTGGACCCCATTAAATATATATATTTGTGATCCTTATAACAACCGGAGTTGATATAGCGATGCTCGTCTGTCCATCTGTCCGCCTGTCCGTCTGTCCGTCTGTGGAAATCACGATGACGGCATCAATAGGGCAGCTAGGGTCCTCGTTGACATAAAAAATGATTCACTAACATCCTGAAAAGTTTGCTGTTTGAAATCGTCCAAATCGGTCAATTAGGGCCCGAGATTTGAATAAAAAACTAAAAAAAGTCTTGAAAAAATATAATTTTCTATGTTGTTCTTGTCACGATCACGCCCTCAATAGGATAGCTAAGGCGATCATTTTTAGTGAAAGTGATTCAGCAAATTCATGGGAAGATTTATATTTCAAAAATCATTAAAATCGGTGGAATAGGTCCAGGGAAATCTCTGAAAAAGTAAAAAAAAAATGAACAAGTAAGAAAATTATAGTCGGTCTAGACCGACTATATGATACCCTATACCGTGCGTTTAGAAACCCTATCTCTTAGGCCCAACTAACTGGACATAGAAAATAAGCAAAAACCAAATTTGAGTGGGATTTTTATAAATTTTTTTGGCTGCAGATATGACACAGTTCATATCGGATGCTATATCTATATAGGGACTAGGTCCAAAAATGGACCGATCCTGATCATGTTTGGTAAAGACTCTTGAATTTTGCAAAAATATATACAAACAAAATTTGAGAAGAATCAGTGCAATATTTTTGTTTTTTAATAGATTTAAGTGAAGATCGGGAAGCAGCTCTATATGGGGTCAAAGGGACCATTTTTGGACTACTCATTAATGGATGTAATGAACGCATACAAACCCAATTTGAGTAAGATCTATATGACAATTTGACAATTTGGCAATTTATGTCGATTTCATATGGGTAATTTGTATGGGGGCTAGGTCTGAACATGGACCGATTCTCACCAGTTTCAATAGCGTTCATCCCATGGCCGATAAAAGCTTATATACCAAATTCCATCAAAATATATTCATATTTGCGACCTGCAGTTTGATTACAAGGTTTACATGGACACACAGACGGGCGGACGGACGGACGGACGGACGGACGGACGGACGGACGGACATTGTTAAATCAACTCAGAAAGTGATTCTGATTCGATCGGTATAATTAAAGATGGGTCTAGGTCAAATATTTTTGGTTGTTACAAACAGCAGCACAAAGTCATTATACCCAAACCACATAGTTGTATAGGGTATAAAAATATGATGTTTCTATATTGTTCTTGTTGTTGTTCTAAATGTTGTATTGTTGTCATAGCTAGACTTGTTGTTTTTGTGGTCGTTGTGGTAATAATATAACAAAAACTAACCCTTTGTACATTTTTTTTTATCAACTCTGGTAGAAAAATTTAATAGTTTCCATTGTTTTGGCATCACTAAAAAAATTTACTAGATCATTTCTGTCATTGCCATGAGCCTGCCTGCAATATTTCAGATCGATAGGGTCACGGGAAAGGGGTTAAAAACGATCCAAAATTTTTTCGACAAGCAGACACTACGAGTTAATATAAAGGGAGTAAAAATTCACCAGCATCTAAAGCAAATAATGCTAAAATATGTACCTAGTTGTTAATAAAAAAAAACAATGTAAATTTAGCAAAAAAAACTTTTATATATTAATTTATTTAAAGAGAAAAACACAAAAATAACGTTTGATGTTGTATTTTGTGTGTGTAATATTTACATATACATACATACACATATTAAATAATACAAATAACATACATATATTCCATATATGTATATCCATAATAACTGCATGTTAGAAATAAATCGGTATATTATTTTATTCACATAAAATTCTGCAATATTTTGTTGTGGGGAAAATACATTTCTTTTGCATTAACAGAGTGTCACTTCATTTTGCTCAGCGTGACTATGCCGCAGTAGATGGCACCACAATTTGTGTTCTAATTAGCTTTGCAATACATAGTTATTTCTATTTTAACATGAATGTCAATATTTTCAAATAGATATTATACATAACAATGTTAAGAGTATACACGGGTTGGTTTTTTATTTCATACGTTTTTCCATTATTCTTTTACAAATATGAGCATAAGTTTGGCATGTTAACTTTTTGTTGTCTCTATAAAATAGAGTTACCGAGTTCATCAATGAGTTTTTTGCTTTACATAGTTATATAGAACTATTATTCTGCTTTACCTACAAAATATCTGATTGCGATTACATCTAATTTTTAAAAATTATTTATAATTACTAAAGCAGTATTATTCACATATATACAAAATTGCACTTTTTAAATTTTCCATTCAAATTTTAGAAAATATCAATTCTAAAAACTGGAATTAAAATTTCCAATTATAAATTATAAAATATTAATTGAACTTCAGAAAATTATATCAAAACGTCGGAAATAATAATTTTAAATTTAGAAGACATCAATTGCATCAAATTCCAAAAAAAATGCACCAAATATGTTTACATTTAAAAAATGTTTACATTAAAAAAAATATTGGCATTCAGGAAAAATTAATAGCTTTTCAGTAACTTCTTTTAACGATAGTCGAATCGTTAAAAAAATAAAAGCAAAATTATCAGAAAAATTTTTAAACGATATTCGCTATTGTTAAAGTCAGCTGTTGTTGTTATCTAAACGACAACCATTTTTGTGTTGTTTATTCAATCGATAAAAACTTAAATTTTTAGGTTGAAATGTCGTCATACATAAATAAAAATCATAAAATAGTGAAAATATTTTGCTTTTATTAAAATAACTTTTTTATATAAATAAAAAAATTAAATAGCATATTCAATTCATTATTTCATTTTCAAATATTAGTAAAAAAATAGAGATATTAAACATAAACATAAAATCATCCTGTCAAACACGAAGTAATTTGTTTTTTCTATTCTTCTTTGTGTTTTTCGCTTATTTTGACAGAGATGCCACTCGTTTACAATTTAAATAAATAGAAAAATAGATTTGTCGACTGTCATTAGGATGTATGTACATAGTGAATCACTTAATCCTTAAGGTGCTATTACATGATGTGTTTTTTACATATGTACTGTCAAATTTTCCCACAACACAAGTTGTACACATCGTGTGATACATATGAAACATTTTTTATGTACAATACATGAGGAAAGTCACATGTACATTTTTCAATTAGAACAGGTTCTATTTTTGCATGACAAACATATGAAAGAAAAATAAATTGTTTAATATTAATTAACAATTAATAAATATATAATTTTTTTTTTAACAATAAATTTTTGTAAATTCACAAATTAAATCAGCTTTTGTTTACATTTAGAGGTTATGTCATACGGAAATACATATGCACGTGTGATAGCAAAAATTATGAATCGTATGTAAAAGACAATTTTGACAGACATGAGGACAGACATGACATTATAAATTTATTCTCTATGTTTTCCAAATATGGCAATATTTTTTTGAAAAAAAAAGTTGAGAGAGTTTTTTTCGGTTATTATTTTGTTACTCCATCCGACCTATATGGCCGCAATGAAGAAATATTTGGCCAGTTAAAAGCCAAAAAAGCACGATTTAATGCATATAGCCACCCTACACAACCATTACCTTTGCAATGGAGGTTAGGGCGAGCTATTTAATAAGCAAAAACTAAATTAAACGAGAAGTTATGTCATATAACCGGAAACGCATGCATATAGGAAATGCATGCATATTTTTCCAACATTTTGTTTACATTTATCATCAATACTCAAACCGAGGTGGAGGGTATCAAAGATTCGGCACAGCCGAATTTAACACTCTTACTTGTTGTAAATATATTTTTAAAAGAAGAAATTTTTTTTAAGTAATTTTTTTTTCAAAAAGTACCTTTGCTAACAAATGGAAATTTTTCTAACAAGTACCCATTTTTACCCTTTTTGAAAAAGCACCCTTTTTGAAAAAAGTACCCTTTTTTAAGAAAGCACCCACTTTTTAAAAAAGTAAATTTTTTTTAAAAATTACCCGTTTTTAAAGAAGTAACCTTTTTTTATTAGTTACCCTTTTGAAAAAATTTCCCTTATTTAAAGAGTAGACTTTTTTTGAACAACTACCTGTTTCTTACAAAAGTATCCCCTTTTAAGGAGTACCCTTTAAAAAAAAATAAACTAATTTTTTTTAAAAATGTACCCTTTTTTAAAAAATACCTTTTTTAGAAAAAGCACAATTTCTTTTTAAAAAAGTATTTTTTTTTAAATTATTTATATTATATCAATTTTTAAAAAAGTGTTTTTTTTTAAAGTACTCTTTTAAAAAAATGCCCTTTCTCAAAAATGTCGTTTATTTAAAAAAGTAAACTTTTTTAAAAAAGTGTTTTTTTTTAGGTACCTTTGTTAACAAATGGAATTTTTTTTAACAAGTTCTTTAAACAAGTACACATTTTCTTTAAAAAAGTACCAATTTTTCGAAAAAAAAGAACCTTTTTTTAAAAAAGTACCCACTTTTTAAAAAAGTAAAATTTTTTAAAAATTACCCCTTTTTTAATAAAGTAACCTTTTTTAAAAAAGTTTCCTATTTTTAAAAAGTTACCCTTTTTTAAGGAGTAGACTTTTTTGGAAAAACGACCTGTTTCTTAAAAAGGACCCTTTTTTAAACATCTTTTTTTAAAGCACCTTTTTTAAAAAAGTATCCTTTTTAGAAATGTACATTTTTTAAAATAGTATCTTCCTTAGAAAAGTAACATTTCCTAAAAAATACCCTTTTTAGAAATGTGCCATTTTTTATAAAAGTACCATTTGTTTAAAAAGTACTCTATTAAATAAAATAAAAAGTAAAATTTTTCTTAAAAAGTATTCTTGTTTTAAAGGTACCCTTTTTAAAATATCCTTTTTTTAAGTACCTTCCAAAAAATACCCTTTAAAAAAAAAGCATTTTTTTAACCAACTCTTTTTGCTAGAATTGCTAGAATTAAGCAAAAATAGCATAATCAAAACTTAGTTTGTTGAAAATTTCTAGCATAAGTGGTCAAAGAGTTGCCTTAATTATAACTATATATCTGAACTGAGGCTAGTAGTGTAGGCTAATAAATATATAATCTGTTCATATATTCAAATAAAAAACTTAAACAATTTTCAAAATCATTATTTTCTTATTTTTTTCAGAAAAAAAAGTAGACAAGTTCATTTTCAATTTTTCAAGTTTTTCGCTTAAATCATTTGTTAAAAAGAAAAATAAAAATAATAATTAAATTTTTTTTTAATTTTTTTTCTGTTTGCTGAAATGTAATTGAAATCAATTTTATATTTTTAATTTTTTTGTATAAAATAACATTTGTAAATTAACTTAAATTTTACCTACAATTACCTTTAATTTTTTTTTGACTTGTAGTTATTTTTTTAAAAATTGTTCCTGATTTTGTGTAATGTATAAATTTTAAAAAACCAAAAGTAAATTAAAGTAAACATAACCGCAGGCCTTAAAAAAAAGCAAAATAAAAACAGAATTAAAAAAAAATACTCAGCCAAGTGTGGTGGATGTAAAAAAGAAAAAAAAATATATAAAATAATCATACTACAGAAAGAAGAAACAGCCACAAGTAAATACTTTTTGAAAATAATAATAAAATAACTAAATACATACACACACACGCACTCAGTATTCACTGATTTACTGAGGCTATTACAGCGTTAAAAAAATTTTATAGACACCAGCGAAGAAGTAACGGTATGTGAACGCAATTTTATGCTGCGTCCCAGCAAGCCAAGGTAAAGCTCGATTCTTTACCGAAAAAAAAAAAAAAATATTTATAAAAAAATAACAACACCACGAAATACAGGTAAGTACAAGTACACTTACACCAACAAATATTTACCATCACAACGTTACGATGACGACCAAAACAAGACTTCTTGAAGCTATTAACTGGCAATGTTACTGTCGTTATTGTTGTTGCTGCTTTTGTATGTTTCTTCTCTTCTCTTCGCTACTTTATTTTATATTGTCTTCCCAGTTACAACCGAAAAATCAAACCAAAAATCAACCAAGCAAACGCATTATAACGGTGCAGCCACCAAAAAATTTTTGGGTGACTTCTTTTCTTCGTAAATTTTAAGTAAAGTTTTGTTTTGCTTTTTTTTTGGCTGGTGATTGTTTTTGCTGTTATTGCCGGTGTATGTTTTTAAATTGAATACACAGTTTTAGGGCTTTAAAGTTGAATTGTATTTATTTGCACGTGGGCTAAATGGTAAGTTAACAAAATAGGAAGGAATAAAAACTTACCTTATCTGACCCTAACTTAGCTTAGCTTAGCTTACCTTACCATACTTTACCATACCTTACCATACCTTACCATACCTTACCATACCTTACCATACCTTACCATACCTTACCATACCTTACCATACCTTACCATACCTTACCATACCTTACCATACCTTACCATACCTTACCATACCTTACCATACCTTACCATACCTTACCATACCTTACCATACCTTACCATACCTTACCATACCTTCCCATACCTTACCATACCTTACCATACCTTACCATACCTTACCATACCTTACCATACCTTACCATACCTTACCATACCTTACCATACCTTACCATACCTTACCATACCTTACCATACCTTACCATACCTTACCATACCTTACCATACCTTACCATACCTTACCATACCTTACCATACCTTACCATACCTTACCATACCTTACCATACCTTACCATACCTTACCATACCTTAACATACCTTACCATACCTTACCTCACCTTACCCCACCTTACTTCACCTTACCTCACCTCACCTTACCTCACCTCACCTTATCTTACCATGCCATACCTTACCAAACCTTGATATACATTACCTTACCTTACCTTACCTTACCTTACTTTACCTTACCTTGCCTTGCCTTGCCTTACCTTACCTTACCTCACCTCACCTTACCGTACCGTACAATACCTTACCTTACCTTACCTTACACCTTACACATTACCCCTTACACATTACACCTTACACCTTACACCTTACACATTACACCTTACACCTTGCACCTTACACCTTACATCTTACACCTTACACCTTACACCTTACACCTTACACCTTACACCTTACACCTTACACCTTACACCTTACACCTTACCTTACCTTATCATGCCTCACCTTAACTTACCTTACCTTACAATGCCACACCGTGCCATACCTTACCTTACCTTACCTTACCTTACCTTACCTTGCCTTACCTTACCGTACCGTACCATACCTTACCTTACCTTACACCTTACACCTTACACCTTACACATTACCCCTTACACATTACACCTTACACCTTACACATTACACCTTACACCTTACACCTTACACCTTACACCTTACACCTTACACCTTACACCTTACACCTTACACCTAACACCTTACACCTTACACCTTACACCTTACACCTTACACCTTACACCTTACACCTTACACCTTACACCTTACACCTTACACCTTACACCTTACACCTTACACCTTACACCTTACACCTTACACCTTACACCTTACACCTTACACCTTACAGCTTACACCTTACACCTTTCAGCTTACACCTTACACCTTACACCTTACACCTTACACCTTACACCTTACACCTTACACCTTACAGCTTACACCTTACACCTTACACCTTACAGCTTACACCTTACACCTTACACCTTACCTTACCTTATCATGCCTCACCTTAACTTACCTTACCTTACAATGCCACACCGTGCCATACCTTGATATACATTACCTTACCTTACCATACTTACAGAATTCTGTTCAATTTTCAATTAACCCCCTGTCAAACTTGCACAACTATATGTGTACTTAATATTGTGCGTTTATATATCGGTGAGCTTATTTCACTTTTAAGCGCGTAACCATTACAATCATCCATTTAACATCGTTAACTATATAGAATATTTTTTGTATGAAGCTTTTTTTATGGCAAAGTCAGGTTTTATGTACGAGTATTTTAACCATGCAGTCGGTGTGTTTGCCAGCCTACTTATTGCTTGATTTAGACACTATTAAATGTAAAGTAAAAACAAAACTACATATCATGATATGCATTTCTTTTAGATTTATTTTGTGATTTTTTGTTTTTATTTTTGTTAAATATATTTAATGGATGATTGTGCAGTTAAATCTATAGACGCCTTACTGGGATTTACTGTACATTTGTGTATGTTGTTGGTTTTCGTGTAGACCGTCCAAGTTGCTGCTCCTGTGTGTGCGTGTAATTTTTAAGTTTTGGCACAATTATTTTTACTCAGTTTTTTTCTTCTTGTTCTTTAAATCTTGACTCGTATTATATTACATTTTATAGAAATTGTAACAAGTTTCATGTACGTATTTGTTTTACTTCAATTAAAATAAATTGACTAAGATAAAAATGTTCCTGGTTGTTGATGATGATTGGCCTTAAAAAAAAAACAAAAACGCTAATATGGGGCACTGTTAAAAGATAATAAATAAAAGTATTCAAAATAAAAGGAGGTTGGGAGAAGAAAGCCGTACTTTGAATGACAAATAGCCTCTAGATTTTGGGAAGTTGTCAGGCTTACAATTTTCTGTATAATCGCTCACTTTTCCAATATATTCAAGTTACAAATAGTATCTTTTAAAAAACTGGGCATCGTTAATTGAAAGATACCAAGTCGGTTAGATTTAAAGTGTTAAAAAGTACTAAAATCCGCGCTTTATCTAAATGATCTCTAACAAATTCTTAATGACTGCAAAATTAGATTTTTATGCGATTTTTGGTTGTCGGCATTTTGTTTATTGGCAATACTGTGCTACCACGATTTTGCATTTTTGGATTCTTACGATTTTGCGTTTGTGGGACTTTGAATTTTTACATTTCTGAATTTTTGCACTTTTCAGTTTATTCGTCATTAAATTTTCGATTTTTCGATTTTATGTTTTTGCGATTTTTGGTTTTTGCGATTTTGTTTTATCGTGACTTTTGTGATATTATTTCTATGCTACGTTGCGTTTTACGATTTTTCGACTTTGAGTGTGTTCGATTATACATTTTTGGGATTTGCGATTTTGTGTTTTTATGGCTTTGGGTTTTTGAGTTTTTGTGTCTTTGCGTTTTTCCGTCTTCGCGAGTTTATGTTTTTGTATTTTTGCGTTTATGCCATGTTACGATGTTGCATTTTTGTGATTTTGCGTTTTAGCGATTTTTTCCGATTTTGTGTTCTTGAAATTTTTCGTTTATGCGTTTTTAGGATTTTGCGATTTGGTTTTTGAAATTTTGAGACCTTTGCTATTTTGCGTTTATGCGATTTTCTGTTTTTTGCGTTTTTGCGATTTTGCGATTTTAAGTTTTTGTGACTTTGCGTTTTGCGACTTTACGTGTATTCGATTTTACGTTTTTGGGATTTTTGAACTTTTTGTATTTCCGATTTTGTATTTTTGCAACTCTTGCATTTTGCGTTTATGGCATTTTACGATTTTGCGATTTTTGCGATTTTACGTCTTTGAGATTTTCCTATTTTGGGTTCTTGCAATTTTGTGTTGTTTTTAGGATTTTGCGATTTTGTTTTTCCGTTTTTGTGATTTTACGTTTATGCGATTTTACGTTTTTGCGATTTTGCGCTCTTGAGATTTTGAGCTGTTTTGTTTTTAGGATTTTACTATTTTGTTGTTGCGTTTTTTTGATTTTGCATTTATGTGATTTTACGTTTTTGCGATTTTGAATTGTTTTGTTTTTAGGTTTTTTGCGATTTTTTTGTTTACGTTTTTATGATTTTGCGTTTATACGATATTACATTTTTTGTGATTTTGCGATCTTACGTCTTAGAGATTTTTCGATTTTGCGTTGCTGCAATTTTGCTTTGTTTTTTTAAGGATTTTGCGATTTCGTTTTTGCGTTTTTGTGATTTTGCGTTTATTCGATTTTACGTTTTTTGCGATTTTGCGTTTTTGCGATTTTACGTCTTAGACATTTTTCGATTTTGCATTCTTGCAATTATGGTTTGTTTTTTTAAGGATTTTGCAATTTGGTTTTTTCAGTTTTGTGATTTTGCGTTTATGTGATTATGCGATTTACGTTTTTTGCGATTTGGCATTTTTGCGATCTTATATCTTAGAGATTTTTCGAATTGGCAATTTTGGGTTATTTTTTAACGTTTTTTTTTTAATTTTGGCGATTTAGCGATATTACTTTTTTTGACTTTGCGTGTATTCGATTTAACGTGTTTGCGATTTTCCGTTTTTGCAATATTCTGATTCTAATTTTTTGCGATTTAAGGTTTTGTGTGGTTTGCCTATTTTGCGGCTTTGCGTTTTGCCATTTTACGACTTTATCGATTTTGCGATTTTCCGTTTTGCGTTTTTGCGATTTTGGGTTTCTGAGATTTAGTGTTCTTGAATTTTCGTGATTTTGCATTTTGGTGGGTTTTTGGATTTTCTGTCTTTCAGATTTTGTATTTTTGCGACTTTTGCATTTTGGGTTTATAGCATTTTACGATTTTGCATTTTTGCGATTTGAGTTTTTGCGTTTTGTAATTTTGCGGTTTGCGTCTTGGCGATTTTGAGGTTTTTTGATTTTGCGTTTTTTGCGTGCAATTTTGGGTTTTTAATTTTTAGGTTTTCGCAATTTTGCGTTTTGTGATTTTGCATTTATGCAATTTTAGTTTTTGCGATTTGCGTTTTTGATAATTTGCGTTTTTGCGTCTTCACGATTTTTCGTTTCTGCCTTTTAGACATTTTGCTAGTATTGTGATCTTGCTTTAAGTAAAACAACTTAATTTCCATAAATTTAAAAATATTGTTTTTTGTTTTCTTGAATTAAAATATATACGTATAGCATTACACAATCAACGAGTCAGTGATGAGCGATGGATTTGATTCATTTAATTTATTTGTTCTTACCTGTTTTCAAGAGATTTCCAAATTACTTGCTTCAAACCCAGCATTCGTAGTTCATAAGAAATAAGTTAAAATTAAATTAAAAAAGAATAAAAAATTTAATCATGAGATCATTAAATAATAAAAAAATAATTGATTAATTATTTGATAGGCTTGTTTTATTTTTCAATTAAGGGCGTTCATCTTCATTGCTTTCACTTTCTTCCGGATACAACAAAATGTGTGTTTTTTAATAATACTCTACGTCTTGTTTTTAAAAAAGCTTTTAAATAATTGAAAAAGTGAACACAATTTCCAAAAATAAAAATATCAAAAAAAATACTACCTTTACCAGTGCAGGTTGTACAATCTGAACTTAATAGGTATCTATGTATAAAGTTATTTTTATCATTAAGATCATCGTACTTGATGAAAATGAATTAATGTTCATCTTTGGTATTCATTTATTTAAACGAGCTGCCTTACAAATCTGCTTCTCTTCAAATTTGTTTTTGTCTGGCTTACAACCTGCTGCTTTAAGATCTTTAAATATTTTAATATAAAAATTAATAAAAAGTTAACCGAAAACAATTACATATGTGTTAGCGTATTGTTCTGCTGTTTTTAAAAAATCTCAAGATATTTTACTGGGTCCATAATCAAATGACTTATGGTACTACACATGTACATTTATAACAAGAAAAATTGTCAAATCTACACATTATTTTGTAAAACAGGGTGTTGTGAATTTGTTCTAAAAATAGTTGACATAAACCACCTAAATTTTCTAAATATTTATTGTACATAGTCACATACAAATATCATTCAAAAAGGGATACTGATCTCTTCCAGCATTACTGAGATATTAATACCTTATTTACCTCCCCATCAGTCCGAACCCGACTACTTCGGGTTGGACTACTTGTATTAATTATCAGGATTTTATCTCGAACTTGATTTAATTCGTTTAGTTGTTGATGGGCGAAACGTTAATTTAACATAATCCAGTGATGATCCAACTTGGCCAATGAACCACCCATCAATCACCACTCCAAATATAAATCTTTAACGCACGATCTATTCTTTTCTAACCAGTTTTTTTTTTTTATAGGATTACCAAAATTCTGTACATCTCAAGAAAAATACCCAAAAATATTTTCATGTAAAACAAAGTAAGAGAATTAATTTCAGACATGCCGAATTTCTAATACCTTCTACCTGGATTCTCTTGTTTTTCCAATAAGGTGCTAAAGGCGCCCGTTAAAAGTCATGAAAATAGTTTTTTAAGAAAATCTACTTTTTTAGAAAAAGGGGTTTTATTTATAAATTTTCTTTTTTTGAAGAAAGGTACTTTTTAAAATATGGTATTATTTTAAAAAAGGCACTTTTTAATGTACTTTTTTTTAAATAATATTAAAAAATTTTAAGTAAATATTAAAAAATTTTACTTTTTTAATAAAGGTACTTTATTCAGAAAAGGTACTTCTTAAAGAAAACGTACTTTTATTAAGAAAATGTTATTTTTTAAGAAAATTTACTTGTATAAGGATATGTACTTTTTTAAGAAAAGCTAACTTTTTCAAAAAAACTAACTTTTTTAACAAAAGGTACATTTTGAAGAAAAGTACTCTATGAAGAAAAGATACTTTTTTAAAATGTGTACTGTTTAAAAAAATGTACTTTTATAGAAAAGATACTTTTTTTAATTAATTAATTATAAACGCGTAATTATTTAAGAAAAAAATGTACTTTTTGAAAAATATGTACTTTTTTTAAATAGGTACTTATTTAGAAACGTTATTTTTTTTTTAAAGTTACTCTTTAAGAAAATTTACTTTTTGTAGAAAATGTACTTTTTTAATAAAAATGCACTCTTTTAAGAAAAGGTACCCTATGCAGAAAATGTACTAATTTAGAAACGATACTTTTTTAAGAAAATGTTTTTTATATTTAGTTTTTTAAGAAAATATATTTTTAAAAAAAACTTATTTTTAAGAAAATGTACTTATTTAAGAAAAGGTACTTTTTTAAAATGTAAGTAAATTTACTTTTTTAAGAAAATTTACTTTTTTGAGAAATAGTACTTTTTTAAGAAAATTTCCTTTTTTAAGAAAAGGTACTTTTTTAAGAAAATGTACTTTTTTAAGAAAAGGTACTCTATGAAGAAAATGTACTAATTTAGAAACGATACTTTTTTAAGAAAAGGTACTTTTATAAGAAAATTAACTTTTTTAAAAAAATTTAGTTTTTTAAGAAAATATATTTTTTAAGAAAAGGCTCTTTTTAAGAAAATGTACTTATTTACAAAAATATATTTTTAAAAAAAATGTACTTTTGTAAGAAACTTTACTTTTTTAAGAAAATTTACTTTTTACGATATGGTACTTTTTAAAGAAAATTTACTTTTTTAAGAAAAGGCACTTTTTTTGTAAAGAAAAACAACTTCTTTGAGAAAATATACATTTGTATGCAAATGTAGTTATTTAAGAAAAAGGCCTTTTTAAGAAAAGGTACTTTTTTTAATTAATTAATTATAAACGCGTAATTATTTATAAACGCTTCCTTTTTAAGAAAAAAATACTTTTTTAAGAAAATGTACTTTTTGAAGAATATGTACTTTTTTTAAATAGGTACTTATTTAGAAACGTTATTTTTTTTTAAAGTTACTCTTTAAGAAAATTTACTTTTTGTAGAAAATGTACTTTTTTAATAAAAATGCACTCTTTTAAGAAAAGGTACCCTATGCAGAAAATGTACTAATTTAGAAACGATACTTTTTTAAGAAAATGTTTTTTATATTTAGTTTTTTAAGAAAATATATTTTTTAAGAAAACTTACTTTTTAAGAAAATGTACTTTTTTAAGAAAAGGTACTTTTTTTAAATGTAAGTAAATTTACTTTTTTAAGAAAATTTACTTTTTTGAGAAATAGTACTTTTTTAAGAAAATTTACTTTTTTAAGAAATGGTACTTTTTTAAGAAATGGTACTTTTTTAAGAAAATGTACCTTTTTAAGAAAGGGTACTCTATGAAGAAAATGTACTAATTTAGAAAAAACGATACTTTTTTAAGAAAAGGTACTTTTATAAGAAAATTAACTTTTTTAAACAAATTTAGTTTTTTAAGAAAATATATTTTTTAAGAAAAGGCTCTTTTTAACAAAATGTACTTATTTAAAAAAATATATTTTTTAAAAAAATATACTTTTGTAAGAAAATTTACTTTTTTAAGAAAATTTACTTTTTAAGATATGGTACTTTTTAAAGAAAATGTACGTTTTTAAGAAAAGGCACTTTTTTTGTAAAGAAAAACAACTTCTTTGAGAAAATATACATTTGTATGCAAATGTAGTTATTTAAGAAAAAGGCCTTTTTAAGAAAAGGTACTTCTTAAGAAAATGTTTTTTTTTTTTTACGAAAATTAAAATTTTTAATAAAAGGTACTTTCTAAGAAAAGGTGCCTTTTTAAACAAAACTACTTATATTAAAAAAATTTATATTTTAAGAAAAGCAATTATTTTATTTTTTTAATGAAAGATACTTTTTTGAGAAAATTTAGTTTTTTAAGCAAGGATACTTTTAAGAAACGTTCCTTTTTAATGAATATATACCTTTTTGAAATTATAATACTTTAATGAGTTTTATCGTTTTTAGAAATGATTCATTTCTATACATTTAGGTTTAAAATTGTATCACCTGTTCTCTGTAAATAAGATAAATTAATAACTAAATTTCAAGGAGAAGACAAGGTCAAAATTCAGCGATGAGGGAGACCTTAAAAACCGAATTCAAACAGTGAAGTTTGGGCTTTTAATAAGAAAAGTCGACATTGTTATTATCACCGAACAATTACTAAAAGTGTTTATACTTCTTCTTCCATAGATTCTGTGGCCATCATCCTTGATAGAGTATCATCTATAGCACCGTTTTTCAATCTGTCATCACAGCCTTGGCCCCTCTAAAAACTCATAAAAAAAAGAAATTAGCATCACCATTTCACCAGCACCTTCTGTGGCCCTGCAGCTGATGTTATATCATTTTTAAAACCAAAAATACCATAATTACCTCTCGGGAACCAATTTAATTAAAGAATAAACTTATATTACTAAAATTTAAATAATAAATGCGCAGTCTTTTGTAACACAATATTATACCACGTTCATCCCAAAAAGCACTGGCCATAACCGATTGTTGAGTCTTTGTAACCATTTCGCAGGCTCTCTGTTGGACTCTGGTATATAATAATGAATCCACCTCTCATCCATTGTTATAAGTCGACGGAAAAATTCAGTTGAATTTACTTCAAACATCTTCAAAGCATACTTTGAATGATGAACGCATTTTAACTGTTAAAAATCGCGTCACCCGTCGAGGAGAGGACTTTTTCATATTTAAATGATCATGTAATATATGCCGAACTTACACTTTTGATATCGTCATGATACTAGCAATTGCACTAACTTTAATCTTTTGATCATGCAATACAAACTATTGCACTTTTCTTAAATTTTCTTTGATAACTGCTTAATTTGGACGATCTGGGCGACCTGTATCATTTGTGCTCGTTCGACCATGTCTAAATTCGGGATACCACCTTTGAACCATTCAGTATGACGGCAAAGATTCACCATAATGTTTATCAATCCAATCTTTGACTTGGACAGAACTTTTTCCTACCATAACAACAATGTTTAATCAAAACACGAAACTCTTTGCAATACTTTTTTTTCTCAAACTTTAAAAGCAGCATCATTTTTATAACGGTAACTTTTTTGAAATTAATGAAATATCATTAAATTTTGAACCAATTCTTCCAACAGTTGACCCTACTGAATAAATAGAAAGATATTGGCACATGTCACGCCATCTCTGTGTTAGGCCACGGAGTTTTGACACCATGTAGTAGAACAGCCACAGCTTGAGATTGTTCACCGCATGCTCTGGAACCAAAAAGACCCAGAGATTGTGTTGATCCCAAAAATATCTTGTTATGTGTGCGGTAACTATGTCACCATAAAAAGAAGGCAGAGTGTGAAAAATATTAACCAATGAATTTAAAAAAAAATATTTTTTGTTTCTTCGTTTCATTCTGAATGACTCCGAAAATGTTGAGTAAATAAAAAAAAGTATAATAACTTAGAATTATTTTAAAGTAAAATTTTTTAATGTTTTTGATAACGAAATAGATCAAGTTGTTCGCAAATTATGATTAAATCGATGGAGCATCCTCTTCAAAAACCCATTTTTTAGAAATTTTTTTTGACGAATTTTAAATTTCGACTGTTTTTTTTTTATTAGAGGACTATAGCCCATCAAAAAATATATTGGTTATCTTTGTAATTCTTATTTTTTTTTGTTGTATGGTGATCACTTTGGATCTATCGTCATTTTCGTACATTTTCTATAAATGTAATACAAAATATAATAATTATAAAGTTTTCATCTTTTAAATATAATTGTATATCTGGTATTGGCCATTCGGCTATAAAGTAGCTGAATATTCATGGCATCTTTATCAAAAGACTTAAGACACAAACTTGTATTTTTAAACGAAATATCATTTTAAATCAGCGGCCTTAATTGTTTCTTTTTAACACTTTTCCCACATGATTTAATGTTGTATTCATAAAGAAATAATTATTTTTTATAGCATCTCATATTTCACATCTTATTTTTCACTCCCAGTTTTTAAGACGGTGTTAAGTGTTTTGATTTTTTTATAAGTTTATATTGAAGTCATATCAAAAAAATTTTATATGAAAATTTGTTAAATAAATTCTTAGTTAAACTTCTAACCTTCTGCTTATTTTTCTTTTTATACTTCGACAGCTATAAACTTAACTAGCAATTGTTATAACGTGTTCATATAAAGCTTTTAACCTTTTTTTTTCAATTTTTTCTTTAACCATCATTATTTTTGGTGTGTTTAATTCCCAGCGAACAAACATTTGTGTAAAAAAAAACACTCATTGTTGTGGAGTTTGAGTACGGGAACGAGTACATATTCTGGTAAATGGTAAAATGATGTTATTTTATATTTATTTAAAATTCAGAAAAAAAAAGAGAAAAACCTCTTTAAAATGCAATATTGTATTGCTGGTTTATGTTTAAAAAAATAACAACAACTTTTAAGTATTTTGTTAGTTCTAACTATGAATATTGTTGTTGTTGGTGGTGATGGTGGTGTTGCTGCTGCTGCTGATTAATCCCCACATCATGTTGGGTCATCATAAGGTTGCACGCATATTTGTATGCAAACAATCATTGTTGTCTTCTGTAGTCATTTGTTTTCTGTGCTTTTTTTTGTATGACCAATTTACTTTTAACTTAAAGTTCAGTTAACTATTTCGTTGTTTCAATTACCATTTTTTGAGCCACCAATAAGAAATTGTCTTGTTACCATCTTTATATATATTTAAAAGGTTCTTTTGTTTCTGATTCTGTTTTTTTTTCTGTCAATTTTGAGTCTTAACAAATAAGCACACCTCTTTAGTTGAATCGCTTTTTAAAAATGTATTCAATTGAATTCAATTCTTTCGATATGTTTGTATTTTTTGATGGAGTACTTACTTTTTGTGTTACGGTTCATATGTCTTTGATGTAGGCCTTTCAAGTGTGTCATAAGAAAGACTCTTTATAGAATATAATATGACGTTGTTCTCTAAAATGTTTTTCTTATACTATTCAAACAATAGTCTTTTTTTAACTTGATTTTTATATTTTGGGCTTTTTCTTTTGTTGTAGTTTATTTTCTAATTTGACTGCCATTTGACATCACCTTTTATATTAATATTTGCTTTGTAATAGCGTACTTTTATTTGTTTTATATAAAAGTGTCTTTTGTATATTTAAAGAGCCTAAATTTGTTTGTTCATTTCTGAGCAGCTAAGTTTGAAGACGTAGTGTATTATACCGTTTAAGTGGTCAATAAATTGTTCTTGGATTATATTATTTTTTTTTTGTTCAAGATCTGCTTAATTAATTTTTAATTCCAAATTGGCCTAACAAGTTCTAATCTTAGTTTAAATTAATGAAATTTGATAAAATTAGAAAATTTTTATTAAAAACTAACACTGTGGAACATTTTCGGGGTTGAGAAATTCCAAGTTAGGTTGAAAGTACTAGGCCAGTATAAAAAAACTACTAAAGGGCTTGACGTTCTCAGGCCAAACTTTCTTTTTATGACCATCTGTATTTTTTCCTTATCTTTCTCCTTATCTTGATTTTCAGCAAAAACTCAAGAACCATTGATGATTTCTCCTTTCATTTTTCAGCAACATTTTAGCTAATGCTTAAATAACTAATTTCTATTAATATATCCGTGTTAAAAATAGAATTAACAAGTAAGAAAATTATAGTCGGTCTAGACCGACTATATGATACCCTATACCATGCGTTTAGAGACCCTATCTCTTAGGCCCAGGTAACTGGACATAGAAAATAAGCAAAAACCAAATTTGAGTGGGATTTTTATTAATTTTTTTTGGCTGCAGATATGAAAAAGTTCATATCGGATGCTATATCCATATGGGGACTAGGTCCAAAAATGGACCGATCTTGATCATATTTGGTAAAGTCCCTTGTATTTTGCAAAAATATATACAAACAAAATTTGAGAAGAATCAGTGCAATATTTTTGTTTTTTAATAGAATTAAATGAAGATCGGGAAGCAGCTCTATATGGGGCCAATGGGATCATTTTTGGACTACTCATGGATGGATGTAATGAACGCATACAAACCCAATTTGAGTAAGATCTATATGACAATTTGGATCTTATGGCAATTTATGTCGATTTCATAGGGGTAATTTGTATGGGGGCTAGGTCTGAACATGGACCGATTCTCACCAATTTCAATAGCGTTCAGCTCATGGCCGATAAAGGCTTACATACCAAATTTCATCAAAATATATTCATATTTGCGACCTGCAGTTTGATTACAAGGTTTACATGGACACACAGACGGACGGACGGACGGACGGACGGACGGACGGACGGACATTGTTAAATCAACTCAGAAAGTGATTCTGATTCGATCGGTATAATTAAAGATGGGTCTAGGTCAAATATTTTTGGTTGTTACAAACAGCAGCACAAAGTCATTATACCCAAACCACATAGTGGTATAGGGTATAAATAGAATTAAAACAAGTAAGAAAATTATAGTCGGTCTAGACCGACTATACGATACCCTATACCATGCGTTTAGAGACCCTATCTCTTAGGCCCAACTAACTAGACATTGAAAATAAGCAAAAACCAAATTTGAGTGGGATTTTTATTAATTTTTTTGGCTGCAGATATGAAAAAGTTCATATCGGATGCTATATCTATAAAGGGAATAGGTCCAAAAATGGACCGATCCTGATCATGTTTGGTAAAATCTCTTGTATTTTGCAAAAATATGTACAAACAAAATTTGAGAAGAATCAGTGCAATATTTTTGTTTTTTAATAGATTTAAGTGAAGATCGGGAAGCAGCTCTATATGGGGTCAAAGGGATCATTTTTGGACTACTCATTAGTGGATGTAATGAACGCATACAAACCCAATTTGAGTACGATCTATATGACAATTTGGATCTTATGGCAATTTATGTCGATTTCATATGGGTAATTTGTATGGGGGCTAGGTCTGAACATGGACCGATTCTCACCAATTTCAATAGCGTGCATCCCATGGCCGATAAAAGCTTATATACCAAGTTTCATCAAAATATATTCATATTTGCGACCTGCAGTTTGATTACAAGCTTTACATGGACACACAGACGGACGGACGGACGGACGGATGGACGGACGGACGGACATTGTTAAATCAACTCAGAAAGTGATTCTGATTCGATCGGTATAATTAAAGATGGGTCTAGGTCAAATATTTTTGGTTGTTACAAACAGCAGCACAAAGTCATTATACCCAAACCACATAGTGGTATAGGGTAAAATTGAATTAAAAATACTGAAGTATGTTAAAAATATCACTCATACGTATACATCTCTTCTACTCTACTAATAAATAAAAATCATACGTCCTGAAATTGTCCCCGTATGTAAGAAAATTGCTTAAAAAAATGGATAAAAATTAAAATCTTTTGAAGATTTCAGTTGATAAAAATTTGCTGAACCTACTTGATAAAAACTGCAGTGAAAAATCATCAGGGGCTCTTGAGTTATAGCTGCAAAATAAAGCAAACAAACATCAAGATAATGAAAAACAAGCAAGAATATTGTAGTCGGTCTAGACCAATTATACGATACCCTATACTATGCGTTTCGAGAAACGGTCTTAGGTCCAACTATTTGGATACAGAAAAAAGCGAAAAACAAATTTGAGTGACATTGTTATTCATATTGTAATTTGGTATATTTATAAGGACACTAGGTCAAAAAATGACCCTAACCCCGCCATTTGAAGGCATTTATATGTTGCAAAAATATATACAAACCAAACTTGCGAGAATTTGATGCCTTAGTTTTGTTTTTTGAAAAATTTAAGTGAAGATCAGGATGCAGCTTTATATAAGGGCTATTACTAAAAATTGTCCGTTAGAATTTTTTTTTAGCTAATTCATTAATGGGTGTAATAAACACATATACATCAAATTTGACCGAGATCCATATGATAGTTTGGATCTTATGGCAATTTAAGTCGATCTTATAGGGGTTATTTGTTTGACGAATAGGTCTAAACATACATTGATTTTCGGCAATTTCAATAGCGTTCATCCTATGGCCAATAGAAGCATAAAAAATATATTCATATTCATTAAAATATATTTATATTTACGACTTGTAATTTGATTACATTAACCCACAGATGGGCAAATAGACAGACATCCTGGTTTTGACTTAATAAGGTGCTAACATTTTGAAAAATCTACCTTATAAAGCTCTCTTAAAACTTATTAACATTATGAACGCATGGTTAAACTTAAATTACATTCCCCTTTCCGGAAGGTCTCGAAAATAATAATGGTACAAAAACCTGGAAAAATTCTCAATGATGCAGCCAATATATAGCTTTACTGGAATCATCCACGAACGATAGATTTTTCATAGTCAAACAGGGTCAAGCATACTCAAATAAAAAAAAAATTAGAGCCAAAAGGTAATATTCTTGGTCAAATATTACGTGTTTCTACTAATATAATAAAGAGTAATGTGTGTTTGTTTGTTTGTTTGTTTGTTTGTAGGAGGTATTATCCGTAACAGCTCATCTGATCTTCCTGAAATTTTCAAAGAGTCTTACTGCAGATATGGGAAGTGCTATAGGCTATAATTTTTTTTTTGATATTTTTAGTGGGCGTGGCCCTTTTCATAAAAAGTTAATTTTTAATATCATAGATATTGAGTACAACAACAGAAATAAGTGGATCCAGCTTTATAGTTCCACATGAAAACTGTTCAAAGTATCTCGGCATGACATTGGAACAAACAGAATTAAATGTAAAATATAAAAAACTAGCGCTTCGTTACGAATTAACGAGACTTATTCACATGTTTAATTTCATAATCAATTTTTCCTACGAAGTTTGTATTGTGCAATTAAAATATTTTATTTTAATTTATTTTATACTAGCTGTTTTTACCCGGTTTTGCTCGGGATCCAAAGGCCTTTGACTTGAAGATGGTTCACTATGCTTACCCGGTGGTGAGTACTTAGTTCCTTATCAACAAATTTCCCAAAAAAGTGAATAGAAAATTTTTTATTTCAATTTAAAATTTTTTGATTTTTTAAATCAGAAGTTTTTTTATAAGACGCTGCAGCAAAAATGCTTCAAAAATATGTTGCGAAACCACTTTAAGTTTTTTTTTTTTGAAGTTTATTTATTTTGTAGACATCAGATATAACGGAATCGTTTGAAACTTTTCAAAATTGAATTACTTTATTCAATAAGTGATCATCATTGAGCAGAGACGTCAAATTTATAGAAGTTTCAAAAATGGTAAATGGATGCGCGGTTTAAAATTGTGGCGCAAGGTTGCTTTAAGTAACTGCTTATAGTATATGTGTGGCCCATTTAGATTAGCAGGTAATTATTGGACATACATAGACCAAATTTATCATAAGTCTTTTCAATGAGCTGTGTTCCGCGAGCGTGTCGCGTCCGCGCGTTTGGCAGCTACACCCGCGCACTTGTTGTTAACTTATTTTAGTCGCCAAAATATATTTTTCAGATCATTCCGATATTTAAGCTGAGCTCTGTTAAGCGAGGGCATCGCGTCCGCATACGCGCGCCACTTCCGCGCTCCGAAATGATGCTATTGAAAAGAATACAGATTTTAAGTTCGTTTACTGTAGGACAGATGTTGAGAGAAGTATGAAAACTTTCACTCAAATAAATATCTAACAAAATTCATTAAATAAAAATATGTAAAAATTTCAGAGTGAATTTAGGAAGTAGGTTAATTTTTTATTTCGTTTTAGAAAAAATTTGGAATTCGTTAATTTCTTTTGGGGACCTGTTTTAAAATTGGGGGAATTTGTTAATCGTGAAGTTATTCCCGAATGTACCAAATTTCAGGGAAATCCGTTGAAAAAATAAAAATTTGTATAGCGAACAAATAAAAGAAAATGAACTTTATTTAAAAAGTGGGCGTAAAAGTAGGCATGGCGGTGCATAAATTATCACATTTTACAGCGTTCCTACTCTGAGGCAAGATACGTAAAGCTGCCCATGAGAAGAACATGGATTTTCCAAATTAAATCTGGCAACACTTAACTACTGGCCTTTAATTTAGAATATCATTGGGCAATTTTTCATTTCGGTGATTTTTGATTTTGACGATCTTTGATTTTAGCGATTTTTCATTTTGCCCCTTTTGATTTTGAAGATTTTTGTTTTTGGAGATTTTCATTTTTCGTGATTTTCGGTTTTGATGTTTTTTTAATTTGGCGATTCCGCCCATATTTTCAACGACTACTAATATTAATTATTAATATACTTGTCGAAAGTTTCAAAACTGTCTCTTTCTCTTCCATTTTTTTTTGTATAGGATGTGCCACACCCACTTATCCCATCCCACCCAATTTTTATCGGAATACTCACATTAATATCTGATGGACTCGTGCAAAGTGTCGAGGCTTTTCCTGTTATAGTACACCAGTTATATGATATTATATATTTACTTTGTATGGGCCATGCCACGCCCACTGCTCCGATCACTATTGACTATTCATATGAACAACTTATGGGCTCACGCAAAGTCACAAGGCTCTCACTATTACAGTACTCCATATATATGACATTTTATATTTACTTTGTGTAGGAGGTGTCATGCCCATTAGTCAGATATGGCCCAGTTTTTGTCCGACTACTCACACTAACCTCAGACAAATTTGCAAAGCTGTTTATGTCATAGTACTCGAGATATGTAATATTGAATTATTACTTTATATGGGAGGTGCCAGGCCCACTTATCCGGCCCCGCCCATTTTTTGCATGGCTACTAACTTAAATAATAGGAGACATCACACAAATTTCCAAAGGTTTTTCTGTCATAGTACATGGGATGTATATGGGAAGAGCCACGCCCACAAAAATAACAAAAAAATGTGTATATGTGCAATCTTAAGGACCATTCTAAATATTGGAACCAACATTTTTAAAATCAGATGAGTAGTTATGGAGATTACCTCCTGCAAAAAACAAACACACATGACCTCTTTATTATATTTAATTTCTAGATGTAACCCGGTGTGCTTCGCTACATTTTGATGATTGAATGAATATCTCTCGTTTTAATGGCAAATTTCAGGAATCTTGGTTTGAGAGTGGTATCTTCGTTGTAGTTAAGTTTTCATAATTTCCACTTTTCTAATAAAATAAAATACTTAAACTACATTAAATCAATCTCGGCCATAGCACTAATAAATTTATTAAGGTCCTATGGCTGAAAAATATTTTTTTTTAAATGAGGCCATTTTTTTTTGGCACAAAGCCACTATAAAAAATGGACGATATATAGTCGTCTTTCCTTCTTTCCTTTGATATAGTTCCTTCAAAATACTTTTAGCAGCGACACACAAACTCACCTAAACGGTTTAGTTTTTATAATTTGTTATTAATATTTAATTTTCATTATAAAGAAATATACAATTTATTAAATTTAGCCTTTGGCCAATATATGATATCAGTTTATAATGAAACTGTTGGAATGTTTTGAAAATCCGGTAATTGTTTTTTTTTTTTGTTTTTTTTTTGTAAATTTTGTTAAGCCACCATTACCATAGACAGCCGGCAGTCATTTAATAATGTCTTTACAAATAAAGTTGCTGGTAAGTTTAAATGCATCTCTTTTCTTTTGGGGCAACTGCACAGAAAGAGTGCGAGTGTCTTACAAGTTGTTGCTTTTTTGTTTTGGTATATAAATAAAAATAGCAGCATGTGGTTGTTGTTGCTATTAAAGTTGACTTGACTTTAGTGACACATAGAAGTCACACAAATGAAGTTTTACTGGTTTCAAATGAAATGGTTGTTGTGTGCCATTTCTTTGCCAAGGCACTACTTTGCTAGTTACCACCATCACCACCACCATTATCAGCACCACCACACCAACAACTACTGCTGGTTATAAATTCGCACTATTCGCTGTGATTGCAGCCATCCAAACTATAGAGTAGTTAAGCTATGTGTCAGTTAGTCTAGGCTTTTTAACGTCAGTATTATCCGTCTTTTAAATTATTTTTTATACCCTACACCACTATATGGTGAGGGTGCAATGAGTTTGTGCTGATGTTTGTAACTACCAAAAAGTTTTGACCTATACCCTTTTTTTATACGGATTGACTCAAAATCACTTTCGATTTAGCGATGTCCGTCCGTCCGTCCGTTCGATCATCTGTCCATCTGTCTGCCTGTATAAAAATATATGAATATTTAAATGAGATTTGTTGTGTAAGCTTTTACCGGCCATAGGACCAACGTTATTGAAATTTGTGAAAATAGGCGATTGGTCAGGCCTATCCCCAATGCGAATAACCCACTGTAGTTATAGTTCCTCACATAAAATATTTTTCCAAATTTCACTTAATACAGCTGTGTGGAATTGATGAAAAAATACTCCATAAAAAGTGAGTATAGGGTTTGATAGCACTATATATCCTGTTTAAAAAATCGCTAAGGAAATTTTCGAGATATGGCGATTTAAGTGATTTCTCGCGAAGACTTAAATAAATTTTTGGAAATTTTTTGTTGGTTTTTTTTGTGGTATTATATTTTTTGATATATTTTATTTATAGCGATTTTTTTTGATAACAAAAAAAGTTGAGCTAGAGAGTACTCAATAAACACCAAAAAAAAAAAAAAAAGGAGAATAAAAATTGTTGGGGGCGGTTTTCGGTTTGTTTTTTCTCGAAATTGCTTTAGACTGGGCTAAGTTTTGCAACGTTCAAAAGGAAATACTGTACAAAAGATCTTTTAATTGATTAATTGATTCCCCTCGAAAATTTCTGAAAAATTTTGGTTTTCTTGAGGAAATTATCCTTCCAAATATTTACTTTTCTCTGAAGTTTTCAAAAACTTCAACCCTGTTGTAAGATCTTGTTGGATATGAATGTAGCGAAGTATATTGAACTCCTCAAAGAAAAATACCTTAAACTTCGTGCATTAACAAATAATAAATTGGCCCAACTTTCATTATACGGATCGACTCAGAATCACTTTCTGAACCGATTTAACGATGTCCGTTCGTCCGTTCTCTGTGTGTCCATGTAAACCTTGTAATCAAACTACATGTCACAAATATGAATATATTTCGATGAAGTACATAAGCTTCTATCGGCTATGGGGTGAACTCTGTCGAAATTGGCGAAAATCGGTCCATGTTGATGAACTTAAATCCATGGGATGAACTTAAATTCCCATAATATACGAATTATCATATAGATCTCGGTCAAAGTGGGTTTGTGTATGTTTATTACATCCATTAATCAATAGTCCAAAAATAAACCCTATATGACTATTCTTAGTTTTAGCCTCCCATATAAAGCTGATTCCCGATCTTTATTTAAATCTGTCAAAAAACAAAAATATTGTACAGATTTTTCTCAAATTCGGTTTGTATAAAAATAAGTGACTTTACCAAATATGGTCAGGGTCGATCACTTTTTCGACCTGGTACCCATATAAATATAGCATGCGATATGAACTTCTTCATATCCGATAGATAGGGTCTCTAAACGCATGGTATAGGGTGTCGAATAGTTGGTGTAGAACGACCATAATTTTCTTACTTGTTTATCATGTACTTGAAATTCGTTGTAAAGCCGTGGAGGGAACAGGCATCTGAATCTGTGCATTCAAATTTAAAGGCAACATGGATCAGATTTGAAAAAACACCTGATGATTCTCGTCGTACGGAAATGTTGAAAAGATTTGTTTGTGAATTCCATTTGCTACATATTTAATATAATTAAATTTATAACTTATTTTTATTTTTATTTTTATTTATATATAAAATGAATTAGATAAAAAGACAGAATAATAATCTATACTAATCTATACTAATATAACAAAGGGGCAATGTGTGTTTGTTTGTTTGTTTGTTTGTAGGAGGTAAACTCCGTAACTACCCATCTGATCTTCCTGAAATTTTCATAGAGTCTTACTGCGGATATGGGAAGTGCTATAGGCTATAATTTTTTAAATATTTTTGGTGGGCGTTGCACCTCCCACACAAAGAAACTTTTTAATATCTAAACATATATTGAGTACTATGATAGGGAGAGCTTTGAAAATTTGTGTGAGGTCACCTATTGTTAGTAGCTACGCCGGAAATGGGCGGGATCGGATAAGTAGGCGTGGTACATCCCATACAAGTAATAGTTCAATATTATATATCTCGAGTAATGTGATAGAGAGAGCTTTTAAAATTTTTCTGATGTCACCTATTATTAATGTGAGTAGTCTGATGCAAAATGGGCAGTATCGGACCAATAGGCGTGGCACCTGCCATACAAAGTAAATATAAAATGGCATTTATCTGGAGTACAGTAATAGTGAGAGTCTTGGGACTTTGTGTGAGCCAATAAGTTATTCATTTGATTAGTTAGGCAAAAAATGGGCTTGATCGGAGCAGTGGGCGTGGCACCGCCCATGGAAAGTAGATATCTAATATTATATAACTGGTGTACTATAAAAGGGAAAGACTCGAAATTTTGCATGAGTCCATCAGATATTAATGTGAGTAGTCCAATAAAAATTGGGCGGGATGGGATTAGTGGGCGTGGCACCTACTATGTAAAAATATGAAGCACTATAAAAGCGACAGTCTTTTGACAAGTTCATTAGTTATCAATGTGATTTGTCGTGGATTTATCGCCAAAATCAAAAATCGCCAAACCCAAAAAATCGCCAAAAATAAAAATCGCCAAAAAAAAAACAAAATCTTCAAAATCAAAAATGGGCAAAATCAAAAATCGCTAAAAAGAAAAATTACCAAATGATATTCTAAATTCAAGGCCAATAGTTAAGTGTTGCCAGATCTAATATGGATAAACCATCTTCTTCTCATGGGCAGCTACATGTACCTTGCTCCAGGGTAGGAACGCCGAAAAATCTGATAATTGTTGTACCGAATGAAAAAAACATTATATATCAGCATCAGCAATCATTGGAATAAAATAATCTATACTAATAATCTGTACTAACATAATAAAGAGCTAATATTTGTTTGTTTGTTTGTAGAAGGTGATCTCCGTAACTACTCATCTGATCTTCCTGAAATTTCCACTTAGTCTTACTGCGGATATGGGAGTGCGACAGGCTTTAATTTTTTTTCAATATTTTTAGTGGGCATGGCACCTCCGATACAAAGTAAATTTTTAATATCATATATCTGTGGTTTTCTAGAATCAACGCGTATGTCATAAAATCAAAATGTTCAGGGGAGCCAAAAACCGTTATATTTGAAATTATGGGCTCGATATAAAGTTTTTAGAGCTTTTTATTTAACAGTCCTGTAGATAATAAATACTTCATATAAAATTTTGAGTCAAAAATCTTCAGTGAAATAGATCCTAGAGAAGGACGAAAAAACAATATGTAAATAACACCTAAAGTGTGTGCAGATAAACCAACTTATGTCGACAAATGTCGTTTTCTTTGAAAAAGAAAACTTCCAATACAACCACCCATTTAGACATAAGTTGTTGTTGCTTGAAAAATTGATATTTTTGTTCGTCAACAAAAAGTTAACAGGACTTAGGATGAGAATATAACAACGTATCAAGAATAACAGTGACAAAAAATGACAGAAATAAACACACAAATTTTTATAAGTGGTTATAAACTGAAAAATAATTCAAAAATATTTATCATTTTTTTCATTAATAACAACGTATGTTGCTATGTATCGTTTTCTGAGAAAATAATTTGTCAGCGATCAAACGTAGGTTGACATACGTCGATAGTGCTGCAAATTAATTTAATAAACAGTTAAGTTACGTCGTTATTTAAAGAAAAAACTCAGAAATGGTCAATATTTTTTAAAAAAATTTAACACATTTAAAGAGCGTTAAAAATTAATATATTTGGCATCGTTAACTCAAAACTGACAAAAATGGACATACGCGGTTATTCCAGAAAATCACAGATATATTAAGTACTATGATAGAGAAAGCTTTGCAAATTTGTCTTAGGTTATCAATTATTAACGTGAGTAGTCAGACAAAAAAATGGGCGGGATTAGACAAATGCGCGTGGTAACCCCACACAAACTTAATATTAAATGTGATATATCTGAATTACTGTATTAGTTAGAGCCTTGGGACTTTGGGTGTACCCTTTCATAACGATTCGGAAGGGGGGGGGGGGAGGGGGAGGGTGTAGCGAAGCACACCGGGTTAAATCTAGTAATTAATATAATAAACAGGTAATGTGTGTGTTTGTTTGTTTGTTTGTAGGAGGTAATCTCCGTAACTACTCATCTGATCTACCTGTAATTTACACAGAGTCTTACTGCAGATATGGGTAGTGCTATAGGCTATAATTTTTTAAATAGTTTTAGTGGGCGTGGCACCTCCCACACAAATAAAATTTTTATTATCATATATATTGAGTACTATGATAGGGAAAGTTTTGCAAATTTGTGTGAGGTCACCTATTGTTAATATTAGTAGCTACGCCGGAAATGGGCGGGATCGGTTAAGTGGGCGTGGTTACCTCCCATACAAGTAATAATTCAATATTATATATCTCGAGAACTGTGGTAAAGAGAGCTTTTCAAATTTGTTTGATGTCACCTATTATTAATGTGAGTAGTGGGACAAAAAATGGGCAGTATCAGACCAATAGGCGTGGTACCTGCCATACAAAGTAAATATAAAATGCCATATACCTGGAGTACTGTAATAGTGAGAGTCTTGGGATTTTGTGTGAGCCCATAAGTTATTCATGTGATTAGTTAGACAAAAAATGGGCATGATAGGAGCAGTGGGCGTGGCACCGCCCGTACAAAGTAAATATATGATATCATATATATGTATTAAAAAAGGGAAGCTTCGACACTTTGCACGACCCCATCAGATCTTAATATGAGTAATCGGACAAAAAGTTGGCGGGTTCACACCAATGGGCGTGGCACTCCCCATGCAAAATAACTATTTAATGTCATATATCTGGAGTACTATAAAAGAGAGAGCTTTGTGGCTTTGCGTGAGCCCATAGGTTCTTTGTATGATTAGTCGAACAAAAAAATGGACGTGATCGAAGCAGTGGGAGTAGCACCAACCATTCAAATGTGAGTATTCCAATAAAAATTGTGCGGGATGGGATTAGTGGGCGTGGCACCTCCTATATCTATATATATAAAATTCATTTTCTGTTTGTTTGTTTGTTTGTTTGTTTGTTTGTTTGTTTGACCGCTATACAAATTTTTATTTTTCAACAAATTTTCCTGAAATTTTGTACACACGATCTCTATACCCCAAGAAAGGTCGCCATATACTTTTTACCGGCCACGCCTACTTTTACGCCCACTTTTTATGTAAAATTCATTTTCTGTTTTATTCATATTTGTTCACTATACAAATTTTTATTTGTTAACAGATTTCTCTGAAATTCGGTACACACGATTCCTGCACTCCAGCTAGGGTCATCATATACTTTTCATCGACCACGCCTACTTTTACGCCCACTTTTTATATGCAATTCGTTTTCTGCTTTTTGGTATATTTGTTCGCTATACAAATTTTTATTTTTGAACGGATTTCTCTGAAATTCGGTACACACGATCCCTGTACTCCAGCTAAGGTCGCCATATGATTCTTACCGGCCACGCCTACTTCTGCGCCCACTTTTTGTATACAATTCATTTTCTGTTTTTTGGTATATTTGTGTGCATACAAATTTTTATTTTTCAGCGGAATTCTCTGAAATTTGGTACACACGATCTATGTACTCCAGGAAAGGTCGCCATATGCTTCGTACCGGCCACGCCTACTTTAACGCCCACTTATTGTATACAATTCATTTTGTTTTTGGTATATTTGTTCGCTATACAAATTTTTATTTTTCAACCGATTTCTCTGAAATTTGGTACACACGATCTCTCTGCTCCGTAGAAGGTCGCCATATTCCTCGCACCGGTTACGCCTACCATTACGCCCACTTTTTGTATACAATTCCTTTTCTGTTTTTTGGCATATCTGTTTGCTATACAAATTTTTGTTCGTTAGCAGATTTCTCTGAAATTCGGTACACATGATCCCTGTACTCCAGCTAAGGTCACCATATGATCCTTACCGGCCACGCCTACTTCTGCGCCCACTTTTTGTATACAATTCATTTTCTGTTTTTTGGTATATTTGTTCGCTATACAAATTTTTATTTTTCAACGCATTTCTCTGAAATTTGGTACACATGATCTTTGCACCCCAGGCCAGGTCATCGTGTGATTCTTGCGGCCACACCTACTTTTACGCCAACTTTTTGTATACAATTCTTTTTCTGTTTTTTGGTATATTTGTTTGCTATACAAATTTTTATTTTTCAACGGAATTCTCTGAAATTTGGTACACACGATCTATGTACTCCAGGAAAGGTCGCCATATACTTTTTACCGGCCACGCCTACTTTAACGCCCACTTTTTGTATACAATTCATATTCTGTTTTTTGGTACATTTGTTCGCTACACAATTTTTTTTTTAACGGATTACTCTGAAATTTGTTACACACGATCTCTGTACTCCAGAGAGGTCGCCATATGATTCTTGCAGGCCACGCCTACTTCTACGTCCACTTTTTATACAAAATTAATTTTCTGTTTTTTGTTCACTATAGAAATTTTTATTTTTCAAGGGATATCTAAAATATGGTCACATGATCTCTATACTACAGGGAAAATCACAATATGCTTCTTAGAGGCCACGCCTACTTTGCGCCCCTTCTATGTATATAAAACTTATTTTTTCCTTTTATTTGTTTCTTTATTTGATTGCTATACAAACATTTATTTTTCAATGGCTTTCTCCGAAGTTTTGTACATATTTCAGGGAAGGTCGCCATATGATTTTTACCGACCACGCATAATTTTACACCCAATTTTCATATAAAATTTACATTTTGTTGTGTGGTATATTTCTTCCCTACACAAATTTGTACTTTTCAACGGATTTCTCTGAAATTTGGTTTACCCGGGAATAACTACATGGTGAACAAATTCCCCAAACTTAAAAAAAGATACCCAAAAGAAATGAACAAATTCCCCATTTTTTTGAATCGAAATAAAAAATTAACTTACTCCCCAAATTCATTCTTAAATTTTTAAATATTTTTATTTAATGAATTCTGTTAAATATTTATTTTAGTAAACATTTGCATACTGCTCTCAATATATGTCCTACAATAAATGCATTTAAAATGAGTATTCTTTTCAATAGCATCATTTCGTTGCGCGGAATCAATGCGCACGGGGAATACAGCTTAGCTAGAATATCGGAATGATCTGAAAAATATATTTTGACAATTAAAATAAGTTGACAACAGCTCCGCGGCAGCACAGGTGTGGCTGAAAAACGCGCGGAACCGGCGCGCGGCGCGCCAACGCGACGGATGCGGACGCGACGCGCTCTCGGAACACAGCTCAGCTCAAATATCGCAATGCACTAAAAAATATGTTTTTGGAATTAAAATAAGTTAACGAGAACTAAGCGGCAGCACGGGTAGTAGCTGCGAGGAAGCGGCGCGAGGCGCGCGGACGCGACGGATGTGGACGCGACGCGCTCGCGGAACGCAGCTCAGCTAAAATATCGCAATGCTCTAAAAAATATGTTTTAGGAATTAAAATAAGTTAACGAGAACTAAGCGGCAGCACGGGTAGTAGCTGCGAGGAAGCGGCGCGAGGCGCACGGACGCGAACGCTCGGATGCGGACACGACGCTCTCGCGGAACACGACTCAGCTAAAATATCGCAATGATCTGAAAAATATATTTTGGCGATTAACATAAGTTGACAACAACTGCGCAGCAGCACGGGTGTGGCTGCCAAACGCGCGGAAGCGAACGCGACTCGCTCGCGGAACACAGCTTAGTGAAATGTCGTATGATAAATTTTATCTACGTATGTGAAATAATTACCTGTTGATCAAAATAGGCCACACATATACTATAAGCAGTTGTTTAAAGAAACCTTGCGACACAATATTAAACGTCGCATTAGTATTTCATTTCTAAAACTTGAATTTGACGTCTCTGCTCAATGATGATCACTTATTGAATGAAGTAATTCAGCATCTTATAAAAAACTTCTAAATTAAAAAATCAAAAAAAATTTAATTGAAATAAAAAATGAATTTACTGCCCATACAAATTTTTGGGGAGAAAGTTCATTTTATTGGGGAATTTGTTAATTGGGGACTAAGTACTCAGTGCCTGGTAAGCATAGTGAACCATTTTTCAAGTCAAAGGCCTTTTTATCCCGGGCAAGACCGGGTAAAAACAGCTAGTAAAAATATAAAGTACTACGAAAGCGACAGTCTTTTGACAAGTACATTAGTTATCAATGTGATTTTTCGCGAAATATAAAAATCGTCCCAAAAACAAAAATCTTCAAAAATCAAAAATCGCTAAAAAGAAAAATTTTCAAATAATATTTTAAGTTCAGGTCCAATAGTTAAGTGTTGCCAGATCCAATTTGGAAAATCCATGTTCTTCTCATGGGCAGCTACATGTACCTTGCTCCAGGGTAGGAACGCCGAAAAATCTGATAATTATTGTACCGAATGAAAAAACACAAAACATTGTATATCAGCAAGTATCGAAATAAAAAAATCTATACTAATAATCTATACTAGCATAATAAAGAGGTAATGTGTGTTTGTTTGTTTGTAGGAGGTAATCTTCGTATCCACTCATCTGATCTTCCTGAAATTGTCACAGAGTCTTACTGCGGATTTAGGAAGTGCTACAGGCTGTATTTTTCTAAATCTTTTTAGTGGGCGTGACACCTCCCTTACAAAATAAATTTTTAATCTCATATATATTAAGTACTGTGAGAGAAAGCTTTGCAAATTTGTCTCAGGTCATCTATTATTAACGGGAGTAGTCAGACAAAAAATGGGCCGGATTGGGCAAATGCGCGTGCCACCCCCATACAAACTTAATATTAAATGTGATATATCTGAATTACTGTAATAGTGAGAGCCTTGGAACTTTGCGTGAGCCCTTTCATTACGATTCGGGGGGGAGGGGGTAGCGAAGCACACCGGGTTACAGCTAGTATTATATGTAAAAGAAAATAAATAAGAAAACTATAAATTAATAAAATGAATTTAAAACAAAATTAAGAGAACTAAATAAAAAATTAAATGGCCGTTACTCGGAAATCATTTCAATTTTTTTTTTGCTTCTTTCAATAAGGTTTATTGTGTATTTTGAAGCACAATTTTCTTATCAAAAAATAATTTTTATAATGTCTTCACGAAACCCCATTCAAATCGAAAATTCCTTTAGCGATTTTTTTTAATGGTGATATAGTGCTATCAAACTTTATACCCATTTTGTGTGGAGTATTTTTTCCAGCAGTTCGTCAATTCCACCAAGCTGTATTAAATCTGTCATAAAATAAAAATATTGCATAGTGTTTTTTTTAAATTGAGTTTATATAAATTTTTGAGACAAGTTAGTGACTTTGCTGAACAAGGTTAAGATGAGTTTTTTTTTTGACCTAATCCTTATGCTTATTTTCTATATCCAGTTATTGCTTCAGTAAAGTTGAATTCAAGACCCTCTCTTGGAACACCTGATTATAGGGTATTGTATAGTCTGTATAAACAGACTGTGAATTTCTTACTTCTTTTTTTTTAATTTCTTGATGCGACACTTTTTCAATATTACATCTAACGATGATTAACAGCGACTAAGACAAAAAGCAACAAAATCTTAATTACAACATGGTTGTTGTTTTTTTTTAATGTTTGGTTTATAAGAAGAAGAAAATACAAAGCAATAACAAAAATATAAATCAGACATTAACAGCAACAAGTTCATCATTAACTACAACAACGAAACGTCCATGCTAGTTCATCTAAACCAGCTTTAATAACTACAACACTTAAAAAAATAGAAGAAGAAAAAAATAACTAGCACATGCAATTGTCTTGACTACTCGGTTCATTTTCTACAGCTAGTCGAGAAGTACTTGCCCTCAAAGTTTATTTCTTTGTTTACGTTCATTTATTAATATTAATGAGTTTCCACAAGAAATGATTTTAGTTAAATAAGACCACCCTCCTCCTTCTTTCTTTCTATTCATTTCATACTTTTTTTTTTTGGTTGATCCCGTCCAATTGGCTTTTGTACTTATTACTTAAGTAGAATATTGTGCGTGTTTCAAGTAGCAGCGATTTTATGGTATAATTTCCATTTACTTTTACTTCATTTAAAGTTCGTTTTATTTGAATTTATACCAGTATGCAGATCTCTTCTTTTATGGTTTATAATTTTTTATTTTTTATTTTATTACTTAAAATTTTGTTCTACTTTTTTTTTTGGTAATTTTGTTTTTTTTTATACCATTGTTTTTGTTGTTGGCCTAAAACAAGTAGCAGTTATCATTATTGTTATTATTACATACGCCCAAAAAAATAAGCCACAAAATTTAAAATAAGATTTTTAGTATTTTTTTTTTATAAAAAAAAAGTTGTTTTGTCATGCTTAAGTTATTATAATTATATAGTTGTAGTTTAATATTTCATATTTCAAGTACTTGAAACTTTTATTATAATTACAGTTAGAAGTTTGAAGTTTTTTCTTTTGGTTTGAACAAAAAAACAACTTTCATTTTTCTTTCTACTTCATGATGTTTGATAAACATATTTAGAATATAAATTTTGTTTACAAATCAACAAATTGTTTCCACCTCCGTCAGTCTGATGCTACTCTAACTTCATTTCAACTCATTCTCGTAGTTTCAATGTCTTTGATGAGCTGTCTTTTCCACATATGCGCCGGACGTCCTCTTCTATGAGATCCTTGTGGGTTCCAGTCGATTGCTTTTCTGGTTATGTCGGAAGGAGGTTTGCCAGCTTGTGACCAGTGCAATTTTTGTCGGGATATTTCTTTACCAATAGGCGTTTGGCTTCATAATGTCCATGACCATTCGTTGGTAATTACCTCAGGCTAACTTATTCTGAGCTGACGGCGGAGACGTCGGTTCACAAATACTTGTAGATGGTGTAAGAGCCTGGGAGACGCGTTCCACGTTTCGTAACCATAGAGCAAAATGGCGGGATAGTAGTGTCGAGTTCCAGATATTTTTAAGAGCGCTTGATAAGCCTTTTTTACCCGGTTTATGATGTCACCTTCGCTGCCTCCAGTATTGACGTCTTTGCATTACGAATTGCTTCTCCACCCACGTATTCATCAGATCTAGTCTCCAACGATTATTATTTGTTCCCAAGCTTGAAAAGATGGCCCTAGGGACAGAGATTTTCCTCAAATGGAAGCCTATTTTGATAAGTTTGACAAATCGAATTTTTTCAAGAGTATCAAGATGTTAGAGGATTATTGGAAGAGGTACATTTCACTTAACGGAGATTACGTTGAAGAATAAAATTGATTTCAAATCCAAAAAATGGTTTTTCATTGTTAGACCACGAAGTTTTCACTCCATGTAGTACATCTGGAATTATTCTTGGCAAAATTGCAATGAAAAAATATTTTTATAAAGGACAAAGGAATATACATACCACGTTTAAAACTCTTAACTTACTTAAAGTTATTTTTATTAAGCTTACTAGACTTAGAATAGGTCGTTGCTTATTTTCACATAAATATATTAATAAGAAAAGTCGGCTTCCTATTTGAGGGTGCTCTCAACCGCTAAATGTGTTTTCTATATATTAAATGAGTGTAGATTTTTTTAGGAAAATAGATAAAAAATGTGGATTGGAATACATGATATACGCTTACAAATGAAGATGCTTAAATTTTTTTTTTTTTTTAATTTCTGAATTGAAATAGATATTTGTAATTCAATTTAAATCTGGAAGGAAATAAGTATGTATAAATAAAAAATCATGTGAGTCCGAACACAAGGGATATGTGTAAACACCTAGTAATTAAAGATTTTTTATGGCACTTTTTTAAAATCAAACAGAAAGCGTCTTCTATGCATCACTTATAGCAATCAACTGCAGGGGCTCTGCTAATATAAAAATATTTATTATTTCAACCGATTAATTTTTAATTTTTTGTTTATTATTTTTCAATTTTCATTTTTCGTTTTTCATATCTCATTTTTTATTTTTCATTTTTCATTTCTCATTTTTAATTTTTCGTTTATAATTTTTCATATCTTATTTTTTATTTTTTTATTTTTCATTTCTTATTTTTCATTTTTCAATTTTCATTTTGCATTTTCCACTTTTTATTTTTCTTTTATAATTTTTAATTTTTTACTTTTAATTTTTTATTTTTCATTTTTTATTTTTATTTTTTTATTTTTCAAATTTCATTGTTCGTTTTTCATTTATCATTTTTCGTTTTTCATTTTTAATTTTTTATTCTTAATTTTTCATTTTTTATTTTTCATTTTCATTTTTCATTTTCCATTTTTTATTTTTTTTTTTATAATTTTTCATTTTTTATTTTTAATTTTTCATTTTTTATTTTTAATTTTTATAAAAATTTTTATTTCTCATATTGTTTAAAATTTTATTTTTCATTTTTATTACATTTTTTATGTTTTGTACAGAGTATAAAATGCATTGATTATAAATTATATGTTGTTTGAAAGGAATTAAGATTATGTACAACAATTTTATTTATTTCTTTAATCAAAGCATTTTTCCCCCTTCGAGCGAAATAACTCCATAACATGCCTTTTAAACACATCAACTCTCTAGGAGTAGAAAAACGAAATAAGAAGATTTCATTGGGTACCAAATCAGGGCCGATGGCAAATCAATTCGATGTTTTGAATGTTTAAAAAGCCACTTGTTTGATCCGAACCGTAAGAACTCGTAATGTTATGGTAAAGAATAAATCTTATTTGACGACTGCTTTTTCTTAATTTTTCAAACACGTTTGGCAAAAAAATTATGGTGTAACATTCCGTATTGACTACTCTACATCGATGTAATGACACGGCGCACTGTGTCACGAGGCTGGCCAAAAATGTTTAAAGTCAATGTTAGAATTTGAACGTTTTTTTTATATTTTTTTTTAACACTCTGGTTAGATGATATCTAAAATATCTTCTTAAAATGTTTACAAATTTTAAAGTTATAGTGATTCAAAGTCAAGGTTTGTGTTCAGCATACGAAATTTATGGGAAAATCCCAAATTTCATGTTCATTTATAATACTAAGAATTTAAGTATTTGAATGTAACGGCTACCAAAATTTGTAACAGGGTTGTAAGTGAGGCTTCTAGTTATAATTACAACACTCTTTTTGTTTACAAATATTGATCATATGTCAGATAACGTTAGAAAAAAGATAGTAGTTAGGCACTGTCAAGACTTTTCAGCAACCGTGAACTTTCGTAGAGAATTTAAAAGAAAGTAGAAATAACACTTTTCCTGTTTTTTTTTGTATTTTATAGCTACGAGTATGTATTTTAATATATTTAAAGTTCAGCTGCCCGATATTGCCCGAATTCTTTTTGTGATTGTTTTTTAGTGTCGACCTCGTTGCGTATTCCTACTATTTTTCAACTGTGGCTAGAGATAAAGGAAAACAGACCCTGCGATGTTATGCATCATGTTAACGATTTTGTAGAAAATCATTTTGAACGAGTATTATTAGAAAGGGAACAAGAGAAAATAAGGCTTACTCTGTTAAAATTTTCTAACAATTGGTCTAAATATCATCGCATGAGAAATCGATTTGAAACTGAGTTGAGTGACTGGCTAGATAGCGATTTATTTGGTGAATTCATTTGCAGTGTAAGTCTCCGTATAAAGTTTTGGTTTTGCAATAAATCTAAATTGTGTTATACAATATTAGGAAGCAAATACAAGTGGTAGAGGCCGACCGAATGTTTCTTATGAGGAGGGTTAAATGAGAACAAAAAGGAGGCGAGTGGAAGAACTTGTCGCTTCTACTTCATCTGAAGCTCTTAAAAAAGTCGCAGAAAGGGTAACAGATTCAAATACTGATAAGAAAATTTGTGTTGAAAGTGCTCTAGCCTTATACATTGATATGGATTTATCTATGAGACAGTACAATATGCAGTGGTGGATTTACGCCTAGGCCCATGAGGCCCAGGCCTAGGGCGGCATAATTTAAAGGGCCCCAAAATTTAAAGGTAAAATAATATAAGGGCTATTTAAATTCGAAAATTGATTTGGCCCAGTTTTGCTTTAAACGAGTACGAAATTTCTATTTAATTATATTAAATAATTCAATTATTGAATTTACTTTCTTATTAGTTATTCGACTTAGAGGGTTATCGATTCTGACCACAGATTTAATAAAAAAAATAAAATAATATTCTTAAAAAATCTGTGTACCTTAACTTTATTTTAAAATCGCTAGATTTGACGGGAAAATAGCTAAATTCCCATCACTGCTCAGAAGGTTTTAAAGAATAATTAGGTGATTTCCCTTTTTAATAATTATCTATGAAAAATAAAAATGTGGGTGTTATTTATTTTAAATGTGTGTGGCTCATTCTAATTGATAGTGTTCACATACCTATACAAGTATCAACATCTTTTTGTGTTTTTGCAATTCTAATCTATTGTTTTTTTTTTTAATATGAGTGCCTATCGGAAAAAACTCAGCGGTGCTGAATATCGTAAAAAAAAGACTGAACAAAATACAAAGGTAGATAATTTACTAAAAAAAAAACACCAAAAATATCTACTTTTATGACAAATTGTTTGACAAAATCCTTTGATAATGAACAACAACCATCATGTTCATCTAAAGTAAGTATTTCGTACTAATTATCGTGCTTTTTTTCAATTGAATAAAAAGTTTTAATATAACTAAAAAAATTGTGGTTGTTGAAAAGTAATATTTTATTTAGCAGGACTTAGAACGGACTTTAGCACAAGATATCGAAGAAATACATTCAAACTCTTCTTCAACAACCTTATTAAGCGACAATTTAATTCGAACTGATGTTATAAAGATTGATAGTGATCCCTTTTTGTGGAATTTAAATGAAGAAACACGGGAATACATAAGTACAAACGGTACGCCACCAAATAACATCACAAATTTCAAAAATTCCAAAAACGTTTACAAGGATAAAACTAGGTATTGTTCCAAAAACCTATTTCAACGTACTTTAAAAAACGGAGAAATTCAACGCCGTGAGTGGTTAATTTATTCAGAAACTAAAGGGTCTGTATTTTGTGTTCCTTGTTTGTTATTTGGTAGAAGTGGTGAAATTAATGCTTTTACCGGCGAAGGGTTTAGTGACTGGAAAAACTCAAATGCACGCGTTGAAGCTCACGAAAATTCAGATTTTCATAAAACTAATGTTTATCATATAAAAGCTCGAGCAGTAGTTCAAGGCCGTGTTGATCAAAGTCTAATTAAACAGCTAGATGAAGAAATTTCGTATTGGAGAAAAATTTTATACAGAATAATTGCAATTGTTAAATCACTAGCAATGAGAGGACTGCCATTTCGAGGACATTCAGAACAAATTGGAGATCTACGAAATGGAAATTTCTTAGGAACAGTAGAGCTTCTTGCCGAGTTTGATCCATTTTTATCTGAGCATTTAAAATGTTGTGCGCACCCGGGGAGTGGAAAAACGTCGTACTTATCTAAAACAATCTACGAAGAAATTATAACCTTGATTCGAGATAAAGTATTACAACACATTTCTACTGAAGTGCAAATGGCTAAGTATTTTGGTGTCATTGTAGATTCTACGCCTGACATTGCACATGTCGATCAGCTTGCTATAATTATTAGATATGTACGTGAAAATGGTGAAACCGTTGAAAGATTTTTAGAATTTTTACCAAATACTGGTCACAAAGCCAAAGATATTGAAAATACCGTGTTAAACTCTCTAGAAAAAAATGGTTTGGACATAATGAACTGCCGTGGTCAATCTTATGATAATGCAAGTAATATGTCAGGTATATATTCAGGACTCCAGGCTAGAATTAAAACAATAAATCCTTTAGCAGATTACGTGCCTTGCGCTGCCCATTCTTTGAATTTAGTAGGTACTTGTGCAGGTGAATCTGTACCCGAAGCAGTAGAATTTTTTTTCACTTTGCAAGAACTTTATAATTTTTTTACAATATCTACACATCGTTGGGAGATCTTGGTGCAGCGGACAAATTTAAGACTCAAAAGTCTATCTCAAACTCGCTGGTCTGCTCGACATGATGCATGTTATGCTTTAGAAAAAGAGTGGTCTGCAATAATTGATGTATTAAACTTTATTGCAGAAAACAAAAACAAAGAAACCGACTACACGATCTGAAGCTATTGGATTGCAAAGAAAATTACAGCATCTAGAAACAGCTATTCTAGTCATTGTTTGGAATGTAATTTTAGATCGTTTTAATGCTGCTAGTAAGAAACTTCAGGGATCTCACGCTGATTTGTTGTCTGTTATCCAAATTTATGGTTCCCTAGCATCATTTCTTCAGAATATGAGAAATAAACAATTTTCTGAATTCGAAGAAAAAGCCAAAAAGTTATCTGGAGTTCAAGATTATTATCATTATGACACTCGTCGCAGAAAAACAAGAAAACTTCAGTCAAATGAATCACGGGTAAATAAAAGGGCACCATTTTGTGGAAAAGAAAATTTTCGTACAAATATTTACTATCCCATTTTGGACACTCTGAGTGTACAGTTATCCGAACGTAAAAACGCATACGAAAAACTTTTTGTAAACTTCCACTTTTTTGATAATATGTCTAAAATAGATACAAATGAGTTAAAAAGTCACGCAAATAAACTCGTCAAAAAGTATCCTGATGATTTAGAAGAGACATTAGCAAATGAATGCATTCATTTACATTATCAACTCAAAGATTTATTGGCAAATACTGAAGATGTGCGCTCTGCAAAAAATATATCCGACATATTACATTCACGTAATCTTCAAGATGTTTACCCCAATGTATACATAGCTTTACGAATTTTTTTGAGTATCCCTGCTACAAACTGTTCAGCAGAAAGGTCATTTTCCACCCTTAAAAGAGTAAAAAACTATCTACGGGCAAGTATGGGCCAAGATAGACTTAATGCCCTTGCATTATTGTCTATTGAAACCCAATTAGTGCAAGAAACAAACTTTGAAGAATAAGTTGACGTTTTTGCCCAAACAAAATCCCGAAAAACTAAATTAACAAAATAAGCGCTGAATGAAAAAACTCAATAATATATTTTAAAAAAAATAGTATTCTTATTAAAAAGTTACTTATATTTTTCATAAAAACTTTTGCTTTTCTTTTTGTCTGGATATAAATATATGAATTTTATTTTAATTTATTTTATTTAAACCTCAAATTTTGAAAGAAAATTATAAAATTTGGAGTTAATTTTTTTTAAAAACACACACCTCATGTGTAAAATTTTATCAATTTTTTGTTCGGAAAATATAAGCAAATATGTATGAAAATAAGACAAATGTATAAAAAATAAGACTTATATGACACTGCTTTGAATTGGCCAAAATATAAGATTAATTATATGTGAATTAAAAAAAACGTATATATAGTATGTATGTATCTAAATTAATAAAAATTAATACACAATAATTTAATTATTAAAAAATTGTATGTTTTTTTTTTTTTTTTTTTGATAATCACTCCTATTTTATCAAAAAGGGCGGCATATTAAAGAGTGCCTAGGAAAGGAGCAGGCCTAAATCCACCTCTGACAATATGATGAGAAAAGTAGTAAATTCTGTTCACGAAAATTGCTTTCCGTCATACTATATGATTGAAGATGCTAAAAAAAAGATTTTGCCTGATGACATACAAGTAACAGAAACTTCTGCAGAGGTCCCCTTACAAAAGATTTTAGACAAAACTGTAAGAAGCATTTTAGATGTTCATGATATTGATACCGAAATAGAAATATATTACTAAATATATTCACATGCAAAAAAAATTTCAATGTTATCGGATTGCTAATTTCCAAATTAATACAATTTTTAAATTTAGGTTGTATGGGAGGTGGGCGTGTCCTTTGAGATAATTTCATAAAATTTAACAAAGTTATCAGGAATATACCAAACACCAATCGAGCTAAGTTTGGTTCAATTCCAGAAACAACTTTATAAAATATAAGATTTTTTCATTTCAGGATATATGGGAGGTGGGCGTGTCCTTGGGCCGATTTTCTCTAAACTTCGTTTTTTTTCTTTACTACTTATAAAAGCAATGTGTACTAATTTTCATTCTTTTCTGAAAACTTCTTCTATTTTGGACCACCGTTTATATGAAAACACGACACTGTGCGGCGGTGACATGACATAGCGACAGGCGACCATTTGCTTTGAAGTGCTTCGATTGGATTTGCCCATCTTGTAACGTTCATATAGGCGACTGGTATTTAGTTTTGGCCATATCCATAATCGTCATCTTTCATGAACTTATACATAGTTTTTGAAGCGGCCTGATCAAATTTTTCAACATTTATTTGCACCAATCGACATGAGCCTTTTTTTAAGGGATTTTCGAACTATGTCAAAATTCCATAATATGTATATTAGACCTTTGATGATGAATCTAAAACCGCTGGAAAATTCTTGTTCTTTTCCTGTTGAACGAGTCAACATTTCTAAACAAAAGTGTGGTCGAAAATATTTTTTCCAACGCGTAATATGCAAAAATCCATGGGGCAATACCATTTAAACTTTTAACAAAATATATTTTTGATAACTTGATCAGTCAATAACAAAAACTTGGAACATAAAATTAAAAACTCTTATTTATTAAAAAATATTTATGCTTCATTAATTAAAATAATCTAACCCATAAAAACAAAGTTTTTATTAAAACTCTTTCTTTCCTTATAGTAAATCCATTGGATGTATATTCAATAAATAGTTCGCAGATTTCCGATATACTAAAAACTTAAAAAAATAAAAAATCACCTGGCATCGACGGTATAAATAATAGATGCCTTAAAGCACTTCCTAACAAAGGCATTAAATTTTTAACAATCATAGTTAATTCCTGTCTAAAGCACTGCTATTTTCCCCAAAAATTTAAGGAGGCTAAAGTCATCCCTATTAAAAAGCCTAATAAACTTTATGATTGTCCATCTTCATATCGTCCTATCAGCTTATTGTCGAGTATAAGCAAAATTCTGGAAAAAGTCATTAAAGTTAAATTGACTGATTTTATTGAAGCCAATAATATTATTCCACCTCAACAATTTCGGTTCCGCAGAGAGCATAACACAGCTCATCCATTGATAAGAATAAGAAATTTAGTAAAAACAAACTTTAGTCATCAAAAATCAACTGGCATGGTTCTATTGGATGTCAAAGCTGCCTTTGATTCAGTCTGGCACGAAGGTCTCGTTTTTAAGATGATCGTTCTTTTAAAGTTCACATAGGCTCACACCAGTCCGGAAGCCATCCTATAACGGCAGGTTTTCCCCAAGGGTCATGTTTATCCCCTGTCCTTTATAAATTTATATACATCTGATTTTCCTCAAATGGACTACTGTACTTTATCAATATTCGCTGATGACACAGCAATCCTAAGCTCGGAAATTATGGCTGTTGATATAATGGTTAATTTACATAGAGCATTATCTGATATTTTATCTTATTTTAATAAATGGAAAATTGTGATAAATTTACAAGGAAACGGAAAGAATGTTATTTACCACAGACCAATATTATCATAAATAATAATGCTATACAGTGGGAACAAAAAGTAAAATATCTTGGTATTATGCTCGATACGAAAATGAAGTTTAAAGATCATATACCTTATGTAATAAATAAAGTTAACTTATTAACCCGTATTCTATACCCTTTTATTAATCGGAAATCTTGCCTTAATATTAATAATAAAAAACTCATCATGAAGTCCATTTTCAATGCCGTAATATTCTATGCAGCCCCCGTTTGGTCTACTAGCGCATCTTGCCATATTAAAAAACTGCAAATAGCCCAAAATAAGTTGTTAAAAATTATATATAACCTACCTTGGTTTTTTTCTACCACACGAATTCATGATATTGCGCGCCTGAAATTAGTTCCAGACAAGATAAACAGGCTTACACAAAACTTTAATACCAGATGTCTGAATTCTGATTTCGTGCATATTAATGAGCTAGCATCATCTTAGGTTTTATCTAGTCTGTAGTGAAGTAGTATAAGTAGTTTAAAAAAAAAAATTCAAATAGGTTTTTGCCAGATTTTCTCCTCCAATTAAAAATAATACTGTATATATGTAAATAGAAATTTTGTAAATATAAATCTATTATTAAGCTGAAAAAGAAAAATCTTGAACACTTAAATATGTAATTTAAATTAAAATAAATATGTAAATATTATGGATAAATAAATGAATTGATTGAATGCTTTCTTTCCTTATGCATATGGTTTTGAGTCTCTCCGTGACAGTGCGTGACTTTGCATGACTATTTTCAAATTAATCTCTGGCCACAACAAGTCTATGGACAAAGTTTCAGATGGATCGGATGAGGGGAAGTGAGATTTTAATCTCAAAGAAAGAGTTTAAAAAGAAAACATATTAATAAAAAATAGCTTAACTTCTGAGAAATGTAACAAAACTTAATTTTTATCCTACTTACAAAACACTGGAAACCTTTACTATACAATAATTGAAAACATTCCCTCTATTTATACCCTATACCACTATGTGGTTTGGGTATAATGACTTTGTGCTGCTGTTTGTAACAACCAAAAATATTTGACCTACACCCATCTTTAATTATACCGATCGAATCAGAATCACTATCTGATTCGATTTAACGATGTCCGTCCGTCCGTCTGTGTGTCCATGTAAAGCTTGTAATCAAACTGCAGGTCGCAAATATGAATATATTTTGATGAAATTTGGTATTTGATCTTTTATCGGCCATGGGATAAACGCTATTGAAATTGGTTAGAATCGGTCTATGTTCAGACCTAGCCCCCATACAAATGACCCCTATGAAATCAACATATATTGCCATAAGATCCAAATTATCATACAAATCTTAGTCAAATTGGGTTTGTGTGAATATATTACATCATATAATCAGCAGTCCAAAAATAATCCCTATTGGACAACTCTTAGTCGTAGGCCCCATATAGAGCTGCTTCCCGATCTTCACTTAAATCTATCAAAAAAGAAAAATATTGCACTGATTCTTCTCAAATTTTGTTTGTATATATTTTTGCAAAATACAAGAGACTTTACCAAATATGGTCAGGATCGGTCCATTTTTGGGCCTAGTCCCCATATAGATATAGCATCCCATATGAACTTTTTCATATCTGCAGCCGAAAAAAATTAATAAAAATCCCACTCCAATTTGGTTTATGCTTATTTTCTATATCCAGTTAGTTGGGCCTGAGAGATAGGGTCTCTAAACGCATGGTATAGGGTATCGTATAGTCGGTCCAGACCGACTATAATTTTCTTACTTGTTTTGTTTACAATATTTTGTTGGGAATACATGATTTTTCAGTATTACATCACAACGTCGAGGCATGGAGTCAAATAAAATTTTTAATATTTTGACACTCTCTGAGATGTTTCTTGTTTGTGTAATTTCGTATTTTTCGATCTGCAATTTCCAGCAGATTTTCTAAGGGATTGAGGTCTGGTGACTGGACTTGCAATTCCAAACAATAACTGCATAAGATTTTAGACCTTCGGTTACAAATTTTTCCGACGAGGGCCATATTTACCTCGACGTATGTATACATTAATTCATTTAGAATTTTCAAACATCCGATTCCTTTTCGATTACCCTTAACTATATAAATTGGACCCATTACTTGGCCCGAAAAGCAACCCTATGCCATATTATTGTCACCGCAAAACTTAACGGATTTATTTGTATATTTTGGGTCTAGTCTTTTTCCCTTTGCTCATCGCACAATTTTATTTTTTCATAATGGCTTCTTATATTAAACTGGCACTCATCTGAAAACAGAACAGTACAGCAATTCTGTCGTGACTATTTCATGTGTTCTTTAGCAAAATATATGAGAGTCAGACGATTTCACTCTGATATCAGTGATTTCTTATAAAACAACAAAGATCAGCTTCAATTGCTCGTCGGTTAACAATTCCAGAACATATTTTGAGTTTCAGCTTGTTAATGAACTCTGTACTTTAGGTAGCATTTTTGACGTTTTTTAATAAACTCTTTTGCTATTAATTATCCTGTCTTTGATTAGTTTTATTGGGCCTGCGCCTACATCTTTCACGATATTTTTTGATTTTTTTTAAATTATGAATTTACTAGCTGTTTTTACCCGGTCCTGCCCGGGATGAAAAGGCCTTTGACTTGAAAAATGGTTCACTGCGCTTACCAGGCGCTGAGTACTTAGTCCCCAATTAACAAATTCCCCAATAAAATGAACTTTCTCCCCAAAAATTTGTATGGGCAGTAAATTCATTTTTTATTTCAATTAAAAAGTTTTTGTTTTTTTAATTTAGAAGTTTTTTATAAGATGCTGCAGCAAAAATGCGTCAAAAATAAGGTGCGAAACCGCTTTAAGTTTTTTTTTTCAGTTTATTTATAAACATCAAATATAACGGAATGGGCCGCAAATTAAAGGAATCAAAACTTTTAAAAATTGAATTAATTCATTCAATAAGTGATCATCATTGAGCAGAGACGTCAAATTCAAGTTTCAGAAATGAAAGACTAATGCGACGTTTAATATTGTGTCGCAAGGTTTCTTTAAGCAACTGCTTATAATATATGTGTGGCCTACTTTGATCAACAGGTAATTATTTCACATACGTAGATAAAATATATCATACGACATTTCACTAAGCTGTGTTCCGCGAGCGAGTCGCGTCCGCTTCCGCACGTTTGGCAGCCAGACCCGTGCTGCCGCGCAGTTGTTGTCAACTTACTTTAATCGCCAAAATATATTTTTCAGATCATCATAAAACATATTTTTTAGAGCATTGCGATATTTTAACTGAGCTGTGTTCCGAGAGCGCGTCGCGTGCGCATCCGTCGCGTCCGAGTCAACGGTCGCGCGCCGCGCGTTTGGCAGCCACACCCGTGCTGCCGCGCAGTTGCTGTCAATGTATAATATATTTTTCAGATCATTGTGATATTTTAGCTGAGCTGTGTTCCGCGAGCTCGTCGCGTCCGCGCGCCTCGCGCCGCTTCCTCGCAGCTACTACCCGTGCCTCCGCTTAGTTCTCGTTAACTTATTTTAATTTCTAAAACACATTTTTTTAGATCATTGCGATATTTTAGCTGAGCTGTGTTCCGAGAGCGCGTCGCTTCCGCACCCGTCGCGTCCGAGTCCGCGGTCGCACGCCGCGCGCCACTTCCGCGTGTTTGGCAACCACACCTGTGCTGCCGCGCAGCTGTTGCCAACTTATTTTGAAAAGAATACTCATTTTAAATGCATTTATTGTTGGACATATATTGAGAGCAGTATGCAAATGTTTACTAAAATAAATATTTAACAAAATTCATTAAATAAAAATATGTAAAAATTTAAGAATGAATTTGGAGAGTAAGTTCATTTTGTATTTCGACTAAAAATAAATGGGGAATTTGTTCATTTCTTTTGGTTACCTTTTGTTTAAGTTTGGGGAATTTGTTCACCATGTAGTTATTTCCGTGTAACCCAAATTTCAGAGAAATCCATTGAAAAGTACAAATTTGTATAGGGAAGAAATATACCACACAACAAAATATGAATTTTATAAGAAAATTGGGCGTAAAAGTAGGCGTGGTCGGTAAAAATCATATAACGTGGTCGGTAAAAATCATATTGATTGCTATAAAAATAAAAGTTTTTATAGCAATCAAATAAAGAAACAAATAAAAGGAAAAAATAAGTTTTATATACATAGAAGTTGGCTCAAAGTAGGCCTGTAAGAAGCATATGGTGACCTTCCCTGTAGTATAGAGATCGTGTGACCAAATTTTAGACATCCCTTGAAAAATAAGAATTTCTATAGTGAACAAATATACAAAAAACAAAAAATTAATTTTGTATAAAAAGTGGGCGTAGAAGTAGGCGTGACCGGCAGGAATCATATGGCGACCTCTCTGGAGTACAGAGATCGTGTGTAGCAAATTTCAGAGAAATCCGTTAAAAAAAATTGTGTAGCGAACAAATGTACCAAAAAACAGAATATGAATTGTATACAAAAAGTGGGCGTAATAGTAGGCGTGACCGGTACGAAGAATATGTCGACTTTCCCTGGAGGAGAGAGATTGTGTTTACCAAATTTCAGAGAAATCGGTTGAAAATTAAAAATTTTTATAGCGAATAAATATACCAAAAAGCAACATGAATTGTATACAAAAAGTGGGCGTTAAAGTAGGCGTGGCCGGTACGAAGCATATGGCGACCTTAGGTGGAGTACAGAGGTCGTGTGTACCAAATTTCAGAGAATTCCGTTGAAAAACAAAAATTTGTATAGCAAACAAATATACCAAGAAACAGAAAAGGAATTGTATACAAAAAGTGGGCGTAAAAGTAGGTGTGGCCACAAGAATCACCCGGTGACCTGGCCTGAGGTACAACGATTGTGTGTACCAAATTACAGAGAAATGCGTTGAAAAATAAAAATTTGTATACCGAACAAATATATAGCAAAAAGCAGAAAATGAATTGTATATAAAAAGTGGGCGTAAAAGTAGGCGTGGTCGATAAACAGGTATATGGCGGCCTTAGCTGGAGTACAGGGATCGTGTGTACCGAATTTCAGAGAAATCCGTTAACAAATAAAAATTTGTATAGTGAACAAATATGAATAAAACAGAAAATGAATTTTACATAAAAAGTGGGCGTAAAAGTAGGCGTGGCCGGTAAAAAGTATATGGCGACCTTTCCTGGGGTATAGAGATCGTGTGTACAAAATTTCAGGAAAATCCGTCGAAAAGTAAAAATTTGTATAGCGGTCAAACAAACAAACAGAAAATGAATTTTATATATATAGATTCATAGAATATTTCTCACACATTTTTTTGCTTAAGACCAGTAGTAAAATCATTTTTTTTCTGGTTTCTAACGCTTCACGAAACTTTATGCTTGCCATTATTTTAAAATAATAAATTATAATGCCGTTTTCTTTCCTGACAAAAAATGTCGCCCTTTTTTGCCCTTTTTTCGAAAAGTGTATTTTTTTATATATTCTGAATTAAGAGCAACCTTATCTTATATATCAATCGAAATGTCTCAAAGTCGAGCCCTCATAAATCACAAAAAATTCGAGCCATTGACTTCTTTCAGGTCATAGTGGGAGAATATTTCTCCATTGTTCCCCATTTTTGAATATTTTCACCCTATGACTTCCAAGAGGAAAATAATAAAATTTTTTTTGTATTTATGAACACAGCACTTTGAGACCTCTGGATTGATATATAATACAAGGTTAGTCTTAATTCAGAATATATAAAAAAATACACTTTTCCAAAAAAGGGCAAAAAAGGGCGACATTTTTTGTCAGAAAAGAAAACGGCATAAGATTAAAACATTGAAAAATATAATTGTATTTAAAAACAAGTAAGAGAATTATAGTCGGTCTAGACCAACTATACGATACCCTATACCATGCGTTGAGGGTATAACTGGGTATAGAAAAAGCATCAACAAAATTTGAGTGGGATTTTTATTAATTTTTTTTGGCTGCAGATATGAAAAAGTTCATATCGGATGCTATATCTATATGGGGACTTGGCCCAAAAATGGACCGATCCTGACCATGTTTGGTAAAGTCTCTTGTATTTTGCAAAAATATATACAAAAAAATTTTTAGAAGAATCAGTGCAATATATTTGTTTTTTGATAGATTTAAGTTAAGATCGGGAAGCAGATCTATATGGGGCCTATGACCAAGAGTTGTCGCATAGGAATCATTTTTGGACCACTAATTAATGGATATAATTAACACATACAAACCCAATTTGACTAAGATTTATATGATAATTTGGATCTTATGGCAATTTATGTTGATTTCATAGGGGTCATTTATATGGGGGCTAGGTCTGACCATGGACCGCTTCTCACCAATTTCAATAGCGTTCATCCCATGGCCGATAGAAGCTTATATACCAGATTTCATCAAAATATATTCATATTTGCGACCTGCAGTTTGATTACAAACTTTACATGGACACACAGACGGACGGACGGACGGACGGACATTGTTAAATCGAATCAGATAGTGATTCTGATTCGATCGGTATAATTAAAGATGGGTGTAGGTCAAATATTTTTGGTTGTTACAAACAGCAGCACAAAGTCATTATACCCAAACCACATAGTGGTATAGGGTATAAAAAAACGGTTCAGATATTATGGTATACATTTTATTTCATAGCCTCTTCTATGTTAATTGTTTTAAGTAATTTTGGTACTGAATTTTGAAAGTTTCCATTATTTTGGCATTACTAAAAAATACTTTTTTTTTTCCGTTTATCTATTATTATTATTTTTATACCCTATACCACTATGTGGTTTGGGTATAATGACTTTGTGCTGCTGTTTGTAACAACCAAAAATATTTGACCTACACCCATCTTTAATTATACCGATCGAATCAGAATCACTATCTGATTCGATTTAACAATGTCCGTCCGTCCGTCCGTCCGTCCGTCTGTGTGTCCATGTAAAGCTTGTAATCAAACTGCAGGTCGCAAATATGAATATATTTTGACGAAATTTGGTATTTGATCTTTTATCGGCCATGGGATGAACGCTATTGAAATTGGTGATAATCGGTACATGTTCAGACCTAGCCCCCATACAAATGACCCCTATGAAATCAACATATATTGCCATAAGATCCAAATTGTCATACAAATCTTAGTCAAATTGGGTTTGTATGTATATATTACATCCATTAACCAGTAGTCCAAAAATGATCCCTATTGGACAACTCTTAGTCATAGGCCCCATATAGAGCTGCTTCCCGATCTTTACTTAAATCTATCAAAAAACAAAAATATTGCACTGATTCTTCTCAAATTTTGTTTGTATATATTTTTGCAAAATACAAGAGACTTTACCAAACATGGTCAGGATCGGTCCATTTTTGGGCCTAGTCCCCATATAGATATAGCATCCGATATGAAATTTTTCATATCTGCAGCCGAAAAAATTAATAAAAATCCCACTCAAATTTGGTTTATGCTTATTTTCTATATCCAGTTAGTTGGGCCTGAGAGATAGGGTCTCTAAGCGCATGGTATAGGGTATCGTATAGTCGGTCTAGACCGACTATAATTTTCTTACTTGTTTAATTTTAATTTTTTGTAACAAATATGTTATCTTTCGATAGGGAATACACCAAAGATTGATATCTCAAAAAAAAAAAAAAAACATAATTTTAGGACCTAACGCGAAATTATCAAAAAACCAAATTAGCACATTCAGAATTTTGTCAAAGTCTTCAATGCATTGTCACCCACTGTATGTATCATGGCTCGTTATTGGTAATTATTTGTGATTAAAGTCTAACTCAGCTTGTAAACTTAAATTTTCATGGTTAAGTTCGAAATAGAATTACGACTTTTGTTGTATTATAAATAATTTCGGTATTTTTAGTTATCGAAGCTGTCTATAAAATTAAACTAAAACCAAATTATAAAGTTCTTGGCCATGGATAAATTTTAATACAGGATACATAAATCTTATTGAAAAATAAGACCAATATAATCAATATATAACTACAATATTTATATTTTCAATGTATGTCAGTTATAACAAAATCAATACCAGCTATTTAACAACAAAAAAAATAAAAATAATAATAATAAAAAAAATTAATAAAATCCAAAGACCATAAAAAATATATTTTTTTATATGTAAATGTGTTTATGGTATTTATGTAGCATGAGCTTGTAATTAAATATATATAGCCAACAAATTAACAGCAAAATCATAGTGTGAGATTAACTACATACATGTAGTATAGGCAAAAGTATAGGGATGCCCCAATTTCAGCTGTAGTGCTTGGCTTGAAATGACCTACATTTATTTGCATCAAAGATGATAGCAAATATTTATACTTGTAATACGTACAAAGAAAAAGAAAAACTGCGGGTACATTTGTGGCTGTATAAAATGTTCACGCAATCCAAACATGACATATATGGGGCAGAAACACACACACATTTTATGATAAGTATGACTGATATAAAATATGACTTTGGAAAATAATAAAATAAATATGGATATGAAAATAAATTAGAAAAAGTAAGTATTTAGAAAATTACTAGAAATGAATATGAATTTTAAAGGAAATAAATGAAGAGAAAATTTTTAAATTAAAGATTTTGAAACGCTAATTACTTTGGAAATTTAGAAAATAAGAATTGCATTTTAATAAAATTATTCCTTAAAAATGTTACTTTTTTTTTCAATTATATATTCTTCCTTTATTTACATATTTTAACAAATTTGATATTTACATATGAGATCTTATCTTTACATATAAATATTGCAACAAATAATATATAGGATCTTAAGATATTAAATAGTTTTTTATTTTATTTTTTAATGATTTTTAAAGGAAAATAGGAGGAAAAAAACTTTATATGATTTAATATATTCAAATACTATCTTATAGGAGGTTTATGCTTATAGGAGGTTTATTAGCAATAATAGACCTCTATAAGCATATAATTTTCAATTTGGTGATTTCTTTTTTTAATTTTACGTTATTTCTATATATTCTCTTATCACTGGGTAAGAGGAATTTTCAATTTTGGCAAAGTTATTGTTATTAATCCTTGTTATGAAATCGATCATTTTTTCATAACCTGTTTCTTCATGAACAAGATTTGTTGGATACCTCCAGGGCTTTTTATTTATCATTTTAAGACAATCGTTTTGTATAATTTGTAAGCGTTTTAGGTGGCAGTTGGCAGCGTCACTCCAAATAGGACACGCATATGTTAATATCGGCCTTATAACACTTTTGAAGAGTAGATTTTTGTTTTTGGGGTTTAGAAATGATCTTCTATTTAGTAGTGGCCATAATGCTTTAAATGATTTTATAGTTTTTTGACACGTAGCCATAATATGTTGTTTAAAAGTAAGCTTTTTGTCCAAGACAACTCCGAGATATTTGACATAATTAAGTACATTTATGATATTATTTCCAATATGAAGATGACGTCTTGGCAGTCTTTTGGGAGATTTGTTGAACGGAAAAATAATTGCTTGGGTCTTATTTGGATTAATTTTGATTTTCCATTTGTGGAAATATTTACTGCAATTTACAAGTCCTTTTTCCATTTTCTTCAGGAGTGCACTTGTAAGTTTGTTTGAAGAAATTAACGCAGTATCATCTGCGTAGTAAGCAATTTTCATATACTTCGGAACTTTGAAATCGGATGTATATATCGAGTAAAGCAATGGCGACAAGACTGATCCTTGAGGTAACCCTGAGGTAATGGTTTTTGGAGTTGATGTTTCATTATTAATCGCAACTTTAAAGCTTCTGTCATGAATGAAATCTGAAATAAGTTTACATAGATATTTTGGTATATTTGCATCAATAAGTTTAAATAAGAGGCCATTATGCCAAACGGTGTCAAACACTTTTTCGATATCCAACAATATTAGACCCGTTGAACGTTTATTGTTTTTATTGCTGATTATTTGATTTTTAATTCTGTTTATTTGGTGAGTAGTGCTATGTCCTTTTTTAAATCCAAATTGTTCTTTAGCAACAATAGAATTGGTCGTTACAAATTCACTAAGACGAGAATGTAGAATTTTTTCAAATATTTTACCAAAGTTACTTAATAGACTGATAGGTCTGTAGCTGTTTGGGTTATTTTTTGGCTTGCTAGGTTTGTTAATAGCTATAACCTTAGCATTTTTGAAATGGTTTGGGAAATAGTTGAGTTTGATGCAGCTGTTATATATTATAACCAGTAATTTTAGAGCTTTGAGTGGTAGTTTCTTTAAGAGCAGGTTGGGAACATTGTCAAAACCAGGGGATTTTGAGGGTTTTATTGATGAGACAATATTCATTACTTCTTCAAGAGATGTATAAATTGCAGATTCAGAACTGGGGTTTTTATTCTTAAAATTATTTACTGTTGTATTTATTAGTGTATCTGCCGAGTGGTTATAGTTCGAAGTGAGGTTATTTGCTTGGACAAATGTATTTGCCAGGACTTCAGCCTTGTCCTTATCAGATGTTATTTTTGTATTTCCAACTTTGAAGTGAGCGATTTGATTTTTTCCTTTTCCTCGCAAGTTCCTGCTTATTTTCCAAAATGATTTATCACCTGGTTTTAAATTGGATAATAATTGAGACCATTTCTTATTGCGCTCCGAATTAATACTTTTATCAATCATGTTACTTCCCAGGAAAAACAAACATTACCAAATAATGGGTTTTAGAATGAGATGTAACTGGTTGAAGTTTCCCTGATAAGCTCATTATTTTAACACGGGGATGTCGTTGGAGGTAACTAGTTGCCTAGGAACTCATTATTTTCACTTTGAAAGTAATGCAGTATGCAAGGCGCTGGCGTGAAATATAAGTAGCTGTATAACACATTATTAGTAACGCCTTATTTTCACTTTAGAAGTAATGCAGTGGGCAGTGGTAGGTCATTATTGGTAATGCAAAAATCAATGAGCTGCTATTACGAAATTTTCGCTGGGTTAGAAACTTAGTACATTGATTATAAAAAGTTTGCTCGGCTATATTTGAAGATCGTTGGCTTTTTCTTTTAAAGCTTCTTCTTAGTTTTATATATTTCACAGTACTTTCTGGTAATGTGTAATTATTTTGTTGAGTTATTTTAGGTATAGACACATCCCTTGCTTCGAAAACCACATTTATAAATTTTTGGATTTCCTGATCAATTACTGCCTTGGTATTGTATATATCGGAAAATAATGTAATTTAATTGTCTAAAAAATTCATATAAATGTTCCAGTTGGTTGCACTATAATCATAATAATTGAGGTCAACCTGCAAGGCCATTGACCTTTTAAGTGTACATATAATGGGGCGATGGTCTGATGGTATTTCGTAATCCATTGTTTTTACGTCTATATTTAAAGTGGAGTTGCTTAAAATAATATCGACTGTGGATGCTTCGCGATTTTGTTGATGGGGGAATAGGGTTGGACTATTAGGATAGTGAATAAAAAAATTGCTTGATTGCTGTTGATTGTTCAGTGCGATTCCTGCCGTATTATTTGAACGACAATTCCATGAACAATGTTTGGCATTTAGGTCAACAAAAACTATATATTCTTTGGTGGAAGGTGTTAGGTTCAAGATATCAGCACAGAAGTTATGAGTTTATCTTGGTGAATATAACGAAGATACAACAATAAGTCTATTCTTTATAATAACTTCAGTTGAGATGTTTTCGATTGATGAGGTGTTTGATATAAAGAGGTTTTTATGAGCGACAGATTTATGAATTAACAGAGCTACTCCTCCTCCTCTTGCATCTGTTCTGTCAATTCTACATAAATAATAATTTTTAAAATAGGGTCCATGAAAAAAATGTTCTATTCATAGACGCTATTCTAATATTTTCTCGTTCAATTAGTATCTCAAATTGTTTTAATTTAGAAAAGTTTGAAATGCCATTAGCATTCAAGTGAAGCATTTTGAATTCGTTTAAATTATTATTATAATCCATGGGCGTATTTTACCACTGACATTACAACTTTGATTTGTTGTACTTTTGAAGTGCACCTATGCAAATCATCCATAGCTGTAGTGAAAATATCAAAAAGCTTATCAATGCTAAATAAATCGTTGCACAGTGGCGCCATTTAAGTTTTTTCGTTGCAAAAATCATATCTTTTGAACCGAATAACATAATTCAACAGTTTAAACAGCATATGATAAAAAACTGTTCAGCCCGTGAAATGAGCGTTTGGAAAGGGTGCTACACTTTGCAGGGGCCTACTTATGGGTTATCAAAGTTAAAATTTGTAGCAAAATCAATTTTATGGTAACTAAAAAAAATTATTTTTACATTTTTAGATTGTTTTTAATTTTTTCTTTAGCGTTTTGTGTTTTAAATTATTACCCAACAAATTAAAAAAAAAATTACTTCTTTTTTAAATTTATTTTTTCAATTTTCTGTAAAATATTCATCACAATTCGTAAGAGAAGGTATATCTAAAAGACTAATCATTTCTAAACTATAATTATTTTCTAACTGTATTCGTGACTTCACATGCCGCAGGGAAGAAATAAGTGGATCGGAAGATGCTGCCAACATGTTGAAGAGGTTCTCATTTTGCCTTACCCTTGATGCTTTGAATGTGTTCTGCAATCTATATTTTTTTTTAAATTTGTTAAGAGGCTCCTGTGCTTCTATATTTAATAGACAGCGTGTCCGATAAATGCTTCGTGTTCAAGTCATTGGTGGCATCGGCAAGTTTCCTCTTTCTTGTGAAAATCGAACACTCCTCAATACTTTTTTTTTGCCTTCCTTTTGCTCCTCTGGTTGATGCGGTGGGTTTATCTACTGCCAATATATCCAGGATGGTGTCTTCATTAAGCCAGTCCTCGTATTTGGAGTTGAAGTTCTGAATGGTTCGATTAGATTTCACCCATTTTGCCTTAATACTTGCATATATCAGATAAAAATTATTTTTTATAATTTCGCTTCTCTCAATATTTCCGTATAAGCTATCAAGTTCTTCTAAAGCAGCTTCCGTGAAAAACTTTGGTGTCGTTGACCTTCTAAACAGTTCAAATAATTTTAAATTGTTTAACGCCATGGTTTCAGTACTTGTTGCGCCAACTTTCAGTCGTAGACTAATCCAGGCATTATGCTTATTTTGCAATATATAGGCTTATGCTACCATGCCTAAAAATATGGATTTAGGCTGAATTATGCAATTTTGATATTATGCTCGTTTCTAAATAAGATTTGTGCCTATTTGGAGGGACCATAAGTCAATATTGTTCTTGACCATTTGTACTCCAAAGTAATTTTTAAGTGAGGTGCGTACCTGCGAATTTCAATGATTAGTTTTTTGTGCATCCTGTGTCTGTAACAGAATATTGGGAGTAGACTTTGGCTGAGGCTCACAGGTAGACAACCGACTTAAAATGTAATTTTCAAACTATTAGATCAAACTACTGTCAGTTAAAACATGTAAGGGATGCACGCCATACAATTTCTGCAACCATGTCTTTTTAACCTTTTTTTTACCTCTAGAAGCCAAACGGGCACGTATGGGCAGATAAAACATTTTGAATTATGTAAAGAAATAATCAAAGAACATGTTTTGCAATTATGGCAAATATAGAAAAATATAGATTTTTTTTTATTTTCCGTCAAAGTTGAAAAATAGTGAAAAAACGGATAGTTTTTAAATAGTGATTTACCAGGAGAAACACAAAGCAAATTTTATCATTATACATTTAATAAATACATCAATCAATACAAACAAAAAATAAGGCGATTCGTTACTTATTTTTCGTGATATTACACCTGAAATCGCAACAAATTGACTAAAAATTGTGTGTTTTTTTGAACGGTTATATCTTCTAAACTAAAAATGTGATATTATTAAGAGTAGCATATTTGAAATCGTTGAAAAGTTTCCTATAACATGGGTTTATTCAAAACTTCGTCGGCGCACACGAAAATTTTGATTTTTGCAACCTCGTTTGCTCTACGGGCGCCAGTGTGCGACGGTTCGAAGAAGGAAGAGGTTACAGGTGCAGGGGTCTACTCCGAGCAACTTGACATTCAGGTAACCAGCAGAATCTCTGACGAATGTAGTGTTTTTCAGGCCGATATTCACGCAACTCTCATTGCAACTAAAATAATTGTGGAACGGGATATGGATCCAACGACCATTAATATTTTTGTGACAGTCTTGCTGCTCTTAAAGCTCTGAAATCGAGGACAGTTAGATCGAAGTGTGTGATGGAATGTATCGGGTCGCTCGACCGGATGCGGCAGCATACCGTGAGGCTGATATGGGTTGCACGACATAGAATTGGAATCCTTCTATCAGAGCTGCCTAATCTGATTCAAGAGGCAGAGGATCTTGAAATAAGGACAAGGTGGACGCAACTGACCCCTTGCAGAATATATCAAATCCTATGGCACTTGCCTAATATAAGGAGAACGAAATCACTCCTTGGTTTTGGTAAAGGGACAATCAGCCTACTTATAGGAGTACTCACTTGATACTGTGTAATAGCGCGGATGGCTGAATGCATAGGTGTCCCGAGAGTTGACTTATATAGGAGCTGTATGGATGTGGACGAGGAGAAGTCAGCGCAACATCTGCTGTGTGAATGTCCAGGACTGAAGGAGCGGCGCTTTAGATATCTAGGACAAAGATTCTTCGATAACCTGGGCTGCATAGTAGACGTTCCATTTGGCGAACTTGGGGACTTCTTGTTGGAATCTGGCAGTTTCAGGAGTTACGCATAATGGACGAAAGGGGTCTTTTTCACTTGTTCTTTTTTTTCATTTTTCATTTTCATTTTCCATGCCCCTTACACTATATATGTGTACTTTTTAATCTCTTTTCCTATCACTAGCTTGCGGCACTTTCTAAAGGGTATCACAATGGGCCAAATGGCCTACGAGTGTACCCTCCTTCGGGCGGCCGACCCATCCAACCTAACCTAACCTAAAACCGATCGATAAATACTTTTAGATCTAATGATCCTCAAAAATTTTGTTGGAGCAGATCGAACTTTTTAAATATAAACCGTCGATATAAGCTTTTATCGGCCATTAGACCAACGCTATTTAAAACCACTACATGTTCACACCTAGCGCATATGCTAATAACTCCTAAAAGACAGATTCAATGGTCTTAAGATGCAGATTATCATATTATCATAGCCATAGGCCCGATATAAAGCTGATTCCCGATTCAAATCTACCAAAAAAACTAAGATATTGCGTAGATTCTTTTAGGATTTGGTCTATATGATAATTTGGATCTTATGGCAGTTTAAGTCGATTTCATAGGGGTCATTTTTTTTTATTATATCGTGAAAACCATAAAAAAAAAATATGTGGCAAGACTACTAACATCGCACATCGTAGTTGTGTTTATTGGTATGATTGCATAATATTTTTGGTGGCTTTTTTGAACTGTGAATGTGGTTGTACAACTATTATGTTAAAATATTAAAACAAATACACTGGGGTTTTTTAAGAGTTGTCTAAATATTTTTGCTCGTATCTAAGCATAATGAAGCCCGATGTACCCCACTTAAAATACCAGCCAAGTGGAGATAATGGCAAATGACATTATCGTAATGGTAACCGGCTAACTGGTTCGTTTTGTAAATGAGCGTGATTTCAACAGGCAGACGGACGGATTTTAGTAATTTGCCTTATATTTATGAAACACTTGCAGTTTTGTGTTGTTGTTCTATAAAAATACCGTTAGACCAAAAACGTTGATATCTTGCTGTCTGTATTCTTCGATAGCTACACAAAAAATTAATTGATCTTATAATTGTGAAACGCAATTTCATTAGCATTTGAAGAAACTCTCTGCGGAATGGGTGTAGCGTTTATAATTAATTTACTAAAGACTTTCATTAATTCACAGGATTTGATAATGGTTCCAGCGACTGAAAAAACGGCTCCAGCGAAATAGATTTTATAATAATAATGAAGTCAAAAGTGATAATACTGGCATTAAGTTCTCTTGAGTTTTCAGGTGGAGGTCAGGACAAAGACCGAGTTTATTGTGAAGTTTAGCAAACATATCAAAAATAAATAGTTTTCATCTTAACCATGATATGTTTATTAACTGATCAATTAACCCTCGTTACGTATGCCAGCTTTATTTGACGAATTTGTGAAGCTTTTATAATGTTAAGCGTAAGTAGTGGGTAAGCACGAGTACTTGGTTCATTCGGTGATTGGTTTTGAGAAGAAACCAAACAATATTTGGCGTCCAACTATGGATAATTATGCAGTATATTTGAACGAGGCAGTTGTAGGAGATTGTGGTTTTATTTTGCTCTAAAACGTTGCGTAATACTTTATGGCTAAGAGAGGTTTGTGCAAGTTGAATTATCTTCGCAGACATACAGTAAAGCACCTGAAAAGGCTACGTACCTTAGGAACCTAGGAATAGCCATCTTTGCTATATATGGGTTTAATTTCTCAAGAATTATTTAAAGATCTTAAGTTTCAGTTACAAAAAGAAGTTAAAGCTTAAGTTACAGATTAGTGACTGCCTCAACATTCTTTTCCAGCTAATAAAGTGTCTACTGTTAATGTATATCGTATATTTCTACGACTGTCTGAATAACCTCTTTGGACGATTACAACTAAGTAAGTACTTGTGTTGTATTCTATTTGCATTTGAATTTCCATTATATTATATTGTATGGATTAAAATGCATCACAGTTTAATAATCTGCCATTTATTTGAAATTACATTTTTTTTTATCATTATACATTTAATAAATACATCAATCAATACAAACAAAAAATAAGGCGATTCGTTACCTATTTTTCGTGATATTACACCTGAAATCGCAACAAAATGACTAAAAATTGTGTGTTTTTTTGAAAACCGAAAGTCGGTCAACTTTGAACGGTTATATCTTCTAAACTATAAATGTGATATTATTGAGAGTAGCATATTTGAAATTGTTGAAAAGTTTCCTAAGTTTATTCAAAACTTCGTCGGTGCACATGAAAATTTCGATTTTTGCAACCTCGTTTGCTCTACGGGCGCCACTGTGCGTTGTTTGTTTTCAGCTGGTTAGCATATGTAGATTTGCTGTTATTATTGATGTTATTGTTACAATTTGTGTTGTTGTTACTTAAATTTGGGAAATCAACCTTTGATTGAAATGAAATATTTTGTTGTTGCCTGCTGTTGTTATGACTTTTGGAAATTACTCTTGTTCTAGTTTCCAAATAGAGAGAACGTAACGGACAGTTGATGTCGTTTGCAGAGTGATCAGTTTTCTCTTTTCCATGTTTTTTGCAATTAAAGCATGTTAAAACAGCTGGTCTTTATACCCTATACCACTATGTGGTGTGGGTATAATGACTTTGTGCTGCTGTTTGTAACAACCAAAAATATTTGACCTAGACCCATCTTTAATTATACCGATCGAATCAGAATCACTTTATGAGTTGATTTAACAATGTCCGTCCGTCCGTCCGTCCGTCCGTCTGTGTGTCCATGTAAACCTTGTAATCAAACTGCAGGTCGCAAATATGAATATATTTCGATGACATTTGGTATATAAGCTTTCATCGGCCATGGGATGAACGCTATTGAAATTGGTGAGAATCGGTCCATGTTCAGACCTAGCCCCCATACAAATTACCCCTATGAAATCGACATAAATTACCATAAGGTCCAAATTGTCATATAGGTCTTACTCAAATTGCGTTTGTATGCATTCATTACATCCATTAATGAGTTGTCCAAAAATGATCCCTTTGGCCCCATATAGACTGCTTCCCGATTTTCACTTAAATCTATTAAAAACAAAAATATTGCACTGATTCTTCTCAAATTTAGTTTGTATATATTTTTGCAAAATACAGGAGACTTTACCAAACATGATCAGGATTGGTCCATTTTTGGGCCTAGTCCCCATATAGATATAGCATCCGATATGAACTTTTTCATATCTGCAGCCAAAAAAATTAATAAAAATCCCACTCAAATTTGGTTTTTGCTTATTTTCTATGTCCAGTTAGTTGGGCCTAAGAGATAGGGTTTCTAAACGCATGGTATAGGGTATCGTATAGTCGGTCTAGACCGACTATAATTTTCTTACTTGTTTTCATTTGTGTTAAACGGACACACACTTGTATGATGTTGTTCTGCACATATCATACACGCAGCACTTCGATGGCAATGTTCACCGCCATGGCCATACATTAAGCAGTTCCAGTATTGATTTGGTTTATTTCTGGATCTAGATTTGTATTTTTTTTGCAAGAAATTATGATATTGGAAATTGTCCTTACATTTTTTAAGTCAGTTGGGTTAAAATTTTTACGAACAAATTGAACTTTGTAAACTGCATTATTGTTCGAACTGAATTTGGTGACTATTTCAGCCACGGAAGAAGGGGATAGGTTGTAGTTTTTTAACTCTTCGGTGATGTCCTCAGAGTTTATGCGGGGTAAACCGTGTAGAAAGGTTGAGTATAACCTATTATCTTTGGAGCCATATGAATGAAACTCCATTTTACTCTCTTTAAGTATTTGCTTGTAGCATTCGTACAATTCTTTAGTTGGAGCAAAAATTTTGGTTCCAATTGAAGTACGTTTGAAAATACAATCTTTACCAAGTAGTTTTCGTATTTCTGCAAATGAGGCGTTGGCTTCTACAACTATAGGTGGAGTTTTGTGTTGTTTAATATCGTTAATATTTGATGCAGGAGTTACGCCCATATCATTGAGGCCAGTATACAGGCTAAATCTGTTGCTGGAAGTTGACGCGATGTTCGGGTTAACAAAACCCGGAGGAAGTTTTGTAATCTTCTTGTTCGCAAGGAGCTTTCTTTTAGATGAAGATTTGGCCCCTCGGTCCATCGCTAAATTTTTATTCCTGTTTTAAGCTAAATTGACTACCACGTGAGTTCAAGTGAGATCAAGAATAGGCAATTGAAAAAACAAAAATATACACTTGTTGTTAATTTTAAATAGTTGTACTCTAAGCGTTTTAATTATTTACACGACCGTTCGTAAAGAAAATTAAATTCGAACTGAATAAATGTTACTTATGTGATAAGAGATTGCAACAAAATATATAGAAACTTAGTCCATTGAGAATTTAAAGTAACTTTGCTAAACAAAAAAAAACATAAACACAACAAAAAAATCAGGGACTACGGAACTAGTGACATTGGAACTAATTAAATTTAATTTTTTAAATTAAATAAAATAATTTTATTATTTTTCTTAAAAATAAAAAAAATCTTATTTTCGATCTTTATCAATTTAATGATTGAGTTTGAAATTGTTCAGACTCAAGATCAAATGCAAATAAAACAATTTTTAAATTTTTTTCAAAATGACATATTAATTCGAACATTCCATTGAATCTTCAGGATTGAAACAGGTTAAACACATGTTAACACTGTTGGACAAATAAAGCTTTGTTTGCATTTAATTGTAATGCTTTTTTTCTCGATGGCATAAATGTCACTGAAAAGAAGCTTAATAGATAATAATAACTAAAACAAGGCAAAACAACAGCAAAACCAAAATATTTTAAATATTTAAATCAGCATCACGAGAAAAGCAAAATTTTAAAGAAATTAAAAAAAATGTAATATAGTCTAGCGAAAAACTGCAATATTTAAGCTACAAAGTGGTCTTTATGAGCTATTTACGGTGACCAGGCATGTTCAGATTGTACTGATATGTTCAAAAAACTTGTCAAATATTATCAGTGGAAAATTATGAGTCCCTGTAAGTTATGCTGGATAAATGAAAAAAAAAGATAATTTCAAAAAAAAAAAAAAAGTGGAGGAAAAAATGTTTATAAAATTTGTTCAATTATTGCCAAATATAGTTAAGCAGTATCTCCAAGTCTAAATTAGCTGAAAACGCCTTTCTTGAGGCGTTTACAGATTTTCCGAATCTTTTGAAGACCATAAATAAAATTTTGTCACCCATCTCGCCATACTGAGTATAGGGTTTTACTTCCCTTTAGTAATAAAATCGAACATATTCTGTCCATATATAATTTTTCACTGTTGCACTGTGTAATTAATTATAAGACCAAAATGTAAAATAAAATTTTTCAATGTTCAAATAGAATTTACCATTTATACGCATTTTTTTTTACAACCGTGTACGTTAAATAATATTCAAAACATTGATGCTAAGAAATTTGCATTTTCTTTTTCCTTTTTATTAAAAGTTATCGAAATGTATTGACGGAAATAATTATAGGACCGCGAGAAAGTAAATAATTTTCTTGTATCTTCATCCGTAATTAATATTCTTACGCTTCACAAAAGAAGTGTTTCTAGGTTGTTAAATACGAATAAAAGATTTTTAAGTTCTCTTTTAAACGTGAGACTAACGGTAAATTAGGCACATTGTTTCGATAATACAAGATGACATCTTGTTAACGATAAATTTGTAATCCGATAAGTAATTTGCATATTTTGTAAAAGTTTCAGTGATGAATTGCTTATTACATTTAAATCCTGAATGCATTCCCAATCCAAGACTTATAAATGGCCATAAAAGTACCAGATTGTCATAAGCAGAAAAGTACCAGCTTTGAAAAGATGAATGGGCCTCCATTATTTTTTCCAACGAAACAAAAAATTGATCTAGACGGCCCTGATGGATTTCAGAATTATTAGAGTAATAAAAGTTAATAAAGATCAGAGAATGTCATTTTTATTTTATCAAAAATGAACTCTGAAAAATGTTTATGGCTACTCGATGATGTACTTATCAATTTTAGTGATGATATGGCTGGTGTATTCAAATTGAAAGTTTATGGGCATCATTATCTCGTCAAGACCTTTTCAATGGGAAGCAATACGAAAACGTTAAAAGCATAAAAGTGACATCATCGAAAAATGACATAAAAAAAGCCAAATAATATACCTACTAGGGCGGGTCGATTTAAAAATCGCCCATTGCTCAGTGAAAATCGTATTCTAGGGATCAAAATAAGAAACTTTGCCGAAGGAACCATACCACTAAAACGAATTCTGATGTCCCAACTTTTGACCTGTCTGTCTGTCTGTCTCACTTTGACCCATTTAGAGTGCCCCAATCGAGTCAAAATGTATGATTGACCCCCCTAAGTTTGGAGGGCCGACTCACCCATGCCAGTGGCACACCACCTGGAACTCCCTGTGGGGTTACCATTTTAAAAACGTTTAAAAAAATCACCATTTTTGGCACTTTACATGAAAAAACAAGTAAGAAAATTATAGTCGGTCTAGACCGACTATACGATACCCTATACCATGCGTTTAGAAACCCTATCTCTTAGGCCCAACTAACTGGACATTGAAAATAAGCAAAAACCAAATTTGAGTGGGATTTTTATTAATTTTTTTGGCTGCAGATATGAAAAAGCTCATATCGGATGCTATATCTATAAAGGGACTAGGTCCAAAAATGGACCGATCCTGATCATGTTTGGTAAAGTCTCTTGTATTTTGCAAAAATATGTAGAAACAAAATTTGAGAAGAATCAGTGCAATATTTTTGTTTTTTAATAGATTTAAGTGAAGATCGGGAAGCAGCTCCATATGGGGTCAAAGGGATCATTTTTGGACTACTCATAAGTGGATGTAATGAACGCATACAAACCCAATTTGAGTAAGATCTATATGACAATTTGGATCTTATGGCAATTTATGTCGATTTCATATGGGTAATTTGTATGGGGGCTAGGTCTGAACATGGACCGATTCTCACCAATTTCAATAGCGTTCATCCCATGGCCGATAAAAGCTTATATACCAAATTTCATCGAAATATATATTTATATTTGCGACCTGCAGTTTGATTACAAGCTTTACATGGACACACAGACGGACGGACGGACGGACGGACGGACATTGTTAAATCAACTCAGAAAGTGATTCTGATTCGATCGGTATAATTAAAGATGGGTCTAGGTCAAATATTTTTGGTTGTTACAAACAGCAGCACAAAGTCATTATACCCAAACCACATAGTGGTATAGGGTATAATCAGCGAAATGTCTATGTTTTTATACCCTTACCACTATGTGGTTTGGGTATAGTGACTTTGTGCTGCTGTTTGTAACAACCAAAAATATTTGACCTACACCCATCTTTAATTATACCGATCGAATAGGATCACTATCTGACTCGATTTAACGCTGTCCGTCCGTCCGTCCGTCTGTGTGTCCATGTAAAGCTTGTAATCAAACTGCAGGTCGCAACTATGAATATATTTTGACGACATTTGGTACTTGATCTTTTATCGGCCATGGGATGAACGGTATTGAAATTGGTGAGAATCGGTCCATGTTCAGACCTAGCCGCCATACAAATGACCCCCATGAAATCAACATATATTGCCATAAGATCCAAATTATCATACAAATCTTAGTCAAATTGGGTTTATATGTATATATTACATCCATTAATCAGTAGTCCAAAAATGATCCGCATTGGACAACTCTTAGTCATAGGCCCCATATAGAGCTGCTTCCCGATCTTCACTTAAATCTATCAAAAACAAAAATATTGCACTGATTCTTCTCAAATTTTGTTTGTATATATTTTTGCAAAATACAAGAGACTTTACCAAACATGGTCAGGATCCGTCCATTTTTGGGCCTAGTCCCCATATAGATATAGCATCCGATATGAACTTTGTCATATCTGCAGCCGAAAAAATTAATAAAAATCCCTCTCAAATTTGGTTTATGCTTATTTTCTATATCCAGTTAGTTGGGCCTGAGAGTTATGAACTCTAAACGCATGGTATAGGGTATCGTATCATATCACATTGATCATTTCCATGTAACTTGTGCAATTAAAGTTTATATCTAGTTTTTTATAAGCTCTAAGTTCGTTGGGTCGTCAACATCGGTTCGATAGCATAGAATTTTCTTGATAGCACAGTCGCGCTTTTCAAACAACATTGATAACAAGATATTTTCCGAATGTGCATAATATGAATTATCTTTAATTACTTGATTGACAATTTTGCGTAAACGAGGTTCTAGACATCGTGACCATCCAATGAACTTGAAAAATAATGCTGAAGTACATTGGCACATGACATTTAATTATGAATTCAACCAGAATTCTTAAATTTGCATCTGGATTTTCCGTTGTCACATATAATCGTAATAATCTAGCGGCCTTGGTGAGCCACTGAGAATGTACAATTTTCCCTGGTTTGATGTTAGCCAGATCCACCGAAACCACGCCGCTAGAAATTGCATGGGCGATGTCGTATAAGTACTTCGAATCGGTGGAAAATTCAATTTTTTCTGGAGCAGGGGGGCATATTTTGCTACTCAATTTTCTGGAAGCCGTCCACCACCTGAAAATATATAATAATAAAATAATTAATAATGGTTGACAATTATAATGAATGAGTGATAGCAATAACTTACGGAAGAGTTTCACAAGTTTCGATTTGACGGCTCAGTTTTCCGGTTGCCGATCTCGGTCCAGTGCTGGTTGATTTATCCAAAGCTTCAAACAAATGCCGAAACGGAAGTTCGTTGAAGTGTAGAAGGCAAACGAACCAATGCAATGGTCTTTTTAACAGCAATTCGAATCGTCGTATAGTTCCACCGTGTGGGCCAGTATTTGTTGGCTCACCGTCAGTGCATATTCCAATTCAGCGGTTTCATGTTCCAGTCTTTAGGTTAGGTTAGGTTGAAAAAGAGGAGCCATGTATACACATAGCTCATATCCGTTTAACCCGGATATACACTTAAGCCAGAAAGTCGGCTTTTTGTGCGCTCTACATCCTCGTGCTCATCCGTTAATCTACTCCTTATTTAACTTAGAAGTTCGGTCTCGATAACAAATCTCCTGAGTGCTTTCCAGCGTATCCCCCTAAGAGCCGCTAGGCCTGGTATGATTTCGTTGGATAAATTTCTGACCCTTGTTCCGGCAAATGCAGGACAGTAACAAAGGTAGTGTTCTAGGGACTCGTCATCCTCTCCACAAGCTCTGAATGTGGCCGATTCTGCCCGTCCTATACGGTATAGATGAGCCCTCAGTTCAGAGTGTCCAGTGAGGATGCCAATAATCCTACTCAGTTCCTTTCTATTTAGACTAAGGATTTCCTTAGTCTTCGAAGTGTTTGGAGAGCCCCATAATATCTTCGTAGTCTTACCCACGTCAGTTTCCTCCCAAATTGAAATATGTGAATTAGTTGCCCACTCCGATAGTTTCCATTTGAGAGCCTGGAAAGGTATTGGGTTTTCCAAATTGACACCCTCCAGGAAAGAACCCTTCCTGGCCAGTTCATCTGCAATCTCGTTTCCCATTATACCACTGTGTCCTGGGATCCAAATGATTTCAAGTCTGCCTCTTGTAGTGAAGTTTGCAATTTCTTCCTTACATCTGAGGACAGTCCTTGATCTAGTTTTGTCCGAGGATATCGCCCTGATAGCCACTAGACTGTCCGAAAATATTTTCACGTCTCCGGGGCTTGGGATCTTATGCATTCCGTTATCGCGACCACTTCGGCCTGAAAGACAGAGTTGTGGTCCGGAATGCGTAGGTGTATGCCATTGGAACGGACCTCATCATAGAAACCTATACCAGTCCTACCATGCAGACTAGATCCGTCTGTGAAGTAGTGTGACCCTGGAAGGTTTCGTAGAAAATTTTCGTTCAACCAGCTTTCCCTGTCAGGTATCCTTATACTGCAGGGTATGTTTGTCGACACTTCCGCGATTCTATCACAGCTAAAATCCACTGTGTTGAATTCCGGTATCTGGTCCAATATTGTTTGGTGTCTGGTCATATGGTCGGTGATGTATTCCCCTGTTACTCTTAGTCGTAACATGGCCAGAGCTGCCTCATATTTAATTCTAATCTCGATCGGGTGTATATATAGAATCGTCTCTAAAGCCCTCGTAGATGTAGTCCGTATTGCGCCGCTGATTCCTATGCAGCAGAGGCGTTGTATTTTTTGGAATGGTTTAATATAGCATTTCCTGTTCATTGATGTCCATGTGACTATGGATGCGTAGGTTAGAATTGGTCTAACGACGCTTGTGTAAAGCCAATGAGTCATCCTCGGGTTTAAACCCCATTTTGAACTTATAGCTCTTCTGCAAATGGCCCATATCCGATGAGCCTTCGCGACTTTGCTCTCAATATGGTCCTTCCAAGTGAGCTTTTTGTCGAGAATCACCCCAAGGTATTTTACCGTTTGTGTGATTCTAATCGTTTTGCCCTGGAAGCGGGGTTCATCGAATTCGACTATTTTCGTCTTCCTAGTAAAGAGGCATATTTCAGTCTTTTCCGGGTTCACATTTAATCCCCTTGGTTGTGCCCAATCGTATGCTATTTCGAGTGCATCCGATGCCCTCCTACATAAATTTCTAGGATCTTTCCCCCTTAACAGTATCGCTACATCGTCTGCGTAGCAGACAGGTTGGAAACCCTTATCGGTTAGAATCCTTAGAAGACTGTTTATAGTGGTCACCCAGAGAAGGGGGGATAGAATTCCCCCTTGAGGTGTCCCACAGCAAACCTTGTCTCTTATTTTAATGCCACCAACCTCGCAACTTATCCATCTATTCCCTAGCATGTGACTGATCCAGGCTTTGATATCCCGGTCGATGTCGAATCGTTCTAGGGAGTGGAGTAGCGTATTTGTTGATACATTGTTAAAAGCTCCTTCTATATCAACGAATATGGCTAGAGTGAAGATTTTTAGATCGAAAGATCTTTCTATGTGGTGAACTACTTCATGAAGCGCAGTTTCTACTGAGCGTCCCTTTAAATAAGCGTGTTGTTTGAACTTCAACAGCTCATTTGGGATTTGAGATTTAACCATGTTATCGACTATTCGCTCCATGGTTTTCAGTAGGAAGGATGTAAGACTTATCGGTCGATAGGCCTTAGGGTTCGCGTAGCTTTCCTTTCCCGGCTTTGGTATGAAGACCACTTTGGCCTCCTGCCATGCTCTGGGGGTATACGCAAGTTTTAGGCAAGCAGAGAATATGCCAGCCAGACTACTGCCAGTCTTACGTAACCAATCAATTCAGAATTGGGTTCTCTCAAAATAACAAGATGAGGTTCTTTCACCATCCTAGTATGATACTTCTCATCAATTTTATCTATCGTTAAAGTATCATCTTTTCTGCCATCGAATGAAAACGCTAACAAATTGGTATCATCTAACCGTTTGCGAAGCACTTCTTGTCTGCATTTCTCTTTTTCTCTGCGAACTTTCGATTTATCCATGATGAGAGGTTTCCCATGCTTATCTTTAATTTTAAAATCTTGAAAAAGAGCGGTTCCCAATGCTGATGCTACTCTATCAGGCACACCAAATCTGCCACATAGCAAGGCAAAGTTAAAACAATCGTATCTCTCTGTGTAGTTATTGTGAACTTGTGTTTCTATTCATATCTTCTTGAACCGGTGGCGGTGCGTATGTTGAATCATCGGGATATTGGTATGTTGGCATTGATGACATACACGTTGCTCCTTGCTCTTCAATTTCCATCACAAATGCATCCATTGTTAGTCTTCTCTGATTATGTTGATCGTGCATAAACTATTTGAGGCGTTCGGGAACCAAGACGCATGCACATGGAGCTGCCTTCAAATCGCATTTACATGTTCCAATGTAAAAAATTGTTTTCAGAGATTTTACATACTCTGTAAATTGTTGGGTTTTGTTTCTTCTCTTGATTTGCTCTTGATATTTGTCAAGCAATCTATTCAATTTATTACATACACTTTTTTTCAGCATTATTTCCATACCAAGTTTTTCCCAAATTCCAATCAACTTGTACTTGAATAGTGAAGGATTTATAGGAAAACTTTTTTGTTCTGTTTTAGCACGTTCGCTTAAGTAAAAATAATATCTCAAGATATCCAGATGGGTTGGTAAATTAAGATCAGTCAAATCAGTAGACACACCAAAAACAGTAACATCATGCTTGGGTATATGACTCATTGGGTTTTCGATAGTTGTTGTAAACTTTTTGATTTGGAATGGTCCACTTATTATTTTTTTAAAATATTTTTTTTATCTGAAATGAGCACTTCACACTTTGAGTTCTTCACAACGACTTAATGCATTCACAAAAAATTGTTGCGTTATATATGGTCTACGAGACGAGGTAATAAGAACGAAATGGTAATTTCAATTCTACCTGCTGTGTCTTGTCGTGGCTTAAAAACCCACACAAGCAATTTTACGACCTGCAATTGTGTCACAGTGATACGTTCATTTTTTAAAAGGGTTGAATAAAAAACCCACACAACTAAGTTTACGACATGCAAATACATCACAGTGATGCCTTGGTTTTAAAAGAGTTGTAAAAAACGCTAATTTCTAATAAATTTTTTGAATTTCTTTTCTATTACTAAGTTAAATTCATTTTTTCATTTACATATGTTCCGACTAAATAAATTTCTAAAGAGAAAAATAAACTCCAAAAAGAAAAAAACATAGGCATTTCGCTGATTTTTCATGTAAAGTGCCAAAACTGGCGATTTTTTGAAATGTTTATATGGGGAACCCCACAGGAGAGTGTGCCACTGGCATGGGTGAGTCGGCACTCCAAAGTTAGGGGGGTCAATCATACATTTGGACTCGATTGGGGCACTCTAAATGGGTCAAAGTGAGACAGACAGACAGACAGGTCAAAAGTTGGGACATCAGAATTCGTTTTAGAGGTATGGTTCGTTCGGCAAAGTTTCTTATTTTTATCCCTAAAATACAATTTTTACTGAGCAATGACCGATTTTTTTTGCCTCTACACAAATTGACCCGGCCTAATACCTACATCGATTAATAACATCAATGCCCCAACGACTTCAAGAAGTTATAATCAACCGACGCACAGTGCTTTGTCCCCATATAACGATGGGACAAAAATAGAAGGAGTTGTCATAGATTTTCGAAATATAGTACACTACCATAAAATGCTTTAATCAAGAAAAATCTGAATTTTTGGAAAAATCGAACCAAGGACACGCCTACCTCCCATTTGATTTAAAATTATGTATTGTTACTTTGGCTACATCAATGAACGACAAATTATGAAAATCTGTGTATATGATACATATGAGCCTAGTAATGTGTGTGTCAATCCTTATTGCAATTGCTACAAGGACTCTAGGTCCTACCATGTATCCTTTATTTTAAATACGCTATAGAGCACAAAAACGGTATCCGATTTTCATGAAACTTGGCACCTAGATTGATATTAACTAAAACACATATTTTTACTAAATTAAATTAAAATCGAACTGAAAATATAGAAAATATAAAAATAACCATTTTTTTAAAATGAGTTTAAAATAAAATAGAGTTAGTGACAAATTCACCAATTTCTTTTTTTTTATATAAAATAATTAAGAACATTTCTCGTTCTATTTTTAGATTCACTGTTGTATTAAACTCTTGTATGTTAGTAAACTTTGAACAAAAATCGTGAATTTAAAAAATTTTTAATTTAATTTTTTTTTATTTTTACTTTGGCAATATATTTTTTTATAATTTTTTAATAATTTATTAGACAATTATATAAACTTATAAAAACAGAAAAAAAACAATTAAATTAAACATTAAATAACAAAAAATAAATACATATAAGTTATAACTAAGCATCACCGCTACTTGATCCTTCCCAAAACCAATTTTCACTTAATAAAGAACTTATTTCATTTTCTTCTATTTTTTCATCTTCTCTATCGACATTTTCTCTTAGTATATATTTATCAACTGCTTCATCTACAATTTTTATTTATTCTTTATGTTCCTCATTGATGTTAACACTGGATCGGAAGACAACAACAAATGGGTTATTAAATCTTTATTTGTGTCCTCGTGTGAGACAATTGTGCATTTCTTATACTTTTATGAAGTATAAGATAATTATATTTAAATTCATAAGTTTTTATCATTAGACATAAATATATAAATACCAGAATTCAGAAAAAAACACACACTGAATAAAAAACTCGTACATATATGTAAACAAACATAACTTAGACCAACACACACATATTTTTATTTTCATATCAATTATGTTTGTTTTTAAATTTTCTTCGGTGCCCAACACAACCATGACTGTGTTCGTTTTAATATTTCGTTATTTACACGAACATTTTTGTATCACGTACTTTTTGTTTCAATCACACATAAAGCACACATTTTTGAGTGTTGCTTTATTTGAAGTTCATGTTCTGGTACGTGTACTGAAAAAAAGAACAGAACATGTACAATAAACAGGTTCGAGTTCAGTTATATTTTAAGTCGTGCTGTGTCTCTTGTAGTAAGAAAAAACAGAACATGTACAATAAACAGGTTCGAGTTCAGTTATATTTTAAACACGACTTAAAATAATAAACAGGTTCGAGTTCAGTAATATTTTAAACACGACTTAAAATATAACTGAACTCGAACCTGTTTATTGTACATGTTCTGTTTTTGCTTACTACACGAGCCACAACACGACTTAAAATATAACTGAACTCGAACCTGTTTATTGTACATGTTCTGTGTTTTTTTTTCAATACACGTACCAGAACATGAACTTCAAATAAAGCAACACTCAAAAATGAGTGCTTTATGTGTGATTGAAACAAAAAGTACGTGATACAAAAATGTTCGTGTAAATAACGAAATATTAAAACGAACACAGTCATAGTTGTGTTGGGCACCGAAGAAAATTTAAAAACAAACATAATTGATATGAAAATAAAGATATGTGTTGGCTGCTTTTGAACAGAACATTGCGTGTTTCATGTGTGTATTTTCTGAACCTTGATAAATACATATTGGAAAAATGAAAAACTCAATAACATCACATCCATGACCTAAAATTTTATGGACAGTACTAGGCATATAATGTCACCCATAATGCATTAGGTACATATTTCTAGTTATCGTTAGTATTTCCTTGAAGGTTTTTACATTAATTGAAGATCCATAAGATAACACCCTCAATATAATGCCAAAATTATCATTCCAGTTATTTTGGCCGCTTCTTCACTTTTGAAAAAAAAAAAAAAAATCGACGAGCAGTATTTCCGTCGTTCGTATTGCCGTATCCAGACTTAACTTGGGCGATTATTAATCCTGTTCTTTTTCTAAGCTCATTTTGAATTCTTGCTTTATTTACTGAAAACTTATTTTTGTTTTCTTTATATACCCGCCAAGTTTTAAAGGGAAGCCGATAAGAAATATGAAGCAAACATTCGAAAAATCGAATCCAACAATGAAGAGTTGAAAGTCCATATTTGCAATTTTCCACATTTGCAGTTTTCAATATGTTTATGTTGTTCATCTCCATTGGACTTGCATTGCAAATAATGCACCTGCTTTTTGCATATGTATTGCTTAAAATATTTGCTACTGCACCATCTATCATTGTACAATGCATATCATACGGAACTTGTACTATTGAACAGTTTACTTCAAAAATATCAGACTCTAAATTTTTAATACTCGTATTCTCATCCATTTCATTGAAAACATTCATTATTAAGTCTGGATTATATTTTTATAAAACAAATTTAATAGGCCTACAATGTAACGTTTTTGATGGCGTTTTATTAGCCCACATTCCTTTTGATTCAAAATTTACCATCCTAAATCACACTAGTAAAAAATTTTATTTCTATATACTTATTATATAAAAAAACGCATGGTAAATTACCTGAGTGGGACAAATGCTATGAAAAACATAATCCGTTTGGTTTTCATTTTCAAATATTTGTTTATAACGGCTATGACCGGAGCTTCCATCCATACCCCATTTGCAAATTAACGAAAAGTTGCTTGTTATACCCTATACCACTATGTGGTTTGGGTATAATGACTTTGTGCTGCTGTTTGTAACAACCAAAAATATTTGACCTAGACCCATCTTTAATTATACCGATCGAATCAGAATCACTTTCTGAGTTGATTTAACAAAGTCCGTCTGTCCGTCTGTGTGTCCATGTAAAGCTTTTAATCAAACTGCAGGTCGCAAATATGAATATATTTTGATGAAATTTAGTATATAAGCTTTTAGCGGCCATGGGATGAACGCTATTGAAATTGGTGAGAATCGGTCCATGTTCAGACCAAGCCCCCATACAAATTACCCATATGAAATCGACATAAATTGCCATAAGATCCAAATTGTCATATAGATCTTACTCAAATTGGGTTTGTATGCGTTCATTACATCCACTAATGAGTAGTCCAAAAATGATCCCTTTGAGCCCATATAGCGCTGCTTCCCGATCTTCACTTAAATCTATTAAAAAAACAAAAATATTGCACTGATTCTTCTCAAATTTTGTTTGTACATATTTTTGCAAAATACAAGAGACTTTACCAAACATGATCAGGATCGGTCCATTTTTGGACCAAGCCCCTTTATAGATATAGCATCCGATATGAACTTTTTCATATCTGCAGCCAAAAAAATTAATAAAAATCCCACTCAAATTTGGTTTTTGCTTATTTTCAATGTCCAGTTAGTTGGGCCTAAGAGATAGGGTTTCTAAACGCATGGTATAGGGTATCGTATAGTCGGTCTAGACCGACTATAATTTTCTTACTTGTTTTATATTGTACTTCACAAATTTTTAAAACACTTTCTGCGGTTCTACGCAATATAGTTTTTAAGTCTACTTCTGCTGAAATTTCATCTGCTATGACGGGTGGTATTAATTTTTTCTTTTCGGTTTTCAACGCATTCAGAGATGGCAAACAATTTGAATGTTAATCTTTGATTGCTTGACGAAGAACATTGTATTTAGCACCCTCTTATAAAAGTTTAGTACATTACACTAATATCATCTTATTTAATTTCTCACAATATTTTTTTTTAATTTAGGGTTATTCAATATAATTTAAATCTCTATTAAATATTAAACTCTTTTAAATTGATTAAATTCAAGTAAAATCATCAATATAGACATATTTAAAAACATTTTTTTTTTAAGTTTGTGGCAAAAAATAGGCATTTATTCGTTAATGTCTATTAGATAATAGTATGAACTTATCAAAACCATAGAAAAAAAATTGTAAACTTTATATAAATTTTTTTTATACTCCATCGAACTTATTTTTGAATTTCTACCAAAAATAAATAGCTTTTTCGAAGCTAAATAAAAAAAATATTTCAAAAATATATTTTAAAAGCTTATTTTTAACTAATTACAAATATATCACAGCAATTAAAAAGCAAAACTTCAAAGCAGTTTAAAAAAAAAAAAACAATTTTTAACAATTATTTCCTTCAAACAACAAAAAAAACATTTATTTGATCAGTCATTTTTGCTTAAAATTCTCTGACATTAGCGACCTCTGGTGGCAACAAAGCGAATCTAACAAAAATAATTCTATTAATTTTTATTGAGATACATTCATATCTGTCGAATAAGATATGTCTCATCATAAGTGGAAAAAAAAATTTTTTTTTTGATTTTTGTCCATGGGACTTTCGGTGCGACTGTGCGACTTTCCCAAAGTCATTATTAGTACTTATTTAAAATATAAATATATATGTTGCATTTTATGTATTTATGTAAAATATTTAAGTTTGGCTTAATTTCTTCCTTTGAACATAAGGTGTTAGTTTCATTCTAAAATTAATTAAAATTAATTATATAATGTTCTTTAATTTTTTAATGGTAAAATGCGTTTTCTCTAAGCACAAAATAATAAAAAAATCTTTTCGCATATTCAAAATTAAATTTTGGTCTTATTGTTTCCTCCAGTGTACTGCATTTAATTATTTTGCTTTAATTGAATCAGTTTGACTTTCTTTAGTGAAAATAACTTATTTTGCTGTGGTATATACTTTCATGTTAAAAAAATTATGATAAAAAAATTATTTTCTAAAGAAAATCCTTTGAATTTTAAAATGCTTTTGAATTACAATAAAATTTCTGGATAAAAAAATAAATTTTTAGTCCTTTACTGTGTGTATAATTTTATTACTTTATTTTATCAAATTCAATTTTAAAAAATATTTAAATAACATCCCAATTTGGGCATAGCCGGCATTAAATTTAAATGAAATAATTCTAATGCTGATTATATTTTTAATTGATATCAAAATTTTCAAAAATATATCGGAACATTGTTACATTTATGTATCTCTTATAATAATAGGCAAGGCGATTTCCTGTGACCGATTTTACAGCCTTAATTACTAACCGATTTTTGTAAAAATATACCATTTGAAAGGTATTTCTTTTTAGCTGTCACCCATATTTACAAATTTGCACTATCTGGAAAAAAAATTTTTTTTTTTTGAGTAAAATGTTTATTAAATTAGTGTTGAATTGTGAATTGGCTATAATTGATTAGCATACCTTTAGGCTCTTATAATATTATTTATTAATAAAACCAGTTGTATATCTTCTATGTGTTCAACAAATATTTATAATTGAATAAAATAAATAAATTTTCCCCGAATTTGCACTCGAATTTCGAGGGCTAGTATATATAAAAGCGTAAGTATGTATGTTTGCTTATTTGTAGCTTATGGTAGGCTGAACCATTGGACCGATCTTGCTGATATTTTTACAGAGTCTTACTGTATCTGGAAGGAACTATATATATTTTTAGTGGGCGTGGCACCACCCACACAAAGTGAACTTTTAATATCATATATATTGAGTACTATGATTGGGCAAGCTTTGCAAATTCGTGTGAGGTAACATATTATTAATGTTAGTATCCATGCCGAAAATGGTCGGGATAGGAGAAATATGTAGGAGTGACACCGCCCATCAAAGCAATTATTCAATATCATATATCTCGAATACGATGACGGCGACAGCTTTGCAAATTCATCTGATGTCATGTATTATTAATGTGAGTAATAGATAGGGAGTACCCGTCTCGTTGACATAACCTCACGGTGTTCTGAACACTGGGTCGGAATATGCGCCGACCACCGCCCCATTGTGTAGTTAAACTACACTCCGGTACAATATTAATGTGAGTATTAATCAATATTAATGTCATCTATCTAAAGAGAGCCTTGGGACTTTGCGTGAGCCCATCAGATATTTATGTGATTAGCCAAACAAAGAATGGGCATGATCGGAGCAGTGGGCATGGCACTGCCCTTACAGAATCTAAATATAATATCAAAAAACTGGAGTACTCTGAAGGGAAAGCCTTGACACTTTATACGAGTCCATCAGATATTAAATAAGTAATCAGATGAAAATGGGCGGGATAGGGTTAGTGGGCGTGTTATCTACTATACAAAAAATATGAAGTATATTAATTACCTATGTAAGAAGTCGTGGAAAATAGGGGCGTTATGGCCTCATTAAAAAGCGCCAAGACCGAAAATCGCTAAATTAAAAAAATTGCAAAAAAAAAAAAATTGTCAAAAAAATCTTCAAAATCAGAAATCGCCAATCTCAAAAATCGCTATAGTCAAAAATCGCCTAAATCAAAAATCGCTAAAATTATAAAAATGCCAAATGATATTCTAAATTTAAGGTCAATCGTTATATTTTTCTCATAGGAAGGCCGAATAATTTGATAATTTTTTACCGTTTAAAAAAATATAACATATTATTAAAAAAAAGAAAATGTTTCAATGGTACAATACAAACTTCGCAGTAAAAATTGATTATGGAAACAAACATGGCTATAAGCCTCAGTAAGTCGTAACAAAGAGCGAAAGGGCCTACTAGTATTGAAATAGATCAATGCATATTCATTTTTAAATTATTTAAACTACTCCAGAGAGGGAGAGAGAGAGAGAGTACTAAATAAAGCGTGTTTAATTTGGAATGTGTAATATAACAATATAATGGTTTAAACAAGTAATTCGATCATCATGTAATGCATAAAAAACAATAATTTTGAACAAAATGCATCCCGATTCTAATACAAACATTTTTTCTTAACTCTCGTTCCATTTGACACACTGCACTAAGTCCACTCTTGACGTAATAAACAAAAAGTTAAATAAAAATAAAAAAAAAAGTTTATGTCTTAAATCTTTTGTTTATATTGTGCACTCCTTTTTTATCCGCATAACGTATACATATAATGTTATAATGCCAGTTTGTGTTGTTGTTTTTTTTTTCTTTCTCTAAATTACCATTTTGTTTTGATTAAGCAAATACCAATAATTTAGCTGCTTATCTGCCGCAAGAATCTTAATATATTCTATTGTTATGTGTATTTTATTCCAACCACCAACCATATTCTATTTTTTGCATTTATTTGTAATAAACATTATATAAACATCACATTGCATTGCAAATAATTCTTATTCAATTTCCCACTCATTACTCTTGAAACTCTTGTAAAAATGATTTCAGTTATTGTCAATGAACTTGTCACCCATGTTTCTGTTACATATACCAGTACGTATGTTTGTATGTATGTGCTATAAACAATTCAACAATGACGATAATAACATCACAAATATATCTTTAAAGTTGTTGTTTTCTTTACTTCCAACTTAACCGCAAACCTTGGAAATGTATGGAAAAGGTAAAAAAAGACAACTGTAATTTTGACAGTGTTATACTTAATATAATGTTTCTTAGGGTAAACCCAACTGGTAGGGATTATTTATTATTTTGAACTGTAGAAGCATTCAAGATTGTTGTCCATGGTGGATATTTCATTCGAAAATCTCTATTAAGTTAATTCTGATTCGCAATAATATTATATGAAGATCTTTGTCTAGTTAAATAAATAAATATGATAAGATATTATATGCCTTCCTAGTCCCAATCTGTTTCAGGCACGTCTTTTTCTAGTATAAAGTCCGAGTGAATTCTTGAACTTTAAGTTGACAGGCGGCAGAGTTAAATTAGAGAATTGTAAGAATAGGGTACGCTTATAATCTGCTCTAAGATTGATTATATATAATAATATTGAAGCATAAGATCATATGTTACAGCTCATAAGTGCCACCTTAATATAAATGTAAGCCGATATAAGCTGTCAGTGGCAGAAGTGCCGTGGCATTAACTTAAACTTGTCTCATATAAAGTAGTAATTTGTATGTAATGCTTTTTTAAATCTATGTATTATTTATGATATTTTTATTATAATTTTTGTTTATCATATTTCTATTGTCGATTCAGCACTCTTATATTTGAGCTGAATTAATTTTATCTACACCATTTAAGTTGAATGAATTGATAGAAGTTTACTAGGTCAAAGCTTAAGGTTAATAAAAAAAATGTTATACCTTCGGCATGCTTATATAACTTTTCTAATATAAAATGGAACTGTTACTGAATCCTTTTAATTCGGTTTTAAATATTGTAATATTAACGATTTCCAATTCTACAAATTTTGTAATTCATAAAAGAACCAAGCAAAGCACTTTCCAGGGTGACTAAAGTGTTGGACAAAGGTAGGATTCTTAATTGAGGAGTGCTTAAATAGCTCAAAAATTAAAGTTCTTACAATAGAAATATCATGAATGATCATGAACCAGAGATGTGCAATAAACCCCGCAACTCTAGCTACATTAGTTTTTTTTACAAATGCGCTTCAATGATGGACGCAATTGGCTTAAAAAACCTAAAAAACCACACCACAATAGAAATGTATAAGATTTGGATGGATTTGCTTGAAACTTGTTACTGGTTGGTGATTACAAATCTGGTTTCAGATTTTCAAAATTCAAAATGGCGAATCCAATATGGCGGACATTAACACCCAAAATTTGTTGATTTTTTATGAAACTTGATTTTTTATGGGGGCTTTAGTGGTCACTGATAAAAAATCTTTAACTAGATTTTTAAAATTTAAATCGGCGGATTTAATATTGCGAACAAAATTTAAAAATTAAATGGCTTCTTTTAAAAACTGTAAGTGTGGAGTTTTAGAAAGTGCAGATTAGGAATATGGTATAACAATTTTTGAATTTATTAAAAGTACGCTCCTTTTAATAAAACAAAATACAAATTTATGTAGTCAATGTTAAGAGTCGTATAACAAAAGAGCCACTTTCTATGTTTTTCATCGATTTAGATCCCAAAAATAATAACAAGGATGTGTATAATATAAAACATTTAAATAGCGCTTTAGTTAAGGTAGAACCACCTATAAGAACAAATGATTTGGTACAGTGTCATCGATGTCAACTGTTTGGACATACAAAAAGTTATTGCAAGAGGCCCTTCAGGTGCGTAAAGTGTGGCATGGATCATCCAACTGCACAGTGTACAAAATCAATAGAAACTCCACCTCGTTGTGTTCATTGTTTATCTAACCACACTGCCAGTTATAAAGGTTGAAAAGTTTACCACGATCTCGTATCAAAAAGACCTGCTAGGCAAAGAATGTTCACAAATAGTCAAAGGAATAATTATGCTATGAATTCTAATGATTACCCACAACTAAATGGTTTCTCTCATGATGAAACAAATAAAAACAATTTTAATATTTCTTATGCAGAAGCAGTAAGGAATTCTGATGCTAGTCATATTACTCGTTTAGAAAAACTTGAAAAAATGATGGAAAATATCATGAGTATGATGTCAATGTTAATGGCAAAACTATGCAAGTAAATTTTAGAATAGGAATATGGAAGGCAAATGGGCTTTCTAATCATATGAATGAAGTAGAAATCTTCTTGAAAACAAATTATATATTAATTTCTGAAACCCACTTTACAAATAAAACTTATTTTAAAATAAAAGGTTATCATTTAGTACATGCCAACGATCCTGATGAAAGAGCACACGCAGGAGCTGCAATTCTGATTAAATCAAATATAAAATACGAAATACTTGAGCCAATTCAAAAACCCTTTTTACAAGCTGCTGGTGTAAAAGTAACATGTAACAATACAGATTTACAAATTTTCTCAATATATTTTCCGCCAAGGCATAATGTTAAAAGTATCCAATATGAAGAATTTTTTAAAAAGCTTGGTCAAAAGTTCATAGTAGGAGGTGATTTCAAAGCTAAACACCCTTGGTGGGGCTCACGATTAGCAAACCCAAAGGGCAAAGAACTTCATAAATGTATTTTAAAACACCACTACTCAACATTATCTACTGGCTCCCCAACATATTGGCCTAGCGATATCAGACGAATACCAGATCTTTTGGATTTCGTAATTTTTAATGGTATACCTAGATCCTCATTAGATATTTCTGATAATAATGATCTAAATTCTGATCACAGTCCAATTATTGCTACATACAACACTGTGTTGAAAATGGTTAGCAAAAAAGACATAATTGTTAGCAAAAAAAACTGATGTAAATTATTTTCAATACTGGATTGAAAACAATATAAACTTAAATACATCTTTAAAAACAGAAAGTGAATTGGAAGATGCCATTGAATTATTTACAAGGCTAATACACGAGGCAGGAAACTTATCCACACCACAACAACAACGAACTAATGGCGTTAATGTAAGATTATATTTTGAACTAAGAGAATTGATTAGAAACAAAAGAGAGTTAAGGAGAATTTACAAAAATACTAGATATCCACTAGATAAATCCAATTTCAATACAGCAGCAAATCATCTGAAGAAAGTATTAAAAGAATATAAAAATGAAAATACAAAAGACTTTCTACGAAATTTAGATGCTACACGGAATGACGATTACAGTCTTTGGAAGGCAACAAAGTATCTTAAACGTCCCATAAAAAGAAACGTACCAATTAAAAATGCCAATGGATTATGGTGTAGATCAGATTTAAGCAAAGCTAATGAATTTCAAAATCATCTAGAGAATACATTTAATCCTTTTGAATACTCTAGCCAAACCCAAATAGATAATATTTTAAACTTCCTTGATGCACCCTGTCAAATGGATCTACCAATAAAACGCGTAACCTTTCCCGAAGTTAAAACTTTTATCAATGAACTAAATGCAAAGAAGTCACCAGGATATGACGGCATTAACGCCAGCGTTTTAAAAATGATGCCTAAAAAGGGTATACTTTTTATGACTACAATATATAACTCAATTATAAGGCTTAACCATTTTCCGACACAGTGGAAATATGCTAAGATTATAATGATACCAAAACCTAATAAGTGTGAAAATGCAGTAACGTCATATAGACCAATAAGCTTGTTGTCTGTGTTTGCTAAAATTTTTGAAAAATTAATTCTTAAAAGATTGCTTCCCGTGCTAGAAAATAAAAACATAATTCCAGAACATCAGTTTGGTTTCAGACACCAACACGGTACTCCAGAACAATGTCATCGCATTGTTGATGTAATCACCGACGCTTTGGAAAGAAAATTGTATTGTTCAGCGGTATTTCTGGATGTTCAACAGGCCTTCGATAGAGTCTGGCATCTAGGACTCTTATATAAAATTAAAAAAATGCTTCCAGCTCCTTTTTATTTTTTCTTCAAATCTTATCTTTTTGAAAGACATTTCTTCGTTAAAATAAATGATGAAAACTCAAAGTTTGGAATCATTAATTCAGGTGTACCACAAGGAAGCGTATTGGGCCCAGTCCTTTATACAATATTTACTTCTGATATGCCAGTAATGGATGAAACGACTATATGCACATACGCAGATGATACTGCTATTTTAGCTTCTAACAAATCACCAACTCAAGCATCCGATATCGTACAACAAGAAATAAATCTAATTCAAGATTGGTTACAAAATTGGAACATAAAAGTTAATGCAGAAAAGTCAGTTCACGTTACTTTTACTCTAAGGAAAGAAGATTGTTCACCAATATATTTGAATGGAACCTGCATATCAAAAAATAATAAAGTTAAGTACTTAGGACTCACCCTAGATAGAAGGTTAACATGGAAAGACCACATAAGAATGAAACGTGAACAACTAAACATAAAAACCAAGAAGATGTACTGGCTTCTAGGCCCAAAATCCGAGCTAAACTTAGAAAAAAAAGTCATATTGTATAAATCTGTTCTTAAACCTGTTTGGACATATGGTCTACAACTTTGGGGAACTTACAGTAATTCGAATATTGAAATTTTAAGAAGATATCAGTCTAAAACATTAAGAATATTAACAAACTCGCCTTGGTTTATAAAAAATAACTCTATATTAAATGACCTTGATATTCCTTCAATAAAAGATGAAATTAATAGATGTTCTGAAAGATACCTTAACAGACTTAGCTACCACTCAAACACATTAGCTATAAATTTGTTAAATGAAGAAGAAGAAATACGAAGACTTAAACGATTGCATGTTCTTGACCTACCCTTCAGAAAATAAAATTGTTGTAAATATATATCTATAAACAATAATAATACAATCTTGTATTTTGCTTTTTATTGGATTCATTGGAATCCAATTAACTATGTTACTTTTTATTATTACAAATATTGCCTAATGTTTCTTTTTTTTATATGAAATAGATTGCAAATAAAGAAATTGAAAAAAAAAAAAAAAAAATGTTTTTATTATTTATTTTATACTAAAAACTATTTTGTGCTTATTTTTCTTTTGCTTTTTATATGCATAGCTTTTTTTGAGAGTTTATCAATTTATCTTTTTTTGTGTAGGCCTATCGATTGTTTCTCTAGTTTTGATTTATCGCCATTTTTATTTTCTTTCGTTTCTTTCTCTGTAGGTAATGGTGTTACATTGTCAGCTTTTTTAATATCAGAAACTAAATTTCGCATATCCTTAAACAAATACAATTGCCTTTCCAAAAATAAACCTTGTGGAGTTATAATTTCAGGCATACGATTACCTACAAATAAGAGTTGAATCATACTTGTTTCATCACAATCTGCAAACTTTTTCGCTTCTACACTATTCAAAGAAATAAAAAAAAAATTATGAAATAATATTAAAGTTAAAATTAAAATTAAATTAAGAATTAAAGCTCAACTAAGCCCAACTTATAACGATATGTCTACATATATGTAAAATTATGCTCATTTTTTGGACTCCACGAAAAATTTTTTTTTAAATGTTAAGAGATATATTTAAAAAAAAATTTTTTTCCTAAAGCTAGTTAAATACCTGAAGTTGATGGCTCCATACTAAAATATAAGCTTTGCTTCGAGTTTTTTTTTTAGAAATAACACTTTGAAAAACGTAAAACATCAAACAGTCACCGAGTGCAAGCGAATAACGAATGAAAGCTCAACTTGCAGGATGCATGGCGTGGACACCGTCAATCCTAGAGATGTATTTTTTTCACACAAAGATACAAAATTTTATTTTTTTTTTGCCGCGCACCAAAATTAATTGCAATATCTAAAAAAACCGGTCCGATTAAGAATACAGTGCAGTTATGAATTTTTGAAATATATGCTTTCTTCTTCTTTACCACGCACCATTTAAACAAAAATTAAAAATTGCATATTAATTACAGTAGTAATTGCAATATGTCTGAAAAATGACGATAAAACTAACAAAAAAATCTATTTTGACTCAAAAATGAGGTCGAGTACCCCACTGTGGGTCGTAGCGAAACACACAGAGCATATGATAAGTCTGATATGTAGCCTGTGTTGAAATATGACATCCCACTGTATTTCCGCGATTGAAACTCAGCTAACCTCGTGAGCTTAATTAAGAAAGTTATGGGTGGCCTACTAAATTTCAATGCAAATACTTTTTATCATTAAATTTATGTACCTTGTGCAATTGTAATGAAGAGGAAAACTCAAATCATCTAATTGGACAATGCTTAATTTTTTCGGTGTACTGTTTTTCATTTCTCGAAGAAAGATTTCTTACGAATGATGAAGTTCTGAATATATTGACCGGTGAGTATTACATGCTCATATAGAAATTTAATTATTTCTGAATTGCGCTAGCAAAAGGAATCTCAGTAATAGATAATAATAATTTCGTAACTATTGTTCTAATTATAATTAAAAATATTTTATTATGCCAATCAGACATCATTTAATGTTATGACTTTCTATGATTTACTCATAATTACTGTATATTTAAGTATTTTATTTACCAAAAATAAATCCATCTAATCTAAAGCAAACAAATTGCAAATTAGCAGACAAATTGCAAATTATCGAGGTGGAAAATTTTAAATATTTGTAATTCCCAATATATCTCAATATCAATTTGATATTTAAATAAACATATTTGTCAATTGTTTAAAATTACATCCAGAGAAGATGTTCTTTTGGAAGCAATGAAAATGTGATTTTTTGGAATGACTTCTATTTTTTTTTTACCAGCTAACTATGAAATTAAAGAAAAGTACTCCTAAATAAAACAAATAAAAATTCAGTTTTCTAAATCAGATTAAAAGTTTTTAGTCCCTTTGTAATAACTGAAAAATTATTCTAAATTTAATATAATTTAATATAATTTTTTTATATGAATTTATCACAATACTAGATGTAACCCGGTGTGCTTCGCTACACCCTCTCCCTTCCCCCCGAATCGTTATGAAAGGGCTCACGCAAAGTCCCAAGGCTCTCACTAATACAGGAATTTAGATATATCACATTTAATATTAAGTTTGTGTAGAGGTGCCACGTGCATTTGTCCAATCCCGCCCTTTTTTTTGTCTGACTACTCACGTTAATAATAGATGACCTGCGACAAATTTGCAAAGCTTTCTCTATCATATTAATATATATGATACTTAAAATTTACTTTGTAAAAATATTTGAAAAAAGTTACAGTCTGAGCACTCCCATATCCGCAGTAAGACCCTGTGAAAATTTCAGGAAGGTCAGATGAGTAGTTACGGAGATTACCTCCTACAAACGAACAAACAAACAAACACATATAACCTCTTTATTGTGTTAGTATAGATTATTAGCATAGATTTTTTATTCTAATACTTGCTGATATACAATGTTTTTTGGTTTTTTCATTGGGTACAACAATTGTCAGATTTTTCGGCGTTCCTACCCTGGAGCAAGGAACATGTAGCTGCCTATGAGAAGAAGATGGATTATCAAAATTAGATCTGGCAACACAACTATTGGCCTTGAACTTAGCGATATATTTCCACGACAAATCACACTGATAACTAATGTACTTAACAAAAGACTGTTGCTTTCGTAGTACTTCATATTATTTATATAGGAGGTGTTACGCCCACTAATCCCATCCCGCCCAATTTTTATTGGACTACTCACATTAATATCTGATGGACTCGTGCAAAATGTCGAGTCTTTCCCTTTCATAGGACACCAGTTATATGATATTAGTTATCTACTTTGCATGGGCGGTGTTACGCCCACTGCTATGATCACGCCCACTTTTTTGTTCGACTAATCATACAAAGAACCTATGGGCTCATGCAAAGCCACAAAGCCCTCTCGTTCACAGTACTCCAGATATATGACATTAAATAGTTACTTTGCATGGGGAGTTCCTTGCCCATTGGTGTAAACCCGCCAATTTTTTGTCAGACTACTCATACTTAAATCTGATGGTGTCGTGCAAGGTGTCAAAGCTTCCCTTTTTTAATACACCAGTTATATGATATCATATATTTACTTTGTACAGGCGGTGCCACGCCCACTGCTCCGATCACGCCCATTTTTTGTCCAACTAATCACATGAAAAACTTATGGGCTCACACAAAGTCCCAAGACTCTTACTATAACAGTGCTCCAGATATATGGCATTTTATATTTAATTTTTATTGCAGGTGCCACGCCTATGGGTCCGATACTGCCCATTTTATGTCCGACTACTAACATTAATAATAGGTGACATCAGACGAATTTGAAAAGCTCTCTCTATCACAGTACTCGAGATATATAATATTGAATTATTACTTGTATGGGTGGTACCACGCCCACTTGTCCGATCCCGCCCATTTCCGGCGTAGCTACTAATATTAACAATAGGTGACCTCACACAAATTTGCCAAGCTCTCCCTATCATAATACTCAATATATGTATATGATATTAAAAATTTACTTTGCGTGGGAGGTGCCACGCCCACTAAAAATATTTAAAAAATTATAGCCTATAGCACTACCCATATCCGCAGTAAGACTCTGTGAAAATTTCAGGAATATCGCATGGGTAGTTACGGAGATTACCTCCTACAAACAAACAAACAAACAAACAAACAAACACACATTACCTCTTTATAATATTAGTATAGATATGACTTAACATTTTCTGCTTAATATATGTTGTTATAATATAATAGTTGCTGCAATTCCCAGTACTCAGGATTAAAAAATTTTATAATTTCATTTAAAATGAAACATATCCAAAACTTTTAATAATTAGAATTAAAATTCTTATAATCTAATTAAAATTTTCTAATGGTAACTGAACTGCAATGAGTTCTATTTATATTTGTGTGATTTTAGAAAACAAAATAAGCTGTTTCTTTTTCTTCTTTACAAACTGATTAGATCGGTACATATTTCTATGCACTGAATTGAGCACAACGTCCAACATTCAAGGTTTCTTTTTGAAGGACAATCTTGCGGTCGAGGTTGGTCAACTCTTCCTTCCAAGGCTATAGTCAGACATTCATTAAACATAATATCTCTATTCGTTTGTTGTTCTTCTTGTCATTTTATTTACAGCGTCTATGTTGTAAATTTGTTTCGAGCCTTGCATATTCTGCAATGGTTCTTAAGGTATTCATCTTACGAATAATTGTTCTGTATTTTTCCAATATATAACCAAATAATAAACTACATTACCGGTTCTGTATTAAAAACTTATTTTTTAAACTTTTTTCTGCCAACCAATTTTGTTGTTATTTAACAAAAGGGATCGGGCCGATTTTTATCTCAAACAACCACCTTAAATTTCAACAAAACGCCTACACAATGAAAATTCCTAAACAAAATCTATTTTGTCATGTAAATAGTTTATAAATTAGATGAAATTGTAACAAATTTGCAAATTCTTTCTTTTGAAATTAAAGCGAGCACAGCAAACAAAAGAAAAACTAAATTTAATGAAAGGAAAACTAAATTCAACCCAAACAATTACAAACAGGTAACAATGTTAGTGAAACCAACTTTTTAAGTATAATGCATACCTGTAATAAAGCAAAATTTAAAATTTGTCACATTTACACTTTATTAGCCAAAAAAAAAACTTCACTTTAGAAAAATTGCGGTTAACATAATTTGTTGTAAAATTTTTGTTTTGTTTGCAAAAATGCAAAACACTTGCTGTTTTCTTTTTCTTTTGATTCGTTTTGAATGATATTTTTAAAAGGCGTTGTTTGAAATCAAGAAGTTGCAAATTAAATCTTTTTTGTTATTTTCAAAAGGAACGCAGAAGCAATATCCTGCTGTTTATGCTGTTTCAACAAGTTACGGTTGGTTGGTTACGTTTGTTCAAAAAAGAAAAAAAAACTTGTTGTTGTTAATGAAATCATTTCTTTTGGAAATGTAATTTAAAATTCTTGGAAATGCCAAAGCAACGAATTGTTGTATGGTGGGAATAATTTCGCCGAAGTAAAAGTAAAATTTTGCAAATAAATCAAAAGACTTAAGAAGCATACTGGCTTTAAAACGGAACGAATATAAATTCAATTTTCGTATGATTTTTATTGATCCTAATTTTGAATTTTGTTAAGAAAACAGGTTTTAAGTTGACTGCAAATGTTACTTTAAAATTATTATCAAGATAAATTTTAGTTAACGTTTATAAATACGTAACTTTTGCGATAACTTTATACTTTTCTTAATGACCAAAACGGGGTTTCAAAAATGTTGCTTTCTACCATTTCAATGACACCAGACATTTCCTTTTTTTTTTAAGGAGAAAAGTTGTGGACACCATTCATTACTCTGTCTGCGGAATTGAAATCCTTTTTGCGATTACGCACGTAATGGTGTTTTGTGGTGCCCATATGCGAATTTATTTTGCACAATAAACATTTGGCAACTCCCACTTTTCTTCACTCATGCATTCCTCCTGATTCTAGACTTTATATTTCCCATTTGTTAGTTTTTATACCCTATACCACTATGTGGTCAGGGTAGAATGACTTTGTGCTGATGTTTGTAACTTCCAAATATATATGACCTAAACTCATCCTTTAGTCCATCTGTCTGTCTGTCTATGAAAACCTTGTAATCAAACTATAGGTCGCAAATATAAATATATTTTGGTGAAATTTCGTACATAAGCTTTTATGAAATATAGCACAAATACTCTTGAAATTAGTGAAAATCCGTATATGTTCAGATCTAGTCCCTATATAAATAACCCCTATCGGATTTACTTAAATTGCCATAAGATCCAAATTATCATATAGATCTCGGACAAATTGGATTTGTGTTGTTTATTACATTTATTAATCAGTAGTCCAAAAACAAACCAGATAGGACGATTCTTAGTCATAAAGCTGATTCCCGATCTTCACCTAAATCTATTAAAAAACAAGAATGTTGGACAAATGTTTCGGGTATAAAAAGTTTTCTGGTCCTGGGTCTTCAGTCTTTTAATTTTAGTAAAAATAATATATCATCTAATTAAGTAATTATTTTATAGTAATGACCTATTATCATAGCCTAAAAGTATTTAGTTCCAAAAATTAATGAAAATATAGGCAATAATTTGCTAAAACTTATCAGCGAAAAATGAAGCCAGTATAAAAAATAACTTGTTTATTGTTTCCAAAGGAAGAAATGCTGGGAATATGGTTTTGAGAAATTCCACAGGTGCCAATATAAAGTTACTATGAAAAACTTCAATTAAAAATTGTCACTCAATGAAATAAAAATGGGGAATATGCAAATTTAGTTTGGGAATTACAAAATGATAAAGAAATATTAAAAAAAAAAATTGTTAAAAAAATTACATATTAACAAAAAATTGTTATAGGTAAAATTATATACTATACTAGCTGTAACCCGATGCGCTTCGCTACATACATAAAAAACTGGAAATAAATTTTTTAGAAAACTGTTTTATTTATTTTTTGGCGATTTTTAATTTTGGTGATTTTTCACTTTGGCGATTTTTGACTTTGGTGATTATTGTTTTTTGCGATTTTCGATTTTGGCGATATTGCATTTTTACGTATTTTGATTTTGGCGATTTTTGTTATTCGCGATTTTCGGTTTTGGCGATTTTGATATTGGGGTGTTTTGTTTTCTTCAATTTTTGGTATTTGCGAATTAGGCGATTTTTGATTTTAACGATTTTTGGCTTCAGCGATTTTTGTTATTCGCGATATTCGGTTTCGGCGATTTTTGACTTAGCATTTTTTGTTTTTTTGGAACTTCTGATTTTAGCGATTTTTGACGTTAGTGATTTTTTTTGCGATTCTTAATTTTGGCGACTTTTGATTTTGGTGATTTTTGTTATTCGCGATTTTCGATTTTGGCGATTTTTGAATTGGCGATTTTTTTTTTGCGATTTTTGTTATTCGCGATTTTCGGTTTTTTGCTGATTTTTTGACTATTGCAATTTTTTGTGACCTCTGATTTTGTCGATTTCTATTATTTTCGGTTTCGGCGGTTTTTGTTTTTGGCTATTTTTAATTTCGACTTTTTTTTATTTTGGCGATATTTGTTTTTAACGTATTTTGATTTTTGGCGTTTTTAAATTTTGGCGATTGTTGTTATTCGCGATTTTCGGTTTTTTGCTGATTTTTTGACTATTGCAATTTTTTGTGACCTCTGATTTTGTCGATTTCTATTATTTTCGGTTTTGGCGGTTTTTGTTTTTGGCTATTTTTAATTTCGACTTTTTTTATTTTGGCGATATTTGTTTTTAACGTATTTTGATTTTTGGCGTTTTTAAATTTTGGCGATTGTTGTTATTCGCGATTTTCGGTTTTGGCGATTTTTGATATTGGGGTGTTTTTTTTTTTGCAACTTTTGTTATTTGTGATTTTTGTTTTTGACAATTTTTGATTTAGGCGTTTTTGATTTTAGCGATTTTTGGTTTCAGCGATTTTTGTTATTCGCGATATTCGGGTCCGGTGATTTTTGACTTTGGTGGTATTTCTGATTTTTTGGTGGAATTTCTGATTAGCGGTTTTTGATTTGGCGATTTTTGACTTCAGTCATTTTTTGCGATTTTTCATTTTGCCGACTTTTGATTTTGGTGATTATTGTTATTCGCGATTTTCGATTTCGCCGATTTTTGAATTGGCGATTTTTGTTATTCGCGATTTTCGGTTCTTTGCCTATTTTTGACTTTTGCAATTTTTTGTGACCTTTGGCAGTTTCTGTTTTTGGCGATTTTTAATTTTGGAGATTTTTGATTTTGGCAATTTTTGTTTTTGACGATTTTAGTTTTTCACAATTTTCGGTTTTAGGGATTTTTGATTTTGACGATTCCGCCCATATTGAAATATTTGATGCCCTTGTGTTTTTTGGTACGAAAGTGGTCTGGGGCATTTGCTATTTCTTGGCGAGTATTTTATTCGATTCTGAAGCCATATAGCTTTTTAAAAAGATAATTTAGTACTGATATCGATTCATATACCAGATTGTCGAAAAAATTAAACTGTAGAACGAAATTTAGGTAACATCTGAAAAAAAGTAATTTTTCCTCCATTTAAACACACTTGAAATATTCAATCGATTTACGCCACGATTTTTCTTTATCCGATTGTCCCCATACTTCACATTTATTAATTTTATATGGAAAGGGAACAAACTGGAACCCGATACTCCCCAAAATTGCCATTTAAAAAATGTCCATATAACCACGCTAAGGCCAGAGTTGCCAGGCCAATTTAATTTTTTTTTCGTCAAGCCAACAGGAAATAATTGTCTTAAGCTTTAAAGATCATCCCTTAAAGTCATTTCATAGTAAACATAAAGTTTGAGTTTTTCTACAAAACAAATATTTTGAATTAACCAAAACATGATAAATTGTATACAAAAAATTTTAAATTGAGAAAATTGCAAATGTTTTCGAATGAAAAAACTTCTAGTATGGATATTTTTATATAACGTTAAATTTAGAGTTCTTAAAAGAAAAACTGTATACATATAAAGTGATTCAAAAAAAATATGAAAATCTGAATAATTTGTATTTTTATTAAAATCTATAAATAGTTATTATATTATTTTATAACTAACTAAGTACTTTTTTGACGAAAATTTAATTATTTATTATTAGTCTTCTTTCATATTGGCGATTTTTTGCATTTATTTCGGGATAACGTTAAAAAAATGTGGCAATACCAGTCTAAATTAATAATGATACGAGGAGTATAACGATACACAAACATTCAGTAAGCAAATGTAACAAGCCCAAAAACCAAAACAACAACAACAATTACAGCTATAATATGCAAATTATAAAATTAAGAATAACAACAATAGCAAGAACAACATAGAAGAAGCATAATTTTTCAATAATTTTTTTTTTAACATTTTCATTAAAATATCGGAACCTAGTAAACCGATCTTGATGATTTTAAATAGCAACCTGCTCAGAATTTCATTAACTTTTACTCCCTTCAAATGAGAAATACAGCTAACTTATTGAAGGCGTGATCTTGATTTCAACTGAGGGACAGACGGACATCACTATATCAACTATATCAATAAGCAAATTACAAAATTAAGAATAACAGCAATAAAAGAACAAAATCAAAATTTTTCGATATTTTTTTTTCACATTTTCATTGAAATATTTGACCCTATTAAATCGATATGGATGATTTTAAATAGCACCCTACTCAGAATGTCACTAAATTTCACTCACTAAAAACGAGCAATACAGCTGACTTATTGAAGATGTGATCTTGATGTCCACAGACGGATAGACGGACATCACTATATCAACTGCGCTAATTACAAGAATCAAGAATATATATTTTATGGGATCCATATTTTTTCTAAATAACAAATAACAAACTAAAATACACTTTCTGCACACTAATCTCGAGGGTATTGAAACTGAAACAAAAATACATAAATATATATTCGAAATTACCTCTACTATTGCTCGGTTATTTCCTTCTGGACATTTGAGGCAATGAGGCTATCAATAACCAAAGATAAAGTATAAAAAAGCGTAGAAAAACTAAAGTAGTCCAAGAAGTTATAAGACAAGATAAAAATTACTATTGATATTGGCGGCATCATTATTTAACATGTATCGCCAGCCTTGCGTCATAAAAGCTTTTTTTTTTCTCAACTTTGTTGTTTCGATGTCAAGTTAAGCCGTATTTAATGTACAATACCAACAAACATTTGAAGGCGAAGACAAACAAAAACTGCAAAAGAATTAATTCCTTACCTTGAGTCCATTGAAGAGTCCATTTAAGTAAAAGAAATGTTTGTAAATTGTATGCAAAATTTAAATAAATTTCTACAAAGTATTTTAAAGCCAAAAAACTTATTAGGCAAGCAATTCACTCGTTTCAGTACTGCAACAATTGTCTTTATGCCAGACACAATGTCGTACAGACAAAGTTTAACAAAATGTTACAAGCTGCATTAAACTAAACAGCAAACAAAAACAACAGCATCAACAAATTTGATAAACAACCAACAAATGTGGAGGATGGATGATTGGTTGGCTGTTAGTTGTTGGCTCAATGGATGGCTGGATGGCTGGATGACTGGCTGGCTGGCTGTTCATATGTATCCATAGTAAATGTATTTAATGATTAAGACTTTTCGCTATAAAGATGAAATTATGTGTTCCTTCTTTTTCTTTTTCTTTTTTTTTTCTAAACGGGTAAACAGGCAGCCCTAACCAACCATTCAACCATCTACATAACCAAACATTTGCCCAGTCAACCAATCCGCCAACCAACCAGCTAGCCAGCTAGCCAGCCAGCCATTCTATATGTTTCTATATGTTTTATTATTAAGCCGGCCGTCATCGTCAGCATCATCAGCAGACAGTGACTTTGACTCAAACACAACAATTGTGACAGCGACCGTGGCAATGTTTTTATGTGTTTTTTATACCCTATACCACTATGTGGTTTGGGTATAATGACTTTGTGCTGCTGTTTGTAACAACCAAAAATATTTGACCTAGACCCATCTTTAATTATACCGATCGAATCAGAATCACTTTCTGAGTTGATTTAACAATGTCCGTCCGTCCGTCCGTCCGTCCGTCCGTCTGTGTGTCCATGTAAACCTTGTAATCAAACTGCAGGTCGCAAATATGAATATATTTTGATGAAATTTGGTATGTAAGCTTTTATCGGCCATGGGATGAACGCTATTGAAATTAGTGAGAATCGGTCCATGTTCAGATCTAGCCGCCATACAAATTACCCATATGAAATCGACATAAATTTCCATAAGATCCAAATTGTCATATAGATCTTACTCAAATTGGGTTTGTATGCGTTCATTACATCCGCTAATGAGTAGTCCAAAAATGGTCCCTTTGACCCCATATAGAGCTGCTTCCCGATCTTCACTTAAATCTATTAAAAACAAAAATATTGCACTGATTCTTCTCAAATTTTGTTTGTGTATATTTTTGCAAAATTCAAGAGACTTTACCAAACATGATCAGGATCGGTCCATTTTTGGAGCTAGTCCCTTTATAGATATAGCATCCGATATGAACTTTTTCATATCTGCAGCCAAAAAAATTAATAAAAATCCCACTCAAATTTGGTTTTTGCTTATTTTCAATGTCCAGTTAGTTGGGCCTAAGAGATAGGGGTTCTAAACGCATGGTATAGGGTATCGTATAGTCGGTCTAGACCGACTATAATTTTCTTACTTGTTTTTCATAGTTCATTACGCCGTATTTTTATGTTTATTTATAGCGTATACATGCCACTAATTTTTCTTTCTATACCCCACATATATTTTTTTAATTTGTTAAAGTATTCGCATGATTGTCTTGGTTGTTTGTATAATACAACGAACGGTTATGCGTTGCACAGTGGTTGTCACTTTGACTTTTTTTAAAAATTTTATTTGAAAACAGTTTTTTTTTGGCGTCCGTTAGGTTTACATTAAAAATGAAGTATGAGTCCAAAATTCGACTGTGATGAAAACTTATTAGGAATATCATTCTTTTACAGTTTTTCCGAGAAATGAATTTTTGTTGATTAATAGACTTTTTTTCTAGACTTCTAAGATAGTAAATTATTTTAATGAAAGTTTTTTAGTGGGAAAACAAATTTTTTAGGTAAAAAAATTTTGAAATTTATAAAAAAAAATTTATAATATTTAATAATTACCTACAGAGAAAAAGTTTCATATCAATGAATTTTTTCAATGCATATACTTATGTCTGGTTTTTATACCCTCCACTCCAGTGTGCAGAGGGTATATATAAGTTTGTCATTCCGTTTGTAATAATTAGAAAAAAAAATTTTGGACCCCATAAAATATATATATTTGTGATCCTTATAATAACCGGAGTTGATATAGCGATGTCCGTCTGTCCGTCTGTCCGTCTGTCCGTCTGTCCGTCTGTGGAAATCACGATGATGGCATCAATCGGGCAGCTAGGGTGCTAGTTGACATAGAAAATGATTCACTGACATCCTGGAAAGTATGCCGTTTAAGATCGTCCAAAGCGGTCGATTAGGGCCCGAGATTTGAATGAAGAACTAAAAAAAGTCTTGAAAAAATATAATTTTCTATGTTGTTCTTGTCACGATCACGCCCTCAATAGGACAGCTAGGGTGATCATTTTTAGTGAGAATGATTCACAAAATTAATGGAAAGATTTCTATTTCAAAAATCAATTAAAGCGGTGGAGAGGTCCAGGGAAATCTCTGAAAAAGTAAAAAAAAAATGAACAAGTAAGAAAATTATAGTCGGTCTAGACCGACTATATGATACCCTATACCATGCGTTTAGAAACCCTATCTCTTAGGCCCAACTAACTGGACATTAAAAATAAGCAAAAACCAAATTTGAGTGGGATTTTTATTAATTTTTTCGGCTGCAGAGATGAAAAAGTTCATATCGGATGCTATATCCATATGGGGACTAGGCCCAAAAATGGACCGATCCTAACCATGTTTGGTAAAGTCTCTTGTATTTTGCAAAAATATATACAAACAAAATTTGAGAACAATCAGTGCAATATTTTTGTTTTTTAATAGATTTAAGTGAAGATCGGGAAGCAGCTCTAAAAGGGGTCAAAGGGATCATTTTTGGACTACTCATTAGTGGATGTAATGAACGCATACAAACCCAATTTGAGTAAGATCTATATGACAATTTGGATCTTATGGCAATTTATGTCGATTTCATATGGGAAGTTTGTATGGGGGCTAGGTCTGAACATGGACCGATTCTCACCAATTTCAATAGTTCATCCCATGGCCGATAAAAGCTTATATACCAAATTTCGTCGAAATATATTCATATTTGCGACCTGCAGTTTGATTACAAGCTTTACATGGACACACAGACGGACGGACGGACGGACGGACGGACGGACGGACGGACGGACGGACGGACGGACGGACATTGTTAAATCAACTCAGAAAGTGATTCTGATTCGATCGGTATAATTAAAGATGGGTCTAGGTCAAATATTTTTGGTTGTTACAAACAGCAGCACAAAGTCATTATACCCAAACCACATAGTGGTATAGGGTATAAAAACATGATGTTTCTATATTGTTCTTGTTGTTATTGTAAAGGTTGCATTGTTGTCATAGCTGGACTTGTTGCTTTTGTGGTCGTTGTGGTAATAATTTTATAAAAACAAACCCTTTGTAAATTTTTTTATCAACTCTGGTAGAAAAATTTAAAAGTTTCCATTGTTTTGGCATCACTAAAAAAATTTACTAGATCATTTCTGTCATTTCCACGAGCTTGCCTGGGTAACGGGAAAGTGATTAAAATCGATCCAAAATTTGTTCGACAAGCAGACACTACGAGTTAATATAAAGGGAGTAAAAATTCATCAACATCTAAAGCAAATAATGCTAAAATACCTAATTGTTAATAAAAAAAAAACAATGTAAATTTAGCAAAAAAAAAAAAATTATGTATTAATTTATTTAAAGAGAAAAACACAAAAATAATGTTTGATGTTGTATTTTTGTGTGTGTAATATTTACATATACATACATACACATATTAAATAATACAAATAATATACATATATTCTATATATGTATATCCATAATAACTGCATGTTAGAAATAAATCGGTATATTATTTTATTTACATAATTTTCTGCAATATTTTGTTGTGGGGAAAATACATTTCTTTTGCAATAACAGAGTGTCACTTCATTTTGCTCAGCGTGACTATGCCGCAGTAGATGGCGCCACAATTTTTGTTCTAAAAGGCTTTGCAATAGTTATTTCTATTTTAACATGAATGTCAATATTTTCAACTAGATATCATACAGAACAATGTTAAGAGTATACACAGGCTGGTCTTTTATTTCATACGTTTTTCCATTATTCTTTTACAAATATGAACATAAGTTTGGCATGTTAACTTTTTGTTGTCTTTATAAAATAAAGTTACCGAGTTCATCAATGAGTTTTTTGCTTTACGTAGTTATATAGAACTATTATTCTGCTTTACCTGATTGCGATTACATCTAATTTTTAAAAATTGTTTATAATTACTAAAGCATTATTATTCACATATATACAAAATTGCACTTTTTAAATTTTCCGTTCAAATTTAAGAAAATATCAATTCTAAAAACTGGAATTAAAATTTCCAATTATAAATTAGAAAATATTAATTGAATTTCAGAAGATCATATCAAAACGTCGGAAATAATAATTTTAAATTTAGAAGACATAAATTGCATCTTTAATATATTAATTTTGTTCGTTAAACACAAATTGAAATTCCAAAAAAAAAAAACACCAAATATGTTTACATTTAAAAAAAATATTGCCATTCAGGAGAAATTAATAACTTTTCGGTACCGCGATTCAGTAACTTCTTTAACGATAGTCGAATCGTTAAAAAAAGAAAATTGCAAAATTATCAGTAAAATTTTGAAACGATATTCGCTATTGTTAAAGTCAGCTGTTGTTGTTATCTAAACGACTACCATGTTTGTGTTGTTTATTCAATCGATAAAAACTTAAATTTTTAGGTTGAAATGTCGTCTTACATATGTAAATAAAAATCATAAAATAGTGAAAATAGTTTGCTTTTATTAAAAAACTTTTTTATATAAATAAAAAATTAAATAGCATATTCAATTCATTATTTCATTTTCAAATAAATAAACAGAAATATTAGTAAAAAAAATAAGGATATAACATAAACATAAAATCATCCGGTCAAACACGAAGTAATTTGTTTTTTCTATTCTTTGTGTTTTTCGCTTATTTTGACAGAGATGCCACTCGTTTACAATTTAAATAAATAGAAAAATAGATTTGTCGACTGTCGTTAAGAAATATGTACTTAGTGAATCACTTAATCCTTAGTGCAAACAACAATTGCTGTCGATATATTTTGCGATTGTCGGATCGTTGAAATTTACAGAATCATACTACAGAAAACATTAATTTAAATTCAATGAATTTTAGAAAACGTCAAATAATATTTAAGAATTGCGAACATAAAAACTGTTACATAAATAAACGCAATTTAATGAGAATGTTATTTATATATAAATTTTCACAATTTTTTTTTTGGATGAAAATTTGAAGTTTTTCAGAAAATAAAGATAACAAATTATTTTATTTAAAATGTTTGGGACTTTTGGTTTTTGCGTTTGGCATCCCTAATTTGATTATTTATTATTATAAATTTATTCTCTATGTTTTCAAAATATGGCAATATTTTAATAAAAAAGTTGAGAGAGCTTTTTTTTTTGGTTATTATTTTGTTACTCCATCCGACCTATATGGCCGCAATGAAAAAATATTTCGCCAGTTAAAAGAAACTATACAGCCATCTCCAATTAGCACGATTTACTGCATGTAGCCACCCTACACAACCATTACCTTTGCAATGGAGGTTAGGGCGAGCTATTTAATTAGCAAAAACTAAATTAAACGAGAAGTTGTCATATAACCGGAAACGCATGCATATAGGAAATGCATGCATATTTTTCCAATATTTTGTTTGCATTTATCATCAATACTCAAACCGAGGTGGAGGGTATCAAAGATTCGGCACAGCCGAATTTAACACCACTCTTACTTGTTTAGTTTTTTATTTTTTTTTTGTGCTTTTTTGAAAAACTAAATTTATAAAATTAGAAAAATTGGTAGATGGAAAAAAATAATCTTTTGGTGAAAAATAATTTCTAAATTTTCAAAAATAATTTTTAAACTAGCAAATGCTTCAATAGCACTACAAATATTAAAGATATTTGCATTTTAGAAAAATCTTTCGAGGGTAAAATATAATAATCTAACCCATAAAAACAAAGTTTTTATTAAAACTTTTCTTTCCTTACGCATATGAGTTTTGAATATCTCCGTGACTGTGCGTGACTATCATAAACTTAATCTTTGACCACAACAAGTGTATGGACCAAGTTTTTGATCGATCGGATGAAGGGGAAATAACATTTAGATCACTCCGTGACTGTGCGTGACCATGCGTGACTGCGCGTGACTAAGTCAAAGTTAATAATTTTTTCACAGCAAGTGTGTGGACCAAGTTTGAGATCGATCGGATGAGGAGAAATGACATTTAGATCACTTCGTGATTGTGCGTGACCACGCGTCTTTAGTTACGACAAGACTATGGGCCAAGTTTCAGATCAATTGGATAAGGGGCATGGGGTCCACCCATGGCAGACAGATAGACAGAGAGTATGAGATAAAAGAAAGAGTTTAAAAAATATAAAATATTCTCAGTTGATAGAAAAAACTGTGAATAGATTATAATTTTTTTGTTAAAAAAAATGGATAACAAAATTTGACATGACATTTCTATTTACCCTTTGTTGCATAGTGTTGCATATCTGCATCATACTTTTAAATGCTCTCTATTTAAAAAAATAAGTAACGGTTTGTATTTGTTGTACTTTATTTTTTCTCATTTACTTATGTTTTTGATAACTTAACTGCTTTTGTTTTTGAATTATGCTCAATTTTAAAATAAATTGGCTTTCAAGTGAACGGAAAGTGCACGTGTTAAAAACTAAAATTTTGTGTTAGTGTTTTATTAAAAAGTTGAATATCCAACAAGTTTTTCACGAGTAAGTAATTTTTTTTTTATTTTTTTCTATATTTGACTATCGAATAAAAATTAAATCGATCATGTTTTATAAAGAAAAACATTTAATTTTCATGAAATAATCTATGATGCATATTTGCAACACCATGCACTTACTTATACTTTTATTTATGATTTTTAGTATGCCTTTATTTTTATCTGATAAAGAGCTGGAGAAGGTTTTGGACGAATGGGTTGACAGTGAAGATGAGTTTGGTAATGAAAGTGGTGACGAAATGCTCGGCAACGAAGATCTGGTGATTGTTACCAAATGTGGCGAGGGCACAGACCCAGATGATGTAACAAAACCAGTGGACGTAGAAAATGTGGATATTTTATCAGCGGAAATTTTATACGCGGAACAACCACCCTCAACATCAGCTACTGTTGAAGTGAGGGACTTTAAAAAGGAAATTTTTGAATTAAAGGAAAAGTATAAAAAGGTATTGTGGAAACAAAATCATTTTAACTTCGATTCGGAGCAAACTAAATTTAAAGGTGATTGTTCTTTGTCCGAGCCATTGCTTGAGCTATCCACGCCACTTAGCTTCTTCAGCTACTTTTTTTCTGACGATATAATAAATCATATTGTATCAGAATCAGCCCTGTATGCAACTGAAATAAATCCAAATCATTTGGTTTCAATATCTCCTGCTCATATAAAAAAATATATTGGGATATGTACTTTAATGACAGTGGTTCAAGTACCAAACATTCGGCGTTATTGGAGCCCTATTGTTGGAAATGAAACCATAGCGAACACTATGACTGTGAATGAATTTGAAAAAATTCGCCGATATATGCATTTTAATACAAATAGCAGCATGCTGCCAAGGGATCACCCTAAACATGAAAGACTACATAAAATTAGACCTCTTTTGACCCATCTGCTTAATAAATTTTCAACTATCCCACGAGAGGAGTGTATCTTTAGATGAACCGATATGTGCGACAAAAGCACGTAGTTATATGAAACAATACATGCCTGCAAAGCCCCATAAGTGGGGATATAAATTATGGGTTTTAAGTCGAGTATCGGGATTCATCTACAATTTTGAAATTTACGCAGGTAGAGAAATGGATGAGCAAATTTTATCAGATGAGCCTTACCTAGGTGCTTGTGCTAATGTAGTAGTAAGATTGACTCGCTGTGTTGAACAAAATGTTGGGCACAAAATATATTTTGACAACTTTTATACGACTCTACCTTTAGTTGTCGAGCTGGCAAAAAAAGGAATATACTCCGTTGGCACTATTCGCAGAAATAGATTAACAAACTGTAAGCTTCCAACGGAAAATGATCTAAAAAAAGAGCCAAGAGGAAGGCCAGTTGAAGTTTTTGCGAACATTGATAACCCGTATTCTCCCGAGTTATAAAATAATCATCCGATTATAATAATGTTTGATTCACAGCATGTATAGGCTACCTTTAGTATATATATGAAAAAAAAATTGTCATATCGGGTCCAGGTTTCCGGAAAATGGGTGTCGTCATATGACGACGCTATGATAATAAGTGTACAAAATTTTGATATTGATTTTAGGTTTAAGAGATTTATTACTTCATTGGTCTTTTTTATTTTAATACATTTGTTTACAAAAATTCATTAAAAATAAAAAAATAAATATTTTTATTTCTGATGATATGGTGCGAAGCAATCAATGCACAAACCTATGTCACATTTTTGGCACTCTGTCCTTACAGTTGACTCCATATAATTTTGTATGGAGTATGGAATACTAATATCAACATATTTGAAGTCTGACTTACTCCATCTTTTAGCTTTTCCCTCGGGATCTGCAGAAAAAGCAGTTGAAGCTACAGAAACCACTGCATTGTCTTTCCACCTAGTTACATAGAAATCTTCTTTTTGGTACTTTGCTATTGCAGTCTGTATAAAACCTCTTTCTTTCTTTTTGAACGCATTTACATCTTCCAAACAACAATTGTTACCCAAACGATTGTTTCTTATGGTCCCGGTGCAATTGAAGCCTCTTTTTTTCATCTCTTTGAGCAAAGGAAATGTTGTAAATAAATTATCGCAAAAGAAATGGTAAGGTAGCATAGATTTCGATAATGGATATTGGTCAATTAAATGCAACAATGTGGATGCACATTTTCCAAATTGGCTTTCCATTTCTTCATTACCCTGGTAGGTTTTTCCTTGATATGGTTCAAACGCAATAAGGTAGCCAGATGGTGTGTTTTGACACCAAATTTTATATCCAAAACGTATTGGCTTATTTCGGATGGCTTGCTTACAACCGTGTTTTCCAAAGTACTGTACCATGGTTTCATCGTGTGATATTGACTCCGTTGGTTGGAAGTGCTTCATGAAAGCTTTTTGAAGGTGAGATATAAGTGGACGTAATTTGCAGCACTTATCACTTTTGTCTAAATTGCCGTTGCTTTGAAAATGCAGGGACTTCATGATGGTATCGAATCGGTTTCTGCGCATTGAATTGCATACTGCATGGTTGCGCAAATCATCGCCTGTACTCCAATAAAATGCTTTACTGGATAATTGATTATATCCAGAAACCATCAAAATTCCAAAGAAATTTTTTAACTCCTTTGCGCTCAGGTTGACGTCCGGCCAATTGTTTGATAAACAGTACTTTGTACTTTCAGCGATAATGATGTCAATCAATGCTTCATCGAAAAAAAGCTGAAAGTACTGGACTGCAGTCATGCTTTCCTCAAAATTATTGTCAGGAACTTGGAATTCTGTGATTTCAGATGTTTTTCCTCCTAATTTCCAACGTATTTCATTATCCTTTTTTACATCCACCTTTCTTCTTTTGCTGTCTTGCTGATTAACGTTTGTGTGAAGCTCTTCATTGGCTCTTCGAATTTCACCAGGTGCCAGCAGTTGGTTACGACACAAAGTATTTATATTTCCTCCCACTTCCACTTCTTCATCTGAATCTTCATCAGTCAAAATATTGACATCCGGAGGTTCGATAAAAAACTCATTTTCATTTTCTTCGTCTAAAATATCTAGAATATCCGCTACGGTAAGAAATTTGCTGATAAAAAACCGAAAACAAAAAAAAAAGTTAATATCAGTACTCGTATTCTCATAGCGTCGTCATATGACGACACCAAAATAAAATCTGAAAAAAAATATATTTCTTCCAGAATTTTTATAAAGATTTTTAGTACAAATCTTGAAAACAAGTATATATTTTAATTTTATGTTACTTTTATTGCTTATTTTTATAATTTAATAAGTTTTTTTCACTTACTTTGTAGCCGAACTCATAAATTTGAACTTTTCAAAAAACCAAGCGCAATGAAAAGCTTAGAACACGTGAACGCTTTGAATGACAAGGCCAAACTAAATACATAATGAACAAGTAAGAAAATTATAGTCGGTCTAGACCGACTATACGATACCCTATACCATGCGTTTAGAAACCCTATCTCTTAGTCCCAACTAACTGGACATAGAAAATAAGCAAAAACCAAATTTGAGTGGGATTTTTATTAATTTTTTTGGCTGCAGATATAAAAAAGTTCATATCGGATGCTATATCTATAAAGGGGCTAGGTCCAAAAATGGACCGATCCTGATCATGTTTGGTAAAGTCTCTTGTATTTTGCAAAAATATGTACAAACAAAATTTGAGAAGAATCAGTGCAATATTTTTGTTTTTTAATAAATTTAACTGAAGATCGGGAAGCAGATCTATATGGGGTCAAAGGGATCATTTTTGGACTACTCATTAGTGGATGTAATGAACGCATACAAACCCAATTTGCGTAAGATCTATATGACAATTTGGATCTTATGGCAATTTATGTCGATTTCATATGGGTAATTTGTATGGGGGCTAGGTCTGAACATGGACCGATTCTCACCAATTTCAATAGCGTTCATCCCATGGCCGATAAAAGCTTATATACCAAATTTCATCAAAATATATTCATATTTGCGACCTGCAGTTTGATTACAAGCTTTACATGGACACACAGACGGACGGACGGACGGACGGACGGACGGACGGACGGACGGACATTGTTAAATCAACTCAGAAAGTGATTCTGATTCGATCGGTATAATTAATGATGGGTCTAGGTCAAATATTTTTGGGTGTTACAAACAGCAGCACAAAGTCATTATACCCAAACCACATAGTGGTATAGGGTATAAAAAGCAATTAACAAAGAATACACTTGTTGTTGTTTTATTTTTTTCTGTGCAGCGATAACGGTACACTGGCGCTTTGAAAATGCCAATGTTTCTGTCATCATATGACGACGCTATGAGAATATGGGATAATGTCGACATATGTTCACTTTGCTGGAAAGACAATAAGGCTGTAAATTTGTTGTCAACATTCGTTAGCGCTCACCCAATCTTAACTGTAAAAAGATACGATAAAACCAAGATGCAGCACATTGAAATAGACTGCCCCAATATAATTAAACAATATAATATGCACATGGGTGGTGTTGACTTAACAGACAGCCTTATTGGACGATATCGAATAAAAATAAAGTCCCGAAAGTGGTATATGCAGATATTTTACCATTTATTAGATATTACAGTCGTTAACTCATGGATCTTATATAAAAAAGTATGTTCAGCTCGCAATGAAAAACCGATGAGCTTGTGTGATTTTCGTATAGATATTGCAGAATCACTTAGCAGAAGTGGTGTAGTGCCTTCAAGACCTAGGGGCCGGCCAGTCAGCTCTCCAGTGCAGCCAGAACAAGGGCAACGAAAAAGAAAATGTTCAAGCTCACATGCGCCAGATGATGTAAGAAAGGACGGGATATCGCATATGCCAGTTTAAAAGCGTCTTAGGTGTAAGGTTCCAAGCTGTACCGGATACAGCTTCATAAAATGCGATAAATGCAATTGTGGCTTATGCTTAAATAAAAACAATAACTGCTTCCAAACTTTCCATTCCTAGAAAGGTATCAAAATGTTTCTTTTATCTTTTAACATAGATTGTTTGTGCCAACTTTTTTTTAATAAATGAATTCTTTTTTATTTTGCACCAACAATTTTATATATGTATATTCTTTTAAATACTACGATTTGACATGTTTGATGATATCAGATTAATAAATATCACTAAAAACTTAAGAACTTTGTTTTTTACTTTTGCATGTATAACTGCATGATGATGCAGATTTGCAACGGGACGAAAAATCTGTTTTCCGGAAAATCGGGCAGCGGAAAATTTTTTCCAATATTTTTTTTGAGTTTGCGAGATCAATTTTTATTAAAATCAATTTATTTGGTTCCACAAGAAAAAATCATGCAACAAAGGGATAAATAACTAGCTGGCCCGGAAAACGTTGTTTTGCCATATAACTTATTTCTAGTGAATATTTTTTTGGTTGTTTATTAAAAAATAACGAATTTATTGTAAGTGCATAAGTGGGTGGAATCGCCGATGACAACAAACAGACACCAACCATTTATTTTCTCAATATAATGTATTTCTTTAACGTAACGAACATATTCATTGTTAGATCTATCAAAAGTTAAATATAAAGTAAAAAAGTAATATATTGTTTATCTTAAAGTATGAAAATTAAACAAAGAAAATCAGTAATCATCTGACGATGTTTGTGTTTTTCGCGATTTTCGATTTTAGTGATTTTTGCTTTTAGCGATTTTTGTAGTTGGCGATTCCGCCCATATTTTCCACGACTAATCACATCGGTTATTAATGTAACCGATCCTGCCCATTTTTTGTCCGTCATCTCACATTAATAATAGATGACCTCAGACAAATTTGCAAATCTGTCTCTCTCTCCTAGTACTGTATATACCATATACATATTGAATAATACTTTACGTGGGAGGTGCCACTCCCATTGCTCCGATCCCCCACATTTTTTGTCCGTCACCTCATATTAATAAAAGTGACCTAAAACAAAATTTCACAGCTCTCCCAATCATAGTACTCAATATATAAGATATTAAAAATTCAATTTGTATGGGAGGTGCCACGCCCTAATTACCTATCGATATGAAATAAACCTTATGACCCATACTCATACCTACCAAATACATATAAAGAATTACTTCATATATAGATTCGAGGTGAACTTCTATAATTTGAGTTTTTCTATACAAACCAAACGCAAACGTAGAGAAGTAAGAAAATTATTGTTGGTATAGAAAATAATTCTGTTTTCTTTTCTGACAAAAAATGTCGCACTTGATTTGTACTTTTTTCGAAAAGTATAATTTTTTATATATTTTGAATTAAGAGCAACCTTATCTTATACATCAATCGAAAGGTTAGTTAGTTCTCGTATAGAAGAATTCTCGGAATTTGAGAAATTTTTCGGAATTTGAGCAACTCTTTTTTAGGAAAATGCTCGAAATTTGATATATTTTTTCTATTGTCTAATTTCTGGAATATCAGATAATTTTTTCTTTTGAAAAATTCTGAAATATTTTTTTCATAGAAATATTCTCATCTTCTGATACACTTTGTTTCCTAGAAAAATTATTATTAAAATTTTTTTTATAGAAAATTCTAGGACCCTGAGATAGTTTCCCTATAGTTAAGTTCTCGGAAACAGAGATTTCTTCCTAAATATAAATTCCCAGAATCTGCTTTATTTTTCGTATAGAAAAATTCTCGAAATCTGAGATTTCTTCCCTTTTGAATAATTTTCGGAGTGTGAGATATTTACTCAATAGAAAAATGATCGGAATCTGATACCTTACTTAAAGAAAAATTCTCGGAATATGAGGTATTTTAACCAAAAAGAAATTTTCTAATTCTGAAATATTTTTTTTTTTTTTGTAGAAAATTTATCTTTTTACAGACAAATTTTCAGGTTCTGAAATATATTTTCTTTAGATTTTTTTTTTTTTTGAATCTGCATTTGTGACATTTTTCTGCAGAAAAATTTTCAGCCTATGTTTCTATAGAAAATTCTGCACTTTAAAGAAAAATTTTCAAATCTAAAACATTTTGTTTTTTTTAGAAAAGTTTTTGAAACCTGAGATATTTTTCACATTGAAAAATTTTTGCAATCTGATATATTTCTTATGGAATAGTTCTCTAAATTTGAGATATTTATTTATAGAAGAAATATCGGAATCTGAGATTTTTTCCTTCTAAGAACATTTTCCTCTATAGGAATGAGTATCTGAAGGAAAAAAAAACTGTCGTCATATTTTATTGGGAAATACTGGTCTATTAACTGTGACCAACTATATTAAAAATTTTCGTATTGAGGGAACGAATAATCACTTTCCTCAATGCGGCAAAAATATTATGAACAAAAAGTTGTAAGATTGATCGAAGCCAGAACTAAAGCTTATGTTACAAGAGGCAAAAGCAGATTCTGGTATTGTTTTAGAGTTGTTTGAGAGGATAAAAGCATATTCCTTAGCTTAAATAAACTTACAATGCTTTTAAAGATTTTTATCAAGCACTAAGATCTCTAAACGCATGGTATAGGATATCGCGTAGTCGGTCTAGAAAGTCTATAATTTTTTACTCGTTTTTTTTTTTTTTATTTACAAAATTTTTTCTATTAAATTAACATTTGGTTATGGTTTTATTTTTTTAATGTTCATGATAATCTTCGATTTATATATAAATTTATTATACAGTAGAATCTGGAAATGTCTCAAGGGTAACTAACTTCTTTCGAACTATTGACTTTTCTAAGCGATTTTCAAAAATGAAAAAAAAAAATAATATAATAATAAACATAGACTTTTCAGTAAGAACACGTGAAATCGTTACTTCATACCATTTTATCAAGCTATTTATGCTTTTAACTGCTTCATACTTTCGAGAAGCTCACTTTAAATTATTGAACATCTTGTTCGTCATCCTTTATTAAACTCTTCGAAATCTTCGTTATCTTTGAAATTTGATTCTGGTTCCAGTCCAATCACATGTTTTTGCACAGCCTCCAAAATTTCATGACATTTTTAATTTATTTTTGAGGTGGTTGCATTAGATACGCCATAATCCAATGCCAATCGCTTTCCATGAATAACTTGATAATTTTTTTTTAAATCTCCACATTTTACTTAAATCTAATCTGATTCAAATGCTCAAAACAGAAAACAATTCGAGGAATACAATTCACTTTTTCGCATGTTAAAATTTTCGAGATTCTACTTTATTTTCAAAAATATCTGAAAATCAAGAAATTGAACGGCGGCAAATGGTTTTAGTGAACCTAAATGCATCAAAAAATACATACAAAGACAGTATACGCTAGAAAACGTATGCTGTGCAATTTTAAATCCAAAAGTCGAATAATCGACCCTTTTATTGCAAGAAAGTAGACATTTTAGTATTTGTGAAAAAAAAACCTAGTACTAAGGTGAATAACTTTTTTAATCAGCAAAGAAGTCTTAGGTGCAGAATTTTGTTAATTAAAAAATTTCATGAAAGTTGAAATTGATAGAACAAAATTTTAGAGGTTAAAAATATTTGTACGTTTTTTATTTATATATTTTTTAAATTGCGATGCGATCCAAAGAACATCACAAATATGCACCACTGTACAAAACAAAGGCTTACAAAATAACACCAACAACGTAGAAAATAAAAGATATTTGCATTTTGTAGCACGTTTTGTTTGTTGTTAAATTTTTCTTTTTCAAACAAATTTTATTATTATTTTTTGCATGCATTTACATGCTTTAACAAAAGATAAGATCCGGTTTTATAGATGCATGTGACCTACTTCCGGTGTTATTTACTTTTTTTTTTTTAATTTAACATACACACGGCTGCCTATATGTTTATATGTGCTGTTGTTGATTCTTTGCCTATAATTACAAAAAAATATTCTGATGCTGCGGCATGTGGCATGTACTGCTGCAGAATGTTTCATATTTATGTTAGTGCTACCACATATTAACAAATTGACTCGTGTTGTTTTTTATTTATTTTTTTTTGGGAGGAGTATCATTGCAATCACAACATACATTCCAACTTGCATGTTAGTAGTTTGAATGTGTATTAGGGTAACACTAAAAAGTGAAACTTCTAAAGTAAAGTAAACTAAATATATGAAGTGCAAGTAAACTAAATTTTTAAAGACTTTTTTCCGAAATAAGTTTTAATATTTATTTTTTTTTTAATTTAAGCTAACTTTTTTAAGACTTGAAATTAATGTTCGTTACACACCTTCATTGGACCATCTAGCAATTGTGCGATTTTTTCATTTTCAAATATAAAAATTCTCTTAATATATGGCACCCTTTCAAATATCATATAATACTTTATCCAACTACCACGCATGCTCCAATATTTTTATTATTATTTTTTTTTTCTCTATTTATGTTTAATTTGGTAGTTTTTTTTTTTTTTGTTTTGCTAACGAAAAGACCTAAACTAATTCAACACCTACGCTTTGAACTTTGAATAAAATTTTATGGAGTTTTATATTCAAGTTCTAAATATACTTCTGGATTTAATGTTTCCAAATGTTGACTATGTATGTCTTAAAAGATTTGACATGTTTATTGTAAAATGCAAAATATAAGTAATGAAAAAAATTCATATGTTTTGATATTTAAATATTTATGAGTTAATTGACCCAATTTTATGTTTTTTTTTTTTCTTTATGTGTTTTTTTATTTCTAATAAACAAATATTTAATAGATTAGGTATTTTTTTGCAGTGATGTTTAAAGTTAATGCCGAAAAGCCATTCAAATGACTTACGAAAAACAAACTGAAAGGCTAATATTGAGGAAATTATGTATATAAGTTGCCTATTATCCCTACATTTCTTTAAATAAATTTTTTTTTTTTTTTCAATTATATATTTATCCTTTATTTACATATTTTTACATATAGATATTGCAACAAATAATATATAGGATCTAAAGATATTACATACTTTTTATTTTATTTTTAATGATTTTTAAAGGAAAATGGGAGGAAAAAAACCTTTATATGATTTAATAAATTCAAATACTATCTGAAAATATTTATGTGCTTATAGGAGGTTTATTAGAAATAATAGACCCCTATAAGCATAAAATTTTCAATTTGGTGATTTCTTTTTAATTTTACGTTATTTCTCTACATTCTCTTAGCAGTGGGTAAGAGGAATTTTCAATTTTCGCAAAGTAATTGTTATTAATCCTTGATATGAAATCGATAATTTTTTCATAACCTGTTTCTTCATGAAGAAGATTTGTAGGATACCTCCAGTGCTTTTTATATATCATTTTAAGACATTTGTTTTGTATAATTTGTAAGCGTTTTAGGTGGCAGTTGGCAGCGTCACTTCAAATAGGACACGCGTATGTTAATATCGGCCTTATAACACTTTTGAAGAGTAGATTTTTGTTTTTGGGGTTTAGAAATGACCTTCTATTTAGTAGTGGCCATAATGCTTTAAATGATTTTATAGCTTTTTGACACGTAGCCATAATATGTTGTTTAAAAGTAAGCTTTTTGTCCAAGACAACTCCGAGATATTTGACATAATTAAGTACATTTATGGTATTATTTCCAATATGAAGATGACGTCTTGGCAGTCTTTTGGGAGATTTGTTGAACGGAAAAATAATTGCTTGGGTCTTGTTTGGATTAATTTTGATTTTCCATTTGTGAAAATATTTACTGCAATTTACAAGTCGCTTTTCCATTTTCTTCAGAAGTGCACTTGTAAGTTTGTTTGAAGAAATTAACGCAGTATCATCTGCGTAGTAAGCAACTTTCATATACTTCGGAACTTTGAAATCGGATGTATATATCGAGTAAAGCAATGGCGACAAGACTGATCCTTGAGGTAACCCTGTGGTGATGGTTTTTGGAGATGATGTTTCATTATTAATCGCAACTTTAAAGCTTCTGCCGTGAATGAAATCTGAAATAAGTTTGCATAAATATTTTGGTATATTTGCATCAAGAAGTTTAAATACTAGGCCATTATGCCCAACGGTGTCAAACGCTTTTTCGATATTCAACAATATTAGGCCCGTTGAACGTTTATTGTTTTTATTTGTGATTATTTGATTTTTAATTCTGTTTATTTGGTGAGTAGTGCTATGTCCTTTTTTAAATCCAAATTGTTCTTTAGCAACAATAGAATTGGTCGTTACAAATTCACTAAGACGAGAATGTAGAATTTTTTCAAATATTTTACCAAAGTTACTTAATAGACTGATAGGTCTGTAGCTGTTTGGGTTATTTTTTGGCTTGCTAGGTTTGTTAATAGCTATAACCTTAGCATTTTTGAAATGGTTTGGGAAATAGTTGCGTTTGATGCAGATGTTAAATATTATAACCAGTATTTTTAGAGCTTTGAGTGGTAGTTTCTTTAAGAGCAGGTTGGGAACATTGTCAAAACCAGGGGATTTTGAGGGTTTTATTGATGAGACAATATTCATTACTTCTTCAAGAGATGTATAAATTGCAGATTCAGAACTGGGATTTTCCTTCTTAAAATTATTTACTGTTGTATTTATTAGTGTATCTGCCGAGTGGTTATAGTTCGAAGTGAGGTTATTTGCTTGGACAAATGTATTTGTCAGGACTTCAGCCTTGTCCCTATCAGATGTTATTTTTGTATTTCCAACTTTGAAGTGAGCGATTTGATTTTTTCCTTTTCCTCGCAAGTTCCTGCTTATTTTCCAAAATGATTTATCACCTGGTTTTAAATTGGATAATAATTGAGACCATTTCTTATTGCGCTCCGAATTAATACTTTTATCAATCATGTTACTTAGAAACTTAGTACATTTATTATAAAAAGTTTGCTCGGCTATATTTGAAGATCGTTGGCTTTTTCTTTTAAAGCTTCTTCTTAGTTTTATATATTTCACAGTGCTTTCTGGTAATGTGTAATTATTTTGTTGAGTTATTTTAGGTGCAGACACATCCCTTGCTTCGAAAACTACATTTATAAATTTTTGGATTTCCTGGTCAATTACTGCCTTGGTATTGTATATGTATATCGGAATATAACGTGATTTTATTGTCTAAAAAATTCATTTAAATGTTCCAGTGGTTGCACTATAATCATAATAATTGAGGTCAACCTGCAAGGCCATTGACCTTTTAAGTGTACATATAATGGGGCGATGGTCTGATGGTATATTTAAAGCGGAGTTGCTTAAAATAATATCGACTGTGGATGCTTCGCGATTGTGTTGATGGGGGAATAGGGTTGGACTATTAGTATAGTGAATAAAAAAATTGCTTGATTGCTGTAGGTTGTTGAGTGCGATTTCTGCAGTATTATTTGAACGGCAACTCCATGAACAATGTTTGGCATTTAGGTCACCAAAAACTATATATTCTTTGCTGGAAGGTGTTAGGTTCAAGATATCAGCACAGAAGTTATGAGTTTATCTTGGTGAATATAACGAAGATACAGCAATAAGTCTATTCTTTATAATAACTTCAGTTGAGATGTTTTCGATTGATGAGGTGTTTAATATAAAGAGGTTTTTATGAGCGACAGATTTATGAATTAACAGAGCTACTCCTCCTCCTCTTGCATCTGTTCTGTCACTTCTATATAAATAATAATTTCTAAAGTAGGGTCTATGATTTTCTGAAAAAAATGTTTCATTCAAAGACGCTATTTTAATATTTTCTCGTTCAATTAGTATCTCAAATTGTTTTAATTTAGAAAAGTTTGAAATGCCATTAGCATTCAAGTGAAGCATTTTGAATTCGTTTAAATTATTATTATAATCCATGGGCGTATTTTACCATTGACATTACAACTTTGATTTGTTGTACTTTTGAAGTGCACCTATGCAAATCATGCATAGCTGTAGTGAAAATATCAAAAAGCTCATCAATGCTAAATAAATCGTTGTTTGTTTTCAGCTGATTAGCATATGTAGCGTTGCTGTTATTATTGATGTTATTGTTACAATTTGTGTTGTTGTTACTTAAATTTGGGAAATCAACCTTTGATTGAAATGAAATATTTTGTTGTTGCCTGCTGTTGTTATGATTTTTGGAAGTTACTCTTGTTCTAGTTTCCAAATAAAGAGAACGTAACGGACAGTTGATATCGTTTGCAGAGTGATCAGTTCTCTCTTTTCCATGTTTTTTACAATTAAAGCATGTAAAAACAACTGGTCTTTTTTGATTTGTGTTAAACGGACACACACTTGTATGATGTTGTTCTGCACATATCACACACGCAGCACTACGATGACAATGTTCACCGCCATGGCCATACATTAAGCAGTTCCAGCATTGAGTTGGTCTGCTCCTGGATTTTGATTTGTATTTTTTCCAAGAAATTATAATATTGGAAATTGTTCGTACATGTTTTAAGGCAGTTGGATTAAAATTTTTACGAACAAATTGAACTTTATAAACTGCATTATTGTTTGAACTGAATTTGGTGACTATTTCAGTTACTGAAGTAGGGGATAGGTTGTAGTTTTTTAACTCCTTGGAGATTTCCTCAGAGGTTATGCGGGGTAAACCGTGTAAAAAGTTTGTGTATAACCTATTTTCTTTGGAGCCATAAGAATGAAACTCCATCTTATTCTCTTTAAGTATTTGTTTGTAGCTATCGTACATTTTATTACTTGGAGCGAAAATTTTGGTACCAATTGAAGTACGTTTGAAAATACAGTCCTTACCAAGCAGCTTTTGTATTTCTGTAAATGAAGCGTTAGCTTCTACAACAATGGGTGGAGGTTTGTGTTCCTTAACATCGTTAATATTTGATACGGGAGTTACGTCCATATCATTGAGGCCAGCAAGCAGGCTAAATCTGTTGCTTGAAGTTGACGCGATGTTCGGGTTAACAAAACCCGGAGGAAGTTTTGTCATCTTCTTGTTCACAAGCTTTCTTTTTGATGAAGATTTGGCCCCTCGGGCCATCGCTAAATTCTTATTCCTGTTTTAAGCTGGATTGTCTAACCACGTGAGTTCAAATGAGATCAAGAATAGGCAATTGCAAAAACAAAAATATACACTTGTTTTTAATTTTAAATAGTTGTACTCTAAGCGCTTTAATTTTTTACACGACCGTTCGTAAAGAGAGTTAGATTCGAACTGTTCTTTAAATAAATAAATAATAGTATAAATATGAATTTTTTAAGGAAAAACTGTTTAGGACTTTGCTTTAGAGCCATGTATACCAATTTTTTTAATTTATAATGAAAATAATTAATTCTAAATGATCACATATCGAAATAAATAGCGACAATAAATAGGATCACCTTGAAAGGTTTAAAAAAATAATTGTTTACTTTAAAAAAGCGAACCCTTCCAAGAGAAGACTGGCCAAGTCAGTGGGGCCTCATAAGGCCATAATGGACGTGCTTTTTTTGGGACTTTTGGGAGAATTTATATTTTGCTCCCATAATTCGATATTGGGAATCATGTTAGGCCAATAGATTTTTAAGATTCTTAGCAGACAGCGGTTGATGAATACCTGTATCCTGTTAATGTCGTGCGATGTCGTGTTCCAGGATTCGCAGGCATAGAGGAGAACTGATTTCACGCAGGAAATAAATATGCTGATCATAGTTCTTTTCGAGAAAGCAGTAGACTTCTATACAGGTCGTAAGTTACCAAATGACTGGTTAGCCTTTGATATTCGGAAGGATATATCATCACTGCAGCCGTCTGTTTTTGTTAGTACGCTACCCAGATAAAAGAATGTGTTAACTTCTTCCAGCTCAACATTCTGTATTCGAAATTTTGTGTTGTTAAGAGTGTTGCAGCGCATAACCTTACTTTTCTTTATGTTTATTTTTAAACCGGCTTTTGAAGCTTCGTTCTCAAGGGATTTGAGTTTAGCTGACGCGTGTCGATAACTGTGCGATAAGAGGCATATATCATCAGCATATTCTAGGCTCTCCAGATGTTGGTTGATTTCCCATCTTATACCTCTATTTTCTACTGTAGCATTACGTATAATGATGTCAAGTACAATGTTAAATAGAAGAGGAGATAGTATACATCCTTGTCGAACACCATTTAACACATTAAAACTGTTGCTCAGTGCGTTGTCGTGGAGAACTCGGCATTTCGCATTCTCATACAAGGATTGGGTTAGCCTAATAATTTTTTGTGGCACACCTTTGCAGGCAAGAGCGTTCCATATTGCATGGTGGCTCAGGGTGTCGAATGCCTTTTCGAAATCTGTAAATATCATGTAGAGGGGAGATTGCCATTTCGCTGACTGCTCGATGATTATACGAAGACTATTGATGTGGTCGACGCCAGATTTGTGTGGGCGGAAGCCAGCCTGTTCTTGTCTGAGATCTGGGAGTACAGCATCAGCTATCCTTTTGTTTATAATGTGCGCAATTACCTTGTTGACTGCGCTAAGGACCGTCATGCCTCGCCAGTTATTGCATTCGGTAAGGTCGCCTTTTTTAGGGATATTGACTATGATACCTTCCTTTAGATGTGAGTCGAGATCACAAGTGTGCCAAAAGTTCTCGATATAAGGTAGAAGTAATTGCGCTGTGGTTCGAGAGTCAGCTTTTAACATCTCTGGGGCAATGTTATCTACTCCAGGGGCTTTATTCGTCTTCAAGGCATTGACAGCATTAATTATTTTCGTGATTTCGGGGCATTCTATGGAAATGTCTTGTCTCACTCTGTGAGTAGTGCAGTAGCATACTCTTACGGGATTTATTGTTGGATTAGATAGCATGCTAGAGTAATGCTGTCTCCATACTTTCAGTTGCTCACCTTTAGAAGTGCATAACACACCGTCGTTGTTCTTCAATGGTTTGGAGTTCAAAAAGTTTTTACCTGTAATCTTTTTTGTGATAGCGTATAGATCTCTGGACCTATGTTCTTCAGATGCTTTTTGCGCATCACTAGCAAGTTTTACATGTCATCTTCTCTTGTCATTCCTGGCACTCTGCTTCACTAACTTATCGTGATGCATATAGGCTTCTGCTAACGTTTTCTTCTCTCCACGGGTTCTAGCTCTATTTTGATTTACTTTAATATCTCTTCTTTCCAGGATTAGCTTCTACGTGTCATCAGACATCCACTGAGTTCTTTTAGGTGTTACGAAGCCTATTTGTTCTTTGGTAACATCATTAAAATTATCGTTGGTGTTTTGCCATTCTACTGGGTGTCCACTTTGCATTATTAAGCCTCTTTGCAGGTCTTCTACGTAGCTTTGAAGGATTTGATGGTTTTTCAACTTTTGCACATCATATCTGCGTCTGATGGAGTCGGGTTTGCGAATAGCCGCAACTTTTAACCGCACAATACCAACTACAAGATGGTGGTCTGTAGAACAGTCTGCACCGCGCTTGGATCGGATGTCAAGAAGACTTCTGCGCCATGACCTGCTAATAGCTATGTGGTCGATTTGGGTTTCTGTCATTCTGTCCGGTGATACCCAAGTAGTTTTATGACAGGTTTTGTGGGGGATAATGGTCCCTCCGATCACAAGATTGTTGTTGCTGCATATTTCTGCAAAGAGTTCTCCATTTTCCGATTATATTATACTCAACTGCACGCCTTCTCACTCTAGTTGCAGTCAGACGGGCGCCTGAGCCGCATTACCAGGGGATACTTGCTGTAAAACCGGAAGTAGTGAGCTGCTTGGGAAATTCAGAACAGAGGAATCGCTTTTTGCCATCCCTAAGTGGATGACAGACAGATAGCTTTCCACAAAAGTGCACCTCTGTGAAAGACACCATCCCCCATAACCGTATTTTACCTTCTTTTAATTTTGTTTCAGATAATAGGGAGAAAATTATTTGAATGCGTTTGAAAGCATTTTCTTGTGTATTTAAGCTTTTAATACAATTTTTCATCATACCCAAATTAATATGCAGCGGTGGAAGTATGAGCTTATCTTATGCCACAAGAGATTAATGGATTACATTTACATTAAGCCAATAATATTTTCTTTACGTTCTTTGAAATCTATACATATATAAAAGAGTTGCGTGACTGATTCATCATTGCCCAGCCGAAACCATGCGACCCAGAAGAAGGGTAAGAATGGTACATTTTTGCATCTTCTTAACATATTAACCTATATATATATATATATGAATTTTGGTATACAGAATCCATTGAAGACGTGGACATCATTCAAGAATGAATCTAATTGTAACGTCTAGGGGAGAAAAAATGGCCAGAAAGGGGAAAAAGTTTACATTTGTCACCTTTTAAAAAAACGAATATAAAATATAGTTTATGGATTCCACTAGAGATAAAAACATCAGAAGAGATGAACATTTTTGGAAATTCGGATGTTGAGGGGGGTAAGGAATATGAAATTTTTATATATAGTTTCCACCAGAGACACAAACATCGGCCAATAATAATTTTTTTTTAATTCGAGCCTTTAATGGGTAAAGACGGCAAAAAAATGCGAAAACCGGTACTTTTCGACTAGCAAATTTTAATTTGAAATTACATTTTCTTAAAAATATAGTAAGGAGATTATAGTCGGTCTAGGCCAATATCCTATACCAGGTGTTTAGAGAATTGGTCTTAGGTTCAACTAATTGGGCTTAGAAAATAAGCATAAACCAAATCTGAGTGGCGTTTTTATTAATTTTTTGTCTGTAGATCTGAAAAAGTTCATATCGGATGCTTTATTGACATGGAGACTAGGTCGATCCTGACCATATTTGGTAAAGTCACTTATTTCTTGCAACAACATATACATACCGAATTTGAGAAATATCTGTGCAATATTTTTATTTTTGATAGGTCTAAGTGAAGATCGGGAACCAGCTTTAAATGAATAAGAATTGTCCTAGAGGGTTTATTTTTGGTCTACTGATTAATGGATATAATAAACACACACAAACCCAATTTGGCTAAGATCTGTTTGATAATTTGGCCCTTTTCAAGTTAAGTCGATCTCATATGGGTTATTTGAATGGAGACTTGGTCTGAACGTGCACCCATTTTCGCCAATTTCAATAACATTCATCTTCATATATCAAATGTCGTTAATACACAGACGGACAGTCGGACAACATGAAACTCAAATGCAGAAGCTACAAAATGAGACCTTAAAAGAAACATATTTTTTTTTGTATCATAATAAATTATAAAAAAAATCTCATCCAATTTTTCAGATATTTATATCTGCAGTTATTTTCAAAATCAAGCTGTATATGATATATATCAATATTTAAAAAACAAGGCAGTCTATTTTGAACGCATTTTATGAATATCCATGATTATCTTGCCAATATTATTTTAATTTAATATTAAATTGTTTTTAAATGTATCTTGTATATTAATTTAACGTTTAGTTTTACAAATAAATCTTATTATTGATCTTTATAATTTGATTAATTTTCGAACCTAATATGGATAAAAAATTGGTACATTAATAGAGAAGTGGCATGCCATGGCAATATATTGGAAACTTATTTAATTCTAAATTTCGAAATTTTGTGTTTAAAATTTCGCGTTAGTCCTAAAATTATGATCTTTTTTGAAATCACTCTTTGGTGTGTTCTCTATTGCAAGATAACAAATTTGTTAAAAATAATACAATTAAAAACAAGTAAGAAAATAATAGTCGGTCTATACCGACTATACGATACCCTATACCATGCGTTTAGAAACCCTATCTCTTAGGCCCAACTAACTGGACATTGAAAATAAGCAAAAAACCAAATTTGAGTGGGATTTTTATTAACTTTTTGGCTGCAGATATGAAAAAGTTCATATCGGATGCTATATCTATAAAGGGACTAGGTCCAAAAATGGACCGATCCTGATCATGTTTGGTAAAGTCTCTTGTATTTTGCAAAAATATGTACAAACAAAATTTGAGAAGAATCAGTGCAATATTTTTGTTTTTTAATAGATTTAAGTGAAGATCGGGAAGCAGCTCTATATGGGGTCAAAGGGATCATTTTTGGACTACTCATTAGTGGATATAATGAACGCATACAAACCCAATTTGAGTAAGATCTATATGACAATTTGGATCTTATGGCAATTTATGTCGATTTCATATGGGTAATTCGTATGGGGGCTAGGTCTGAACATGGACCGATTCTCATCAATTTCAATAGCGTTCATCCCATGGCCGATAAAAGCTTACATACCAAATTTCGTCAAAATATATTCATATTTGCGACCTGCAGTTTGATTACAAGCTTTACGTGGACACACAGACAAACGGACGGACATTGTTAAATCAACTCAGAAAGTGGTTCTGATTCGATCGGTATAATTAAAGATGGGTCTAGGTCAAATATTTTTGGTTGTTACAAACAGCAGCACAAAGTCATTATACCCAAACCACATAGTGGTATAGGGTATAAAAATAAATAAACGAAAAAACAAATATTTTTCTGAGTGATGCCAAAACAGTGGAAACTTTTGAACTTCTTTATCAGAGTTGATTAAAACAATAAAAATAGAAGAAGGTGTGAAAGAAAATGTAAAAAATCTTAATAAATCTTTAAATATTTATAGATTCTGACGTTTTCTTTTAATTATTTTATAATAATGGGAAGAATAAAGTTTTATTAAAAGTTAAAAACCAGAATAATACATGATTTTCTGCTGGTCTTAAGCAAAAGAAAATTTGTGTGAAATATTCTATGAATAAATTCATAGTTTCATTTTACGGCACAGGCCCCATAAAATGATTCAAAGACAGGATAAATTAATAGCAAGAAAGATCAAAAAATTATATTTGAAGATGTCATTAACAATCTTAAAGTAAAACTATGTGCTCGAAGTGTTTGCGGACGAACAATTGAGGCTGAACTTGATTGTTACCGTCCTGTGAGTAAACCAGCGATATCAAAGAAAAATCGTCTGGCTAGCATAAATCGTGCTAAAGAACACATATACTGGAATTATCATACTGTTGGCAAACAGTGTTGGCAAAAAAAAAAAAATATTTAGAGTTCCATACAAAATTGCCTATACCCGGACATATTCAAGTGCTTTGGAGGTTTTACTATAGAGCAATTATTTTTAAAATTTGAACGAGTTTGCAAAAGGTATTCAGAAATTGGTGAAATTCGGTAACATTGTTTGCTTTGGTAACCTTAAAAAAAATGGAGAAGGATTTTTTTTTAAACGGCTGTATCTTTTGAACCGTTAGTTCGATTTTTCTCGTACCCCATTCTTAGCACTTGTTCCCTTGCCATACGCTTCACAGTGCCTCCAACTCCATCACACGGCCCCTTTCCATGGGAAGTCCCAAAAAATGCAACTCTGCTTCCATTCCAAAATCGTCTTTGTGGAGTCTTACATTCAGAAAATTTTTCTTATTTTTATATTGTGAACCTGCACCATCCGTAAAATAAATGATTTTCTTTATTTTACCGGGAGTGCTCTCTACACTGCGAATAAATGCGTTCAATTTTCTCAAGAAAAAATGTACTGCATTTGCATCATGAATCATTTCATCGGATATAACAACCAAACTGTGATGGACTAGCAGTGATTTTGAATCTCGATGATAGACTACAAATAGGTGTTGCCTGTAAATTGCTCCAATGAAAAGATTGAACCTATATAACCCAAATTTGATGATATGAACAATTAAACATAATGAATGACTTAATGATTAATTCTAAAAATTACCTCATTCGCATGTAAAAACGAAAAATTTTCAGCACAATCTCCAATTACCAGAACTTCATCTGGTTGTAAAACAGATTTTCTGTACTTTATGTATTCATTTTGAGATTTTGCGATATAATGATGATATGAAAATTTTGCAAGCTGATCAAAAAAATATTTGCATAATTGGTTAACCGATTTAAGGATTATATTCAAGTTGCAACGATCTGTTGTTGCCCATCATTTGATTGCGATATACTCATTCTCAGTTTGCTCTAACAATGCTTCAACTTCTTCTTTAAAAGCAGACATATTTTCACAATCCGAACAGATTCTCAAAAAACATTTAACGGACCCATTTGAGCATGTAATTTTTGCCACACAATCAACTTCACTTAAAAATCCAAGATCCGATGGAATTTTTATTGCTTGAAGAAGCATTTGAAAGTTCTCATGAATAGCGCACAAACATACTTTGTGTACACCCTTCGAATTCGGCAAAACACAATTTTCGGGTCGAAGAGTATAAAATTTCGAAATTGATATTTTTTCTTCTGGAAAATCTGATTGAAACCGGAAAAACGCCTCATTCAATTTTTCCTTAACTCCGTTTTGTTTTACGATCGTATAGTCCTTTATTCCGGGCATTTGACGATTAATTGAATCGCTCAAATAAAAGTTTGTAACTTTTTGAACCAAATTTTCATTCGTAGATCGCCATATGATGAGTGGTGCCAAATTTTTGCACAATTCGAGCTGGGGTCCATGATTTTGGCAACATTGTTAAAATTTGGTTTTTTTCGTTTTTGTCGTATGCTCGGAAGTATATTTACCTTTAAGTTGCCCAATTATTTCTTGATAATTATTGTTTTCGACTTGAAACTCATCTTCAAGACTTGATAATGTATCAGTATTAAAAATTCTTCTGCAAATTTCAGTGCAAACACGTTTTGCTTCCTCTTTTCGATTTCCAACTGGGTTCTACACACGTCCACACTACACTGTTTAGCTCCAATGAAATTTAAGAGTTTGTTAAGCTCGACTATAATATTTCTATTATTTGGCAAATAACGAGGGTTTGAAGCATCATTCTCTTCTTCTAAAATTGATTTCAAAATCTTGGGCGCATGAAGCATCATTTTCCAATTCTTGAGCTTCGATGATATCAATAGATGGGACATTTGGCAATTCGATGGAATTATTAATAGTTTTTCGACGAATATTCAACAAGCAACTATAACAAATTTTCGCACTGGGTAAAATTGAATCTTTAATGTTTTTGATCTTAATAAAATCGTCACTTTTAACAGAATATGGTTTGCTACATTTTCCTTTTTTCGATAATGGTCGACAACGCATATATTCTACTATTTTACCCATATTGGAAAAATTTGTAATTAAAGTTAAAAAACAACAAATAAATGATTTAATTCAAAGACAGAATAACAACTTCTGATAATTTTGCACAATGATTGAGAAATGAGAAATTGTTAAAATTGACAGATAATATAAAGAGAATGTGTATTAAAACGCCTACTACGATTTTTATATACGAGAAAAATAATCTTCCATTGATGACTTACAAATCCGATTTTTTTTGTAAATATCCTAAATTGTTTTTATTTAATATCTTCAAATATATCCTTGCTAAAATCCAAACATTTCAATAACCCAAAAAGTGTGGATCGTGTAATTTATTCCATTAATAGAACATATTTTAGGCTATCTCTGAAAAAAGTTTGGACACAAAACTTTTTTGAAAAAGCACATTTTCAAAAACTTTCCCGAAAATTTTTTAATAATATAATATAAATATTTTTTAAAATAATTTTTGTACTAAATATAATCTTTTTCTTACTCAAAGCTGTTAAAATTACCAGAATCGAACAAACGGTTCAAAAGATACAGCCGTTTAAAAAAAATCCTCCTCCATTTTCCGAGCTGGATATTTCCGCCATCTTGTGATTTTTCAAAAAAAAATTTTTTTTTGATTTTTATTTCAGGTAACCAAAGCAAACAATGTTACCAAATTTCATCAAGTTCTGAATACCTTTTGCAAAATTGGTCATTTTCATTTAAAAATTAAAAATAAATGCTCTATAATAACATAAGAAAATCGTTCGGTACAAGAATCATCCACCCCCCAAGACCATGACTATCATTTTATTCCACAGCGTTATTGTATAATAAATGTTTCCATTGTTTTGTCAGTAGCATAAAAATGAATACATTTAATATAACATATATCTTCTTTGTTAGATAAATAAATTATACAAATGTTTAAATTAATAAAAGAGTTTTTAATTTTATGATCAAACTTTTTTGGTAAGTCGTCAAAAATATATCTGTGGTCACAAGCGATAACCGCCTAGGTCGACTTAAGAACGATTTGAGTTATGTATGCTATCATGTTCTAAAAAAAATTTTACGTAAAATCCCCATTTCTCTAACACTGTTTATTAAAAAGTTATTAATTAAAACATACTGACCTAAGTCGTAATGAAGCCCCATTACATTTATATAAAAAGTTATTTTTCTCAAAAGCATGATTTTCGACTTAGGCGGTTAATGCTTGTGACCACAGATATTTTGTTTAAAGCTTCCATCGTATTGTCAATCACACCATAATTCTTATTTCTTTTTTTTTTTTTTTCATTATCATGGTTTAAATAATTAATATATTTGTTAGGCCCACAACGTAACGGGTATACTGCTTGTGTAACCTAACATAATCTAATATTGTTATTAAATTATTCGATTTTATTTATTCAGTTAATTCAGTTTTAGCTCGTATTGTCTTGGTACAGGAGATTGAGTCGACAAACAGTCGTATATTAGGAGATATCTCAACATAAGAGCGACTTTTTTAGTTATATGAACTTATTTAGTCTTATCATAAATATCAGAGGTTTGAAAAATATTGGAATATCATCCAATATCCCAAAATGAGCAATTTCACGCAATATTTCTTACGTCAATTTTACTGAAATTTTATTATTAACTTATATTTAAGCACACATTTTCTAAATAAAAAAAAAAAATAATAACAAGGATTTATTCTGTCGATGAGATCCAAGAGAAAATTAAAAATGATGTTGATGCTATGAGACACGCTTTTCTAAAAATATACACCAGCAGGTCTACCCATTATTCTTCTAAACAATTTAGTAGTCATGCTCATTATAATCAGTTAATGTGTTTATTAAGTCTTTTACCAATTAGTTATTACAATTTATTATTTTCATTAACTGCCATACACATAAATATTCGAAATTCAAACAATAATAAGTCTGTCTGTTATGTTGACTTTTCAGATTTCTTGTCACAAATGATTATAATAGTTAGTTGTTGCTTTTGCTGTTGTGGTAGTTTATAATAGTTTATTTGTTGCTGTTGTTGACAAATGGACTTTTATTATTATTTTTAGTATTTCAGTGAAGTAATTAAAATTGAATTGAATCCGCTTAATAACAAGGAATTGCGGCAAAAAGAAAAATAATAATTAAAGCGAAGCAAATACTTAATTTGAAATTATTATAGAAATGTTTTTTCTTATAAAGATATTTACAATCGTTTTTTTGTAAAGATATTTGCAATCGTTACTTTGTATCATAATTTTCATCTTTATATTTTAAAGTTTGTTTTTTAAGTCTTTTGTTTTTCAAAGAAAGTAACTTAGATATTTATACCCTATACCACTATGTGGTTTGGGTATAATGACTTTGTGCTGCTGTTTGTAACTTCTAAAAATATTTGACCTAGACCCATCTTTTATTATACCGATCGAATCAGAATCACTATCTGATTCGCTTTAACGATGTCCGTCCGTCCGTCCGTCTGTGTGTCCATGTAAAGCTTGTAATCAAACTGCAGGTCGCAAATATGAATATATTTTGACGAAATTTAGTATATAAGCTTTCATCGGCCATGGGATGAACGCTGTTGAAATTGGTGAGAATCGGTCCATGTTCAGACCTAGCCCCCATACAAATGACCCCTATGAAATTGACTTAAATTGCCATAAGATACAAATCTATATATATAAAATTCATTTTCTGTTTGTTTGTTTGTTTGTTTGTTTGACCGCTATACAAATTTTTATTATTTAACGGATTTCCCTGAAATTTTGTACACACGATCTCTATAACCCAGGAAAGGTCGCCATATACTTTTTACCGGCCACGCCTACTTTTACGCCCACTTTTTATGTAAAATTCCTTTTCTGTTTTATTCATATTTGTTCATTATACAAATTTTTATTTGTTAACGGATTTCTCTGAAATTCGGTACACACGATCCCTGTACCCCAGCAAAGGGTACCGTATACGTATTATCGGCCACGCCTACTTTTACGCCCACTTTTTATATACAATTCATTTTCTGCTTTTTTGGTACACAGGATCCCTGTACTCCAGCTAAGGTCACCATATGCTTCTTAACGGCCACGCCTACTTTTACGCCCACTTTTTATATACAATTCATTTTCTGCTTTTTGGTATATTTGTTCGCTATATAAATTTTTATTTTTTAACGATTTTCTCTGAAATTTGGTACACACGATCCCTGTACTCCAGCTAAGGTCACCATATACTTCTTACTGGCCACGCCTACTTTTACGCCCACTTTTTATATACAATTCATTTCCTGCTTTTTGAAATTTGGTACACACGATCCCTGTACTCCAGCTTAGGTCACCATATGCTTCTTATCGACCACGCCTACTTTTACGCCCACTTTTTATATACAATTCATTTTCTGCTTTTTTGTATATTTGTTCGCTATACAAATTTTTAATTGTTAACGATTTCCTTTGAAATTTGGTACACACGATCTCTGTACCACAGGGAAAGTCACCATATGTTTTTATCGGCCACGCCTACTTTTGCGGCCACTTTTTTAATTTTTTAAGGGTTTCGCTCGAATTTACTGCACATTATTCTCAAATCCCAGGTAAGGTCGTCATATACTTTTATCGGCCACGCCCACTTTTTTTAATTTTCTATATATGCTTTTGTATTTGTTCATATTTTAATTTTTCAATGGACTTCCCAAAAATTTTGTACTTAAATCTCTTTACTTACTACTCTTGAGTTTACATCATTATGAAATGAAGATTTTAAATCAACCTATTACAAATTTTCCCGTCTTATCTTTTTTACTATATGAGTTGCAACACCCCAAAATTAGTGCAGATTTATTTCATAGGTTCACTACCTGTGCAGGATTATTCCGATTATAAATATTTGCATCTCGCCTTTTTAAATACAATGGAAAACAAAATATTACATTTATTTTCATCTTGCCTTTTGGCTACATTGCAAAGCAACCTATTACAAATATTTCCATTTCATCTTTTTCACTATATAAATGAGTTGTAAAGGTGAAAAAATAACTATTTGCAATTGTACCTTGCACATGAAAGCAGAGCATATAGGCCGTACTACCTCAAATGCAAAAAGGCTTAAACAAAACAAAACTCTAGAGAATCTGATCAGACCCAAATTCGTATCGAGTCTCAACGAGTTAGACAATCTGAGTCGAGAAATGCCGAAACACCTAAGCAAACCCAATAACGTCTTGAAGCCCAAAGATCAAGACAAGCTTCGTAAGAGAAGCGGAAATGCCTGAATCTACTCCAGTGCGTCTAGAAATCCAGCAGCTAAGCCAAGCTTAGTCGAGGGAATCTGAAACTCCGGAAACGACTCAATAATGTCTTCAGGCCCAACGGATAAAACAAGCTAACTCCAGGGAATGTGAAACTCTTGAAACGACTGTAATATCCCTACCAGAAGACTTTTGTAAGTTGGTTTTTCATTGCAAGAGATGGTACAAAAAGTTGTTCCTAACATAACGTACATAAGAGGCCCATCTCTTATGGTAGCAGGTATCAACTTAGAATCTCCCTGTTTTTCTCATAGACAATTATTTGTCGCCTGCTCCAGAGTTGGGAGCCAGCACAAGCTTTTCGTATATGCACCAGAAGGAAAAACCAGAATTGCTGTATATCCCCAAGCTCTAGAATAACTAAAATTCGTAACTTTTAGACATAATACACTCAAAATAATCCATGATAAGTTGTAGTGGGAAGCATGCGCTCAGCACTTAGCCCCCAATGCACAAATTCCCCAAAAAATTAACAAATTCCCCAAATTTTTAAATAAAGGTCCCCAAAAGAAATGAACAAAATCTCCATACTGCTCTCTTTAATAGCATAATTTCGATACGCGAAAGCGGCGCGCGGCGCGCGGACGCGACGTGATGCGCTCGCGGAACACAGTTGCGCTCAAATATTGGATGATCTGTAAAATAAAATTTGGCAATTAAAATAGGTTGACAGCAACTGCGCGGCAACAGTGGTATGGCTGCCAAACGCGCGGACCACGCCGCGTGGGGCGCTGACGCGATGCGATGCGCTCGCGGAACACAGCTTCTCCCAAATATCGGATGATCTGAAAAATAATATTTGGCAATTAAAATAGGTTGACAACAACTGCGCGGCAGCACTGGTGTGGCCGCCAAACGCGCGGAAGCGGCGCGCGGACGCGGACGCGACGCGCTCGCGAACACACTCAGCTAAAATATTGTAATGATCTGAAAAATATATTTTGGCGATTAAAATAAGTTGACTACTGCACGGGTGTAGCTGCCAAACGCGTGGTAGGGGCGCGCGGACGCAGACGCGACGCGCCTACGGCACACAGCTCAGCTAAAATATAGGAATGTTCTGAAAAATATATTTTGGGATTCAAATAAATTGACGACAATTGCGCGGCAGCACGGGTGTAGCTGCCAAACGCGCGGACGCGGACGCGACTCGCTCGCGGGACACAGCTCAGTGAAAAGTCTTATGATAAATTTTATCTACGTATGTGCAATAATTACTATACATATACTATAAGCAGTTGCTTAAAGCAACATTGCGGCACAATATTAAACGTCGCATTCATTTTCTGTTTTTCTTTGACGTCTCTGCTCAATGATGATCACATATTGAATAAAGTAATTCAATTTTTAAAAGTTCTGATTCCTTTAATTTGCAAACGATTCCGTTATATTTGATGTTTACAAATTAAATAAAATTCAAAAAAAAAAACTTAGGGCGGTTTCGCAGCTTATTTTTGAAGTATTTTTGCTGTAGCGTCTTATAAAAAAAAGTTCTAAATTAAAAAATCACAAAATTTTAAATTTAAATAAAACATGAATTTGTTCCCCCAAAAAACGTGAACATAGGGAATTTTTTCACCATGAACAAATTCCCCAATCCCATAAAAATTTTTTGGGAGTAAGTTAATTTTTTTGAGGAATGGTTCATCGGGGACTAAGTACTCAGCGCCTGGTAAGCATAGGGAATCATTTTTCAAGTCAAAGCCCTTTGGATCCCGGGCAAGACCGGGTAAAAACAGCTAGTTATCATATAAATCTTATTCAAATTGGGTTTGTATGTGTTTATTACATCCATTAATCAGTAGTCCAAAAATGATCCCTATGGGACAACTCTTAGTCATGGGCCCCATATAGAGCTGCTTCCCGATCTTCACTTAAATCTATCAAAAAACAAAAATATTGCACTGATTCTTCTCAAATTTTGTTTGTATATATTTTTGCAAAATACAAGAGACCTTACCGAACATGGCCAGGATCGGTCCATTTTTCGGCCTAGTCCCCATATATATATAGCATCCGATATGAAATTTTTCATATCTGCAGCCAAAAAAATTAAGAAAAATCCCACTCAAATTTGGTTTATGTTTATTTTCTATATCCAGTTAGTTGGGTCGGAGAGATAAGGTCTCTAAACGCATGGTATAGGGTATCATATAATTTTCTTACTTGTTTTAATTTTTAAAGGATTTGAACATTAGTTAATTTTCTTTGTTTTTTTCTTCATAATTAGTAATTTATTTAGGATATTGTTTATAGTAAATTTAAAAAAAAAATCTGTTTAGTGTGTTGATTTCCTGACCCACTCACTTATTTACTTTACAGCAACTATATTAATATTTACATTAAACTAACACTTCGAAATTTTATGATATTTTCCAAAGAAATCTCATAACTTTTGTGATGTGTCAATCTCTGGATTGGCATTCTTCATTTTAATACGAAAATATTTACTAAGTTTATGACTACACTGGCTGCTGGTGCTACCACTACCTCTACTGTTGTGTTTATTTTGTTGTTAGATATCATAAAATCATTGTTATATGATATGATTTATGGCGAAGAGTTCGAAAACTAAGCCAAAAGGTAAATTTTGCTGACTACGAGTAGTAAATTTTTAAAATTTAGTACATCGAGTTAATAATAAATTCAATGTATACGAACTGTAAGTTCAAAGACAGTTTTAACACTCAGGCATCTTTTTTGAATATCTTTGCATTAGTCAGGTTTTGAAGTAATGTATTTATTTAATAACATTATAATTCAGTAATTTTTAAAATAATTTTTTAAATAAATTTAGAATAAATTTTTTTTCTGATGCAACCAGAGCCATACAATGTTTTGTTTTCCATTTTCCGTCTCTCTCTCCTTTCTATCTGTCAGGCTAGAGCATTTGTAAAACAAATTTTTTTCAGAACAATTTCTGGAAAACTCGGAAAATTGCTGAAAATTTTTTCTGAAAATTCGGAATATTCTACATTTTTCCTAAGAGGTAATTAGCACAAATCAAATCGGCAAATAATTTTTCGATGGCATTTCCGCCTTTTCGGAATGTTCCATGGAATCTTCCGCCTGAAGTATATTGCAGATTAAATTATTATGCAGAATAAATTTGTGCGCCAAACTTCACCTCTCGGTGAAGGGTATATGTGGGTTTTCAAACATTGAAAGAAAGAAATAAAAAATTAATGAGACTCTGGCCTCAAAAATAGAAAGAACTGGGATTTGTACTAGGCCGTAGTGAATAGTGAATTAAACAAGCCAATCTATACTAAAATAATAAAGAGGTAATGTTTGTAGGAGGTAATCTCCGTAGCTATTCATCAGATCTTCCTGAAATTTTCCCAGGGTCTTACTGCGGATATGGGAAGTGCTATAGTCTATATTTTTTTGAAATACTTTTAGTGGGCATGGCACCTCCCTTACAAAGTAAATTTTTAATATCATATATATTGAGTACCATGATAGGAAGAGCTTTGCAAATTTTTGTGAGGTCACCTACTATTAATGTTAGTAGCTATGCCAGAAATGGGCAGGATCGGATAAGTGGGCGTGGTACCTGGCATACAAAGTAATTACTCAATATCATATACCTCGAGTACTATGACAAAGACAGTTTTGTTTTAGGTCATCTATTATTAACGTGAGTAGTCAGATAAAAAAATGACCAGGATCGGACAAAGGGGCGTGGTACCTCCATACAAAGTAAATATTAAATGTCATATATCTGGAGTACTGTAATAGTGAGAGCCTTTTTTTTTTATTTATTAAGTCTATGGTAAAACCTTACAGACTGTTAAGTATAATACAGAGAAAAAAAAATATAATATATACAAATCCTTAAATCAAAAATTTGAGATTATGTATTTACAAATAATATAATATTGCATTTAATAATATCATCATTTAAAGAAAAATCAATTAAATTGTATAGATCATTGAAATCATGGCAAATTCTTCTAAATGGATCAGCATCGGCAAACTTTTGACGACAGATTGGGATAAACAGTGGAGTGTAAAAACGTGTTGACCATGCCGGAACGTTCATGGAGATGTTGTCCATAAGAAAGTTTGAGCATATGTCGCCTCGAATTAAGTTAAATAAAAACATAACATTAAGCATTGTTCTTCGGCTTTTTAAAGACGGCAGTTTAATTTGAGAAAGTCTAATTGTATATGATGGCAGATTGACAAAACTTGGATAAGAACGTCTTAAGCAGAAAAGGAGAAATTGCTTCTGGACCGATTCAATTTTGACACTGCGAATATTAGATAGTGGATACCAAATAACAGACCCGAATTATAAAATTGGTCTTACTAGGGAGATGTATAGTTGTTTGGTAACTGTAGGGTCATTGGATTCCTTTGCCCATCTTTTAATGAAGGACAGTACACCACGTGCTTTAATAATTATCATCGAAATGTGTTGAACAAACTCTAATTTGGCATCTAAAAGAACACCCAGATCCAGGATTTTATTTACTTGCTCCAACTGGTAATCTCCAAATTTGTAACAACCAAATTCACCTAATTTTCTAGTAAAGTGCATGTGTTTGCATTTTTTTAAATTTAATTCCATTAAATTTATGTGGCACCATCTATAAAAATTATTTAGATCATGTTGTAGGTGAATTTGTTCACAATAATTCTTATAGCTTAAGAAAATCTTGACATCATCAGCATACATAAGAACATTTGAGGCTTTTATTATACTTGGTAGATCATTTAGAAAAAGAGTAAATAAAATTGGTCCAAGATGACTTCCTTGAGGCACACCAGATTTAACTATAATATTCTTTGAAGTAGTATTATTAAAATAAACACGTTGATTTTTGTTGATCAAGTAAGATTTTATCCAGCTTATGCTGTTTGCTGTAAAGCCCATCAAATATAATTTTTTGAGTAAAAGATCATGATTTACTTTATCGAAAGCTTTACTGAAGTCAGTATAAATAACGTCGGTATGTAGCCCATTGACGAAACCCCGATTTACCAAAGTTGTAAGTTGTAAAATATTAGTTGAAATAGAGCACCCCTTACGAAAACCATGTTGTGAGTGTGATATTATAGAAGAAACCTGATGACAGAGATTATCCGTTAAACATTTTTCAAATAGTTTGGGAATAGCACAAAGCTTAGCTATTCCTCTATAGTTAGCTACATTCGATTTGTTTCCAGATTTAAATAAAGGAATAATATATGGATCTTTCGATAATATAGGAAAATGCCCATGTTTAATGGATGAATTAAATAAAATGCATAATGGAACAGCCAAAGTTTGGGCGCAGTTGATTAAAATGCAGCTAGGAATACCGTCAGGTCCTCCGTTGGTTGAATTCTTGAATGTTTTTAAGTTAGTTTTGATATCCGAAGTCTTTATAAAAGGAAATGAAATTGATTGATGTTCCATAACTGGAAATGGATATATGTTTGAAATGTCATATTGAACATCAGAGTAAGTTGTGCTAAAAAAAATCAGCAAACATATCGCTAATAACTACATCATCACGGGATTCACGATTAAGATACTTCATTTCAGTTGGATATCCAGTAGATTTCCTTCTAGAGTTTACAAATTTATAAAATGATTTTGGATCTCTCTTCAAATTTATTTTCATAGTTTCCATGTAATTCTTATAAAGTTTTGTATTTAGAATATTATACTCTGCACGTGTAACTGAATATTTCGTATAATCAGATAAAAGACCAGACACTTTATATTTTTTGTGTCGTTTATTTTTTAAGTTTTTAAGACTCGACAATTGTTTTGTGCTCCAAGGAGGGCCAGAGTGGTTGAAAACAGTAAACTTCGGAATGCATTCATTCATATAAAATAGAACAGTTTCGTAGAATAACTTGATCGTTGTATTGATTGATGTGGGAGAACCAGATGTAATAGATAATAATTGGAGCCAAACAGTATTACTGAAGTAATAATTTAAATCGTTGTAATTTGTTCTTTTGCTCCTTGGGACTTTGTGTGAGTCCTTTCATTACGATGCGGGGGAAGGGGGGTGGGAAGGGTATTATAATAAAGAGGTAGTTTGTTTGCTTGTAGGAGATAATCTCTTTAATTACTCATCTGATTTTAAAAATGCTGGTTCCAATATTTAGAATGGTCCTTAAGAATGGACATAGGCTATAAATTTTTTGATAGTTTTAGTAGGCGTGGCCCCTCCCATTTATAATGAACTTTTAATATCATAGATATTGAGTACTATGAAAGAGAGAGCTTTGCAAATTTGTGTGAGGTCACCTACTATTAATGTTAGTAGCCATGGGCGGAATAGGATAAGTCGGCGTGCCACCTTCCATAAAAAGTAATAATTCAATTCTATACATCTCGAGTACTATGATAGAGACAAATCAACGACCGGGATCACACCAATGGCCGTAACACATAGTAATTATTAAATACAATATATCAGGAGTACTGCAAAAGTGAGAGCCTTGCGGCTCTGCGCGAACCATAAGTTACTCATGTGATTAGTTGAACATACAATGGGCGTTATCGGAGCCCACTGGAATAGCTATTACAAGGAAAGTATATAACATACTCGTATAAATATATAATATATATAAAATCGCCAAAATTAAAAATCGCCAATTCAGAAATCGGCAAAACCGAAAATCGCGAAAAATAAAAATCGCCAATAACAAAAAGCTTCCAAATCAAAAAAGGGCAAAATCAAAAATCGCTAAAATCAAAAAAAACCAAAATCAAAAATCGCTAAAGTTAAAAATTGCTAAATGAAATTCCAAATTCAAGGCTAATAGTTAAGTGTTGCCAAATTTAATTTGAAAAATCCATGTTCTTCTCATGGGCAGCTGTATGTACCTTGCTCCAGAGTAGAAACGCCCAAAAATTTGATAATTGCAGAACTGAATGAAAAAGCAATAAATATTGTATATCAGCAGGCATTGAAATAAAAAATATAAAATAAATTAAACAAAATATTTCAATTGCACAATACAAACTTCGTAGGAAAAATTGCCAATAAGTATCGGTAAGTCGTAGCGAAGCGCGACAGGTCACACTAGTGTTTTTATAAAATTTAAATGAATTTTTAAATAATTCAACATTTTAACTGAGTAGCAGAAGGATGGATCCAATATACCCTTCACAAGGTACCATGTCTATTGTTCAATCATATTAGTCTATCTATAATATTAATAGGCTAGGCGATTTCTTGTGTCCGATGTTTTGTTCCACCCGATTTTGACCAAACATATATTATTTGAAAGGTATTTCTATTTAGCCATTTTGCAGATTTATAGATTTTTAAATTTTTTTTAAAGTTACTACTAATACATACAAAAAATTATACAATGCTATATGTGTCTTTATTAAATTTGTTAATGTGTTTGTAATAAAAATGAGTTTGTTTTTTGTGTTGATTTTTGAATTGGCTATAATTGATTAGCATACTTTTAGGGTCTTTATTTAATGAAAAAATAAAATTTCCTAGAATTTGCACTCGAATTTCGAGGGCTGGAATCTGCTAGTTGCAACTAATACTGTAATTAATATGCACATTTTTAAATTTGTTTCAAAACGTCAAAAGTCTTTCAAAAGTCTTTATTTGTTGTACCAAATCAATTTGCCATCAAAGTGATTCCCTTCGATATAATTGAAGTATGGCAACGTTTTTACTACTCCTAGAAACTGTTTTTAAAGTCGATTTCTGGAATGGTCTTCAAAGTGATGCCCGGGTTGGTTTTTTTAGTTTATTAAGAAGTCACACAGAGATAAATCAGGCCAAATCAGTTTTCGCATGGTATGAGCCAAGAAGAACCTATGAAACGATGTATTATCATGGTGCAAATAGCTTCATGAAAATAACGCAGACCGACGAAAGGGATTTTTAATGCACCACACCACGATAATCGAAGAAAACAGTTACTATGACTTCGATTTTGAACGATTTAGCGTGGTCTTTCACTTTCTATACGATATTCACTTGATTGATCGGCTGTTTCGGAGTCATCGTTATAAATTAAGATCCCATCACCTTTAATGATGAATTTCAATTCGTTCTATTAGTCAGGAAGCATTGTTTCAGAAATATTAATGCGATGTTCTACTTAAAAAAAATGGCTTTAATTATTCCACTTTAAATGTCATCAGTATCAGCAAGATTTTTAATTTTTAGTTAACAATTTTTCAGCACTAAAAGTCCGACGGAACGAATTTTTAATGATCACACCACGTTAATCGAAGAAAACTGTTAATATGACCTCGATTTTGAAAGATTTTGGGGTGGTCTTGCACATTTTTCACGATATTGTCTTGATTGATCGTTTGTTTCGGGGTCATAGTTATAAATTGAGATCACCTTTAATGATGAATTTCATTTCGCTCTATTAGTCAGAAAGCATTGTTTGAGGAATATTAATGCGGCGCTCTATTTAGAAAAAATTGTGTTTCTGGAACCAGTCAAGAATTGACGCGTTTGAGTCTTAAAATATCTTTTAAAATGGCTTTAATTACTCCTTTTGAAATGTCATCAGTATCAGCACGATTTTCAATTTTTAGTCTTCAATTTTTCAGCACTAAAACTTCGATTTACTTGACGTGTTGTTCATCAATTCATGTTTTTTGATCTATCCTATTGGAATATTTCTGTCACTTTTTCGCCACAGCCTGGTCACCGAACACCTTCTATGATTCGAGCGTGGTTCCAGAACCACCCGCCCTGCCAAAGAAAACACAACAAATTTGTGAAAAATTACTTCTCAACATAATCTCCTTTTAACTCGACACAATTCTCTCAGTAATATTCAACTGGCAGATTCCAGCCCTCGAAATTCGAGTGCAGGTTCTAGGAAATTTTATTTTTTCATTAAATAAAAACCCTAAAAGTATGCTAATCAATTATAGCCAATTCACAAATCAACACAAAAAACAAACTCATTTCTATTACAAACACATTAACAAATTTAATAAACACACACATAGCATTGTATTATTTTATGTATGTGTTAGTAGCAACTTTAAATTCAATTTACTCAAAATAAAGGAGAAAATTTAAGGATCTGTAAATCTGCAAATCGGACAAAAAGAAATACCTTTCAAATAATATACGTTTGGTCAAATTCGGGAAAAATCGGTAGAACAAAACATCGGTCACAATAAATCGCCTAGCCTATTAATATTATAGATTCCTTCGATAGCCCGTTTATAGTAAGAAATGTGTAGCTCCTTAAAATAGCTAGCAACCGCAGACTCCACCTCTTCATGGTTGGCAAATCTTTTACCACCGAGCCATTTTTTCAACTTTGGATATAGAAAATAATCCGAGAGAGAGCTAAATCTGGCGAATTAAGTACGTAATGAAAAAATTCGACCTTTAATTCATGGTTTCTGGTCACCGCAATAGTGGATGGTGAACTGGTGCATTATCTTGATAAAACAACACTTTCTTTTTGGCCAAATGAGGCCTTTTTTCCTTAATTTCATCACTTAAACACTGCACAAAGCCAGCATAGCATTCACCGTGGATTGCTTTTCCTTCAAAAAGATAATAACTAAAATATATCCCACGGCATCTCCAAAATCAGACGTCATAACTTTAATTGCAGATGGAGATGTCTTTGCTTTCTTCGGACACTATTTTCGCATTTCAAGTGTGAAGTAGTGGACCCATGTCTCATCCATAATTACGAATCGATTCAAAAACTTGGCCTTATTGCGGTGAAACATCGCCAAACACTCTATTAAGACAGCCTCACGACGCTATTTCTATTCTATTGTTGGTAATTCCGTGCAAGGGTCAACCTTAGATGCAATTTTAAAATTTTAATTTAAATAATTTTTATTGATACCATTTCAAAGAAAATGGTTCAAATGGAATGGAAATATGACAATAGTTTGTTATATGCAGTTTTGAATATTTTTATAACCCCTATTTTTCCAGCAAGAAAGGAAAAATATTGAAACTAAAAGCAGTATCATGTCTGTCACATTACAAAACACTATAATGATAATACTATAATTTATTTTAGAATTCATGTTTTTTATATGCTTTATTAATAAACTAACTCTTCTATTAACTATAAGCAACTATTCCTTATTTTTCATACAAATAACTTCAGAGCTTTTCTATGTTTTACCAACATCCTCTAAAATGATGTCTATTTGTTGTCATGTCTGTCACGACTTTTTTTTGCTACAAATTATTAATAATCACTTTTTCTAATGGTAAATATGTTCTTCAGGTCCGTCGGCATAATTTTGGTAATTTTTTGAACAACGAAAAAATGTTACTGTAATAATATTGGATAAGAAAGATCACTGAATGTCATGTCTGTCACTATGGAATTAGCTTTGTGAGCAAAAGTGGCACCGATATAGCGGACAGCTTACTCATTTCCAAATTTTCGTCCAGTATATGATCTATATTACTATTTGAAATGCCTACAATTTCAAATAATTCACGCACATTCAGCCGACGGTCAACCAATACTATTTTGTGAATTTTGTTAACCGTTTCTGGCGTGACACCTCTTTACGGCATTCATCTTGACAAATCGTACGGCCTCGTGTAAACTCCGCCACCAAATCTCTTATTGTCGTAAAGGGGAGTCTACCCCAAAGTAGAATCAAGCTCGGCTTTAGTATTAATTGGACTTAAATCTTTCAAATGAAGGTATTGAATTAGGTAACGGTACCAATTTTTTTTCCATATTTACAAATTCACTGTGATAATTTATTTTTGATGGCTAAAAATAATATAGTTTATAAAGTTGCCACTTTTTACCTAAGAAATTGTTTCAAACTACTCTCGCTATCTATAAGTTAGGTCGGATTATTCTGGGAACACCCTCGTGTCCTTACCATTTCATTCCGCAAACAAATTTTAATGGATTTCTTTTATCATTAAAATCATCAAATTCACTTTCAGTTGCTTATAAATATTGACCTAAAAAAATATTTTTCTTCGGATACAGTATTATAACAGAAGTGATATGAGTTCATAGAAATCAATGAATTCTTTCAAGGTTCTACCGAAGAGAGATATTTTCTGATCATATAGGTAAGGGTAATAAAAATAATAACAGAAACGCAACCATACCAAACTAAGGCGTGTTTGTGCGTTGTCAAATTGTCGTCAACATAAACATAAAAATTATACTGGCATGTAAATTTTCATATTTTTTTTTTTTTTGTTGCTAGTTGTTGTTGCCTTATCTATGTTATATTTATGTCGCCCAAAGGATGGCAATCAAGTCATAAACAATTTGTCAGCGTGTGTGTATGTGTGTGCCTGTGTGTATGTTGTTATGTATTGAATATTTTATGTATTTCAAACACATAACTGTAAAATTATGTTTTTACACATTTAAGAATATTTTACATTTAGAAATATTTCAGTTAATACATATGAACTAGTAAGTAAGTAAATAAATTGTGTCATTATGCAATTGTTATTGTTGTCATATTTATGTACTCGTCTAAACTCGCAGTTGTTCTGTGGACAATTATTGAATGTTAGCAAAACGGGTTTTATGGCTTGTTTTCCAAAGAAATTAGCTTAAATAGCTGGTTTTCTTAGCGGGTATTCCATAATCCTTTTTCGCCTCATTTTATTGTGAATTGGAGAATTGTTTGGTTTGGTTTTGTTTAGTTATGGTTAAATTTATAACAAATTTGTTTTTATTACAATAGTTACAATATTTCGGAATTGTACTTTAATGAGAGAAAAATTTAAATACACTTTCAATATCTGAAATATATAATTTTGCTAGGCTGCTCGGATCCAACAACAGCTTTTTAAAGGTTTCAACTATCGCAAGGTTTTCTATTTATATGGTATATATCTGTGGTCACAGGAAATAACCGCCTAACTCGAAAATCATGCTTTCGAGAAAAATAGCTTTTTATATAAATATAATGGGGCTTCATTACGACTTAGGTCAGAATATTTGTACTAATATCTTTTTAAATAACAGTGTTAGAGAAAAGGGGATTTAACGTAAATATGAAGATATTTTAGTACAATATGATAGCATACAAAACTCAAATCGGCGAAAATCATTCTTTCGAGAAAAATAACTGTTTATATAAATGTAATGGGGCTTTATTATGACTTAGGTCAGTATGTTTTCATTAATAACTTTTTAAATAACAGCGTTAGAAAAATGGGGATTTCACGTAAATATAGAGCATTGTTAGTAGAATATGATAGCATACATAACTCAAATCATTCTTAAGTCAACTTAGGCGATTATCGCTTGTGACCACAGATATGATGCCAATATAAGCAGATGGATGCACGGAGATCGTTAAATCGCACCTACCATTTAGAACTCTGAGTTATGTGTCGCAATATTAAATATTAGATTGTAAGTAATACTTCTGACTTTCCCTAAGGCAGTCATTTGGGCCCATTATTGTTTTTGCTATTCTGAAATTATCTTCCGACTGTAATTTTGAATTGTAACATCCTTACGAGGGCGATCCAAGAACAACCCTACATGGCGTAGTTTGGGAAAAATTACCTTAGTGGCAAAGCTTATAACACATGTATCTTTAGTTTCAAGGCGCTACGTTGTTTAGTAAAATTTTTTTCCGAGCCATTAAAAGTAAACGATCTCAGTGAACTTATAAACGTGAAAGGTCTCAGACCAACCAACATTAAAAAAAGTCAAATTGCTACATCACGCACCTTATACGCCAGATTTAGCTCCCTCGAATTATTTTCTTTTTCCAAACTTGAAAAACTGCTCCGTGGTAGAAGATTTGCTAACAATGAAGAGGCGGCTATTTTAAGGAGCTAGCCAGTTCTTACTATATACAGGGTATCGAAGCCATTGAATATCGCTGGAAAAAAAAAATAAAAGCTAAAAGGAGATTATGTTAAGAAATAAAGAAAAATTTTCCCAAATTTGTTGTGTTTTCTTTGTCAGATCTGGTTGTTCTGAGCTCGTCTTCGTATATGTTTCTGTAATACATAAGTGACCATTTTTGGACTAATGCGCAATTTGATATGAACCTTAAAATAGACGCTGTCCAAAAATTTTACATTCTCATATAAATTTGGTTTATGCCTATTATATATTCCTATTTAAAACTTCACCAAGGTTATACTGTTGGACCTAAGAAAATTTTTTATAAACATTTTTCAAACTAAAATTGATTGCTTATGTATTTATTTTTTGCATTAGGGATGCCAACTGGAAAATCCTGATCTCATCGGATATTAGGATTCCGGAATTTTAAAATATTATTTTTCTTAAAACTTTTTGAAAAATCAAAATATTAAATTTGGTGTTGATGGTAATTATGATTCTTATAAAAAAAAACTAATTAAAACTGGTAAGAAAATTATAGCCGGTCTACACCGCTCCCACAATACCCTTTAACATGCAATTAGAGAAACTGTCTTTGATCCAACTTTGCTGAGGCAATTACTGGATATAGAAAATAAGCATAAACAAAATTTTAGTGTTTCTATATATTAATACGCAAAGGAAAATTTTTTGTTCCTTTTTAACCATAATGCGGACACTGAGGAGTGTGAAATTTGGCATAGTTATAGTTCATATGGATTAGAAGCGGAGAATGATAAAATTTATGTATAATATGTTTTGAAAATATATTAAATTAAATACAATCAAATATTTAAACTAATTCGTTACACAGTTAATACGATTGATTTTAATTGTCTATCACTCACTCTGTGTTGAATTATGAATTGCTAAAATTGATTAGCATAGCTTTAGGCTCAATTAAATTTCCATAAATTTTTTATATATATAGATTGAAAAACATTGCAAGAAAAAAATTTAAAAAAAAAATATATATCCTAGAATTTGCACTCGAATTTCTAGTGCTGAGCTATACTTGTTATTAATTTGTGGCTTCCAGATATTTAAAATTTCATACCATTTTTTTGATACCCTTTTCCTGTGTTCTAAACACAATATTACAACCAAGGTTGTCAATATTAAGAGAAAAATAAGTCTAGATTTCCAACTACAATGGCTAGATTTTTTACAATGATGTTTGAAATTAATAAGATAATTAATTGAAACTAATTATTAAATGCAATCAACATAAGTGTGAATACATACAATTACATTTTTGTTTATTTGTTTGTTAGCGATACATATACATTTTTTTTCTTGATGTTGTTTACATGTACAAAAGAAATCAACAACAACAAAAAGCATATATAAATGTGTATGCATCGCTGCTACGTATCTCAATGCACATGTTCTTTTAAGTACATATATACATAACTCATTATTAATGATTAAGTTAGAAATTAATCTGGCTCAAGATTACATGTTTTTACTTCAAATAAAGCAAAAAGCATTTGTTCAAAAATTTATCTATATTCTGCAGACAGATTATAAAGCTGTTTCAGGTCGAGTCACCAACCTTCATCAGTAACCAAAAGCAGTAGATGGTTTGTTTGATAAAAAGTGAAATTCATACACCTCCCAGGAAAAATAAACCTTACCAAATAATGGGTTTTAGAATGAGATGTAACTGGTTGAAGTTTGCCTGATAAGCTCATTATTTTAACACGGGGATGTCATTGGAGGTAACTAGTTGCCTAAGAACTCATTATTTTCACTTTGAAAGTAATGCAGTATGCAAGGCGCTGGCATGAAATATAAGTAGCTGTATAACACATTATTACTAACGCCTTATATTCACTTTAGAAGTAATTCAGTGGGCAGTGGTAGGTCATTATTGGTAATGCAAAAATCAATGAGCTGCTATTACGTAAGTTTTGCTGGGCTTTGATAAAAACAACCAAATGAGAATCCAAGCAAAGAGTTATACTATTTAAGCCTCTTCCAATATAACAAACTAAAATATAAAAGAACTTTGAAACAAATATGTTTGTATATGAGTAGATATTGCATAGTAAAATATACGTGCTCCTTTTTGTCTGAGAAAAAACAAGAAACATTTTGTTATTGCTAAACTTACATTTAGCGTTAACGGTTTAGCAATAACAAATTGAAAATCGGTTCATGTTCAAACCTAGTTCCCATAGAAATGGCTCTCTATGAGATCGGCTTAAATTGCCTTAATATCAAAATTATCATTTAGATTTCGGTCAAATTGGATTTGTGTATGTTTATTACATCCATATATAAGTAGTCCAAAAATTTTGCTTATTTTCTATATCTAATGAGTTGGACATAAGAGGTAGGGTCTCTAAACTGGCATAGGATATCGTATAGTCGCTCTAGACCGACCATAATTTTCTTACTTGTTTAATAGATCTAAGTGAAGATCAAGAATCAGCTTTATATGGGGATTTGGACTAAAAATTGTCCTATATGGTTTATTTTTGGACTGCTGGTAAGAGGGTATAAAATACACACATACACTAAACTTTACTAGAGCTGAAAATACACCGATTTTCATTAATAACAATAGCTGCCTATGGTCGATAAAAGCTTATATACTGAATTTCATCGAATATATTTATAATTGCGGTTTGTAGTTTGATCACAAAATTTAGATGGACGCAGGGGGACAAATAAACAGACAGACGGACGAACATCGTCTCAAAAAATGGTTCTGGGTCTGAAAAATTACAATCTGTCAGAAAAAATTACGTTAAGTCTAAGAAACTATTAAAATTTGATATGTCTGACACAATTGTTGCAAACATCAGCACAATCTCATATTACTCTTACTGCATAATGGTGTAAAGTATAAAAATATTTATCTCATATTTTACAAGAATATTTTTGAAACGATTATATGATTTCGCATGAAGTTGACACATCAGATTAGGTTTTTGTTCAAAATTAAACACTAAGTGTAAAAGTCCAATAACTAAAAGAATTAACACGCAAAAATAAGTTTTTTAAGAGATCAAGACGAGCAGGATGCCTACATGAAATAATTTTATTGTTCTTTATACCGTATACCACTATGTGGTTTGGGTATAATGACTTTGTGCTGCTGTTTGTAACTAGCAAAAATATTTGACCTAGACCCATCTTTTATTATACCGATCGAATCAGAATTACTAGCTGATTCGATTTAACGATGTCCGTCCGTCCGTCCGTCCGTCTGTGTGTCCATGTAAAGCTTGTAATCAAACTGCAGGTCGCAAATATGAACATGTTTTGATGAAATTTGGTATATAAGCTTTCATCGGCCATAGCATGAATGCTATTGAAATTGGTGAGAATCGGTCCATGTTCAGACCTAGCCCCCATACAAATGACCCCTATGAAATCAACATAAATTGCCATAAGATCCAAATTATCATATAAATCTTAGTCAAATTGCGTTTGTATGTATTTATTACATCCATTAATTAGCAGTCCAAAAATGATCCATATTGGACAACTCTTAGTCATAGGCCCCATATAGAGCTGCTTCCCGATCTTCACTTAAATCTATCAAAAAACAAAAATATTGCACTGATTCTTCTCAAATTTTGTTTGTATATATTTTTGCAAAATACAAGAGACTTTACCAAACATGGTCAGGATCGGTCCTTTTTGGGGTCTAGTCCCCATATAGATATAGCATCCGATATGAACTTTTTATACCCTATACCACTATGTGGTTTGGGTATAATGACTTTGTGCTGCTGTTTGTAACAACCAAAAATATTTGACCTAGACCCATCTTTAATTATACCGATCGAGTCAGAATTACTTTTTGAGTTGATTTAACAATGTCCGTCCGTCCGTCCGTCCGTCCGTCCGTCCGTCTGTGTGTCCATGTAAAGCTTGTAATCAAACTGCAGGTCGCAAATATGAACATGTTTTGATGAAATTTGGTATATAAGCTTTCTTCGGCCATAGCATGAACGCTATTGAAATTGGTGAGAATCGGTCCATGTTCAGACCTAGCCCCCATACAAATTACCCCTATGAAATCGACATAAATTGCCATAAGATCCAAATTGTCATACAGATCTTACTCAAATTGGGTATGTATGCGTTTATTACATCCAGTAATGAGTAGTCCAAAAGTGATCCCTTTGGCCCCATATAGAGCTGCTTCCCGATCTTCACTTAAATCTATTAAAAAACAAAAATATTGCACTAATTCTTCTCAAATTTTGTTTGTATATATTGTTGCAAAATACAAGAGACTTTACCAAACATGATCAGGATCGGTCCATTTTTGGACCTAGTCCTTATATAGATATAGCATCCGATATGAACTTTTTCATATCTGCAGCCAAAAAAATTAATAAAAATCCCATTCAAATTTGGTTTATGCTTATTTTCTATATCCAGTTAGTTGGGCCTAAGAGATAGGGTATCTAAACGCATGGTATAGGGTATCGTATAGTCGGTCTAGACCGACTATAATTTTCTTACTTGTTTATAACTGCAGCCAAAAAAATTAATAAAAATCCCATTCAAATTTGGTTTATGCTTATTTTCTATATCCAGTTAGTTGGGCCTGAGAGAAAGAGCCTCTAAACGCATGGTATAGGGTATCGTATAGTCGGGCTATACCGACTATAATTTTCTTACTTGTTTCATCTCTCAATAAGGAGGTTATTTTTTCTGTATTCTTTTGCGACAGCATCATTTAGCTCGCAACCCCATAGCATATCTTGCAATGTTTGCGCAATACTTTCATATCATTTTTGCGTTTTCTCTTATCCATTAAAATGTAAAATATCGGAATGATCTGCAAAAAATATGTTTTGCGCGGCGATTACAAATAAGTTAACGACAACTGAGCGGAGCGGGTGTGGCTGCCAAACCCGTGCGAAAGCGGCGCGCGGGAGAGGGCGCGACGCGCTCGCGGAACACAGTTACGATACATTTTATTTATACTGATTACTTCAATTTACAAACAATTCCCGATATTTTTTCAGTTAACGAGAAAATAAATAAATTACAAACAAAAAACAATAACATAAACCAGTTTCGTAGATAATTTTTGGAGTATATTTGTTCATCAGTCTTAAAGAAAAAAAATTAATTTAGGCCCCAAACTTACAAATTAAAAATGAACAAATGCCCCAAAATATTTAAAATTTGTATAAAAAAATGAACCTACGCCCCAATCCCATGCAAATTTTTTGGGGCATAAGTTCATTTTTTTGGGGCATTTGTTCCTTGGGCCTAAGTTCGCAACGCCATATTAAATGTGGTTTTGATGGTAATTATGATTCTTATAAAAAACATAATTAAAACTTGTAAGGAAATTATAGCCGGTTCGAGCGATGCGAGACACGGTCTTTGTTCCAACTTTGCTGAGGCAATTACTGGATATAGAAAATAAGCGTGAACAAAATTTAAGTGTTACTGTTATTAATTTGTGGAGTCCAGATATGAAAAATTTCATACCTGATGTTATTTTTATATGGGAACTAAGTAAAAGTGTTAAATTTGGCTCTATCGAATCTTTGTGCCCTCCTCCTGTGTTCTATACACAACATTATGACCAAGGTTGTTAACATTAAGAAAGAAAAAAGGCAAGATTGCTTGTTGTTGTTTATATGTACAAAATAAATCGTCTAAATCAAAAAGCAAATATAGGTGTGTATGCATCGCTGCTATAGGAGTATGTTTCAACGTACATGTTCTGCTACGTATAAAAATTTGTCATTGTTTTTATTTTTTTATATGAGTATATTTTATCGGAGTATATTTACATTTATGTACGTCACTGCTTGCCTATTTGGTCCAGATGCTCGAGCTTTTTTTTTTTTTTTTTCGAGCTATTGCGGATAGGAGAATTTTTTTCAATAGACACACAGACAGAAAGGCAATATTAAAGGAATCTATGAAATATTTTTGTTTTTTTTTTTTTTTGTTAGATTTATAATCATTTTTCGGACATATTGCAATTAATACTATAATTAATATGCAAATTTTAATTTTCAATGGTGCGTGGTAAAGAAGAAGAAGAAAGCATGTATTTCAAAAATTCATAACAACACTGTATTCTTTCTGGCATTTCAGCCTTCATCAGCGATTTATTGAACATTGTGATAATTGTTATGTTATAATTGAATAGATTGTTTCTATACGAAATTTTACTACTTATGGCGGCCGTGAGGTTTGAACCATGAACCTTCACATACATTCGAACTTGCACTTTTTGGTCAGCGCTTTAACACACTCACCTAAAGTCAGGCCTACGAGCAATGTAGTTAGAATCAGTTTTCGTACCATACAGCTTTTACTTCGTATTAATTTCAAAAGATACAACTCTGTCCAACCAAACAATCGTTATATTTAAATTTTTAATATTTTTTGCATTTATACTTCCAATTTCCACTATTCTCAGTTTTTGTTTCTATTTTTGTTTTTTTTTTTAATAGATCTAAGTAAATATCAAGTATCAGCTTTATATGGGGACTATGATTAAAAACTGCCCTATATGGTTTATTTTAGGATTGCTGGTAAGAGGGCATAATACACACACATGGACTACGATTTACGATGTCTTCGGGTTGACTGTTATTCCCTCCTGCTCTGCGACTAAGTAAATCTATTGTGTACCCTCTTTCAGTTTTGTGTTCTTTCCTGTTTTATTAGTCCATTGCAGCATTAAGGAACTTGATGACGTGCTTCACTGCCACTGTTTTGTAAGCCTCCTCCCTTATTTTAGATTCGCCAAAAGGTTTGTACCTTAGATATGCAAATGCTGCACATTTTGCCAGTATATATTTCATTGTTGCATCGTCATCCAGGCAGTATCTGCACGTTTTACTTCAGCCAAATGGATTCTATATAGAATGTAATTGCATGCATAGTGCCCTGTGAGAGCCCCGCATCTGTTCAATATTAGGTCAGAACTGCTCCTTTCTTCGCTTCGATGCAAGATTTTTTTTGAGTGTTGAAGTAGTATTTTTCCATTCCAATACTCCACTGACTCATCTTTAATCAATCTGTCGATGTTGTCGGTTATGCCTTTTCTGGTGAATTCGGTTTGAGGGTTTGGACCACTGAATGATCTTTCCGCTCCTCGTCTTGCCTGTTCATCGGCTTTCCCATTTCATTTACACCTAGTACCCATAAAAGCGTCACCTTATTAAGTTCAGCTAGTTTAAGTAGGGCCTTATGGCTTTCGAGCACGGATTTATGGTGGTATACTGCCTTGTATAAAAACAAAAATATTGTATATCAACAAGCTTTGAAATAAAAAAAATATGAAATAAACTAAATAAAATATTTTAATTGTACAACACAAACTTCGTAGGAAAAATTTATTATGAAATAAGATATGTCAATATGTCTCGGTAAGTCGTACCAAAGTGAATAATTAAATTTTTACACATAAAAAAACTATATTGAATAATTAACGAAAACTAAATCCCGAAATATCCGGATATACTGAAAAATCCCGCAAGCTCAGAAAATACCAACATCTTGGGATCTTAATTTATAAATTTAAGAACACCGGTATTTTCAATTGTTGATCCCGATTAGCATTCCTTAGTTTAACATTAAAGTAAACAATAATATTGAACTGCCATTGACAATCACCAACACATATGTACATGAACTAACATCATAACAAACATTCCGATTCAGTCATTTATATACATGCACTTTTTTGATTCATCAAGAACAGACATACATTTTTAGACAAAATAATCTGTGTTAGAAACTTTTTTATTTATTTTATATTTATCTATTTTAAAAATTCCGGTTAAATCTTTTGAAGGTTTTTAAAAGACATGTCCAGTAGCGTAAAGAAATTAACCTTGTTTTACGTAATAGTATGTAATATTTTGTTTGCGCGTTTTGTCACACGACACATGTGTAAAATATTAATACCATATATCGTGGGTGTTCTTTTGCAAAGATAGAAAAATTTAACTGCACTATCTTTGATATTAATTACTGACCTTGATTTTAATTACTGTTGTAATGAACTACAATTGCATAAGAAATCCAATGGAATTAAGTAACATTTGTCTATAAACATATGTCCAATGTATGGTACTCGTGTGAGGTTATTTAAAGAGCCACTGTTTATTTTCTATTCGATTTGGAAAATAAAAGCAACAACAATCACATTTCTGCTTATTAAGGAGTGAGATCGAAAAAATCTTAATACACGTTTTTCTCTTAACTTTTATCGCAAACATTATTTGAATTTTTTTATCAACTTATCTCTTAGAATTTATTATGTTTAATACCAACCCTGTTCATTTGTTGTTATTTTGATTAAAATGAGTGACGAAATACAAGTATATGCTGAAAGTATTAAATATTTTCAATAAAATCCAACTTTATCCTACAAACAGTTGGTCAAAGAATCAAAAGTCTGCCGTCAAACTGTTTCTGGCTATTTAGTGGGAGAAGTTAAAGAAAATGCAGCTTTGAAAACATACAAAGTCTAAAAAGTTTCAGACAGGAACACTGCACGGAAATTGGACTCATGTTTCATAAAAAAATACTTCTGCTGCATAATGGATGACAAAACTTATGTACTGGCAAATTTTTCGCAACTTCCTGGTCAAAATTTTTATGTTGCTAAATGCTTGAGGAAATGTTGAAGATAAGTTTAAGTTTAAGTTGTGGCAAAAGCAGCAAGTCATTTGTTTCAACAAATTTATATTAAAAATTATTTGCAAGGAAGACTATTTCCTTTCAAAAGCCAACATAATGTGTTCACGTATTTTTGGCTCAATTTGGCATCCTGTCACTAAGGTAAGGCAGCTCTTGAGTGATACAAAAACAATAGTTTGGTCTTTGTACTAAAGGAGGCAAATTCTTCAGGCTGTCCGAAGCTTAGGCCTGTGGAAAGATATTGGGCTCTTGTGAAATGGGATTTAAAGAGCGTAAAAATGTTTCCCAAAGTGTGAAAGAGTTTAAACGGAGGTGGGCTACCTGTACAAAAAAAGGGAAAGCACTATAAAATCCCTAACGTAGGGGGTTTCCGGAAAAGGTGCACATGTAGTAATCTATACTAGCAGATTCCAGCGCACGAAATTCAAGTGCAATTTCTAGGCAACTTTATTTCTCAACTTAGCCAATTCACAAACCCACACTTTTTTGGTTTATTATTATTGTGAATGAAGACAACAAACTCACTAACAAACACATTAACATCTTTAATACACACACGTAGCATATGTATAATTTTATGTATGTGTTAGTAGCAAGTTTAATTGCAATTTATTCAAAATTCAGGAAAAAATTAAAAAATCTGTAAATCTGCAAATCGGCTAAAAAGAAATACCTTTCAAACAATATACGTTTGGACAAAATCGGAATAAAATGGTAGAACAAGTCATCGGTAACAAAAAATCGCCTAGCCTATTAATATTGTACATATGTATATAAAAATGAAAATTTATTTGTGTGTTTGACATTAATATTTAGGTGGCTGAATCATAGGACCGATCTTCTTGAAATTTTAACAGTGTGAACGGGAAAAGTAAAATAGGCTATATTTTTTTAATATATGAAGTGGGCGTGGTACTTCCCATTTATAAAAATTATCTGGAGTACTATAAACCCGGCAGTCTTGAAACCAGGTGTGACTTCACGAATGATGAGTGTGAGAAGTTATGAGAAAAATTGGCGTGATCGAACCAGTGGTCGTGGCACCTCCTATACATGGTAAATACATATCATCATATATCTACAGTACTATGGTGGCCATAATATTGAAACTTTCTGCACGTCAATCGGTTGTTAAAGTAAGTAGTCATTCCAAAAATGGGCAGGATGGGGTTAGTGGGCGTGGCACCTCCCATACAAAAAAATTATCTGAAGTACTATAAACCCGACAGTCTTGAAACTACGTGTGAGTTCACGAAAGATGCGTTTGAGAAGTTATTTACTATACATTGTAAATACATATCATCATATATCTACAGTTCTATGATGGCCAGAGCCTTGAAACTTTCTGCAAACTTAATAGGTTATTAGTATGAGTAGTCATACTAAAAATGAACAGGATTGGGTCAGTGGGCGTGGCACCTACCATACAAAAAAATTATCTGCAGCACTTTGAAAGGAGAAGATGTGTTGATTCCGCGCATTCCGACGTTGCCCACCAACATGCCCTTCGAATTCAAACGGCTGAAATTTAAAGTGTGTCTAGCCTTCACAATTTCAAATAATAAAGCACAAGGTCAAACATTAAGTGTCGCCGCACAGTGGTCAATTTCGCGAGGTAGCGGTCAAAACTCTATAACTTTTGACCGGATTGGTATTTTTTTACGCAATTTATTTTGTTCAATAGGAGGGACTTTAGGCTTCAATCTGCGTGTTCAAACGTAAAAATCGACTGATAGGAACGTAAGTAATTTGGAGTTAAAAATGCATTTTAATTTTTTGTTGAGTTTCCATGTAAAAGTTGAATATTTTGACATTTTAAATAGGTATTTTTTTTATAATTTCCTATTTTCTTCAATCGTATTTTACAACCAATACTTATTTATTATTCCTAAACTTAATTTTGGTCAGAAAATGCCAACATTTGGCCCCTGACATTTATTTAGTCTCAATATTCACAGGGGCCAAAGGTTGGTTTTTTTTTTGGAAGAAAGCTAATTCTTGTGAGGATTAAACTGAAAAATAACACTGAAATTCCCAACAATATCAATACCATTTGGATATATTATATACAGAACACAACATCGATAAAATTTTAAGTAAACTTTTACTATTGATTTAAAGTGCACATATATTTTATTTAAATGTATTAATAAAAATTTATACTAAAATTAGAAACAAATTATAATCTTTAAACTAGTATTAATTAAACAATATTAGTAAAAATTTCTTCCAAATAGCTTTGATTTTCATTTTGCAGTAGTTGTTTAGCTTCTTCATCTAACTCTAATGAGGTTGATTTCCATTTTTGTCGAATACTGGACATATATGGGTCTGATGTGCACAACAAAATATTAATAAGATCTTCATTAGTACAATATCTGGAAATTTTTCTTGTATTGTGCTCGCGAAAGATTCTGTAGTCTTTGTTCCTTTTTTCTTGGGCTTCTTCTGAGAGATCTCCAATTGGAAGCATATTGTGCTGAATTATTTGTTCCCCATGGAACAAAATTTTGTGAACTGTGGTTGGCATATGTCTCCAAGAATATTTTTGGTTATAAAGGCTTGCTGTCTCATTAGCATACTGACCAAATTTTTTTGCATCTATCTTTTTGCTACATGCTATAACTTGTAATATGATTTGGAATCGTCGTATTAAATCATATTCTACTCCAGTTATAGAAGCTGCAGTTTCTGGATCGGAAAAAAATCTCCTTGCTGAGTTTCCATCATTAGAATTTCCTTCTCCTTGCTTTGGCTGGTCAATTATAAGGCCTATCTCACGGTATTTTTCTTGAATATCTTTTTTTTTTGCTTTCTTTTTTCCAAATTTTCTTTGTTGTTTCTCACTGTTTCACCTAACGGGCCAAATTCCAAATCGTATCTCAATTTAAGAATATGCTCCATAAAACGAATTCTAGCATGAAGAGGTGACATTCCAAATTCATATGCTTCATTAAAACTATCGTCCTGTGTAGGTGGTTGACTCAATTGTTTTTTGGCATATGGTGCAGCTTGACGATGACTTTGTTTTGGTTAAAGCTTGTGCAACTTTTCCATCAATCATTGCGAGACACATTTTAAAATTAACTTCAATGTCTTGGTCATCAAATTTAAAAGTTACTGGTTGAAGTTCTTTAATTTGATCATTTATTTTTCGAACTTCTTCATCTATGACATCTTGAGTCTCCTTTTTGTAAGCAAACTTTATTGGTCTACAAAATTTTGTTGACGAGGGAATTTCATTCTTCCATACATCTATCTCTGCAGCTCTACTAGTTGACGGCTCTGAACCAATATAAGTTTTTGTTAAACGTAATGGAACGAAAGAAACCATGAATAAATTGGCATCTGATGAATTTTCCGCATTACATTGTTTGTATTGTTTCTGGCCAGAGGATCCGTCACATTCCCATTTAGAAATTAAAGTCATGCTGCAATTTTTAAACTTCTTTAAATAGTCAGCATCAAATGTCTTTAATAATCGTTCTGCAGTGTGTTCAAGAAGATCCTGCAATTTTATTTCTGCTGAACTTGAAGTTACACTAATAGCAGTTGGTGAAGGTAAGCAATCTTTTGTGGCAGAAACTATATCTCGATATGATGGAAAAATTCCACAATTTTTTTCATTGGTTCGCTTCCGCAATTCTGTATATTGGTTTTTAGTCATTTTCAAATCCAAAAATAGTGCAAATGCTTCTTCTGGAGTAAATTTATTTTCTTCAGTTGGTGTCGGCATACTTTCTAAAATCCTTTTTGTGCGTCTGGGGCTTGCTTCCACTATTTTTTCAATGATAGCAATTTTACCCTTTTTAGTTTTCGATGGTTGAATTTGATGCAGAAATGAATCCTTTATGATGCTACAAGAAACTTCTTCATTGATATGTTTAAGCTTGCGTCTTCGTGATCTTTCACTACAATTATCAATTGGCTTTGCTGGTCGACCATCTTTTCCAGTTTCCGTGGTAGTTACTGATAGCTTTTTAAAAATAAGTTTATTTCTTAGCCATTCTTGGTTGCGTGAGTAAAACAATTTCTTGTTTCTGGAACATTGATTGTACCGTTTTCTTAAAGTATTTAAAAAGTTTTTTATTTTTAAGTTATGAATTTTAATTTCTTGTTTGTCGCATATTTTGAAGAATGGATTATTCATTATATGTAAAATAATGTCGTTTTCATCTTTCCGTTCAAAATATATATCAGATAGAACAATATAACTGAATTTAGCCATTGTTTAAACAATAATGAAGAAAAAAAAATGAATGCATGGATTAATATACTATTGCTCGAAGTTTCAACATGATCTTTTTTACCTCTTTGAAACATAATATAACAGGTAGTTGGTTTTACCAGTTATTTCCATTGGTTTTAAATTTATTTGCAATTTTCACGTATTTAAGTTGTGTAATATTAGATGGCAATAAAATCTTTTTTACCTTTTCCAAATGAATTGCCAGATACCACATAATTTGAGAGTTCTATTGTCATTTTTGTCAAAATTTTGATACACCCTTCTATGTGGACTAGGTCCAAATATGGGCCAACTTCTCCTAATTTCAACAGAATTATTTTTTGGGTCAATAAGAACTCTTGTACAAAATTTCATCAAAATATATGCATAATAGCCACTTTCACATAAAAATAACTTCTCAAAAAATATGACGTGCATTTGTACCGAATATCTTACCTTGGGTCAGAAAAATTGCTGTAGCTCAAAAAGTGCAGTCCCGATGCATGGACATGTATATATAGGAATGTAGGGGAGAGTTAGGACTACAAAATAGTAAATTTGTGTTTCGACTCAGCTTGACTCACAGGAGTTGTGCTCTATGAAGTAGGAAATTTCCGAGAAATTTGACCTTTTTTAAAAAAACAATTTAAATTGTTCTGAAAACAGTAGAGCTTCAATTATTTTACCAGTAATAGGAAATAAGTTAAGTTACAACACAAAATTTATTTCGTCCAAAAATCTTGAAAAATCTTGATCATTTAAACTTTAAAAATTAACTAAAAATATCATAAATTTACTAAATTCTGAAAAAGCCCATTTTGGACCACCCTGTTCTCAGTGAAATAGTTGAAATAGAGTTCTAATTTTTTGGCTCCCGAGGTTTACTACTGTCGACTTTCATATGAGTCTAATAACTTTAAAATCGGAGAACAAAAACCAAAAGGAGTTTTGGCCGCTATCTCAAAATATTGACCACAGTGCGCCGGATTAAAATTAGAAAATCCATGTTTTTCTCATGGACAGCTATAAGTAGCTTGCTTCAGAGTAGGAAATCCGAAAATTTTGATAATTTTCGCCCCGAATCAGAAAACTATATCAGCACTGAATACAAAAAGTTTTATTTTCTATTGGTATTATACTTACTTCGTAAAATTAATATAGGAAACATTTATTATAAAAAAAAATTGATCTTCACTGTATATCGTACCGAAGTATGACAGGGTGCACTATTTAGAATTTCTAATGGTTTCCTTATTATTATATTTTATGTATGTTAAGATTTATTCGATCTCACTTCTTAGTCTCTCAGTCTTAAAAATAGTAAGTGCACAAGATCAATAAAAAATTATTCCAGTTTTTTTTTTCCTTTGGTAAGAAAACTTTTATAAAAAACAGTCAGTCTGATAGGGTTATTTGCAGTATCTAAATGATTTCCTAATGAACCATAATATCTGATTTTAAAAAAAAAAAGTTTTTTAGAATCAAAAGATTTTTAGTTTTATTTTTGAGGAGAACTATATCAGAATCTGGGTACGTCTTCAAACATGTTTTCCGAATTTAACCCCCAATGACTACTTTTAAAGGGTGCTTTTTGCCTAGATATAACTTACGAAAGGTTTAGCTGTCAAACATAGTGGCATACTGATCTTATTTTTCAAATTTATGATCAGTATACTCTGGTAAATGATGAACAGATTCATGCTTGAACAACGTTATCAAATTGTTGAAATTTACTTTTAAATCCTCGATTCGCGCAACTTATAGACGACTTCGTGATATTTATGGTGCACATAATAGTCCACCTGATCAAGCCATTCGCCCAACTGTGCACAGATTTAATACTATGTACTCTCTAAATGCTGCAATAACACCAACACGTCGAAGGAATGTGAAAAGATTATCGCCGTTGTAAACGAAACTATGGAAGAATGTGCAAATTTATCGATTCGTTCTTGGTCGCAAGAATTGGGCTCTGTCCGTCTACTGCGTAGAAATTTTTGTGCAAAGAAATTGGACTGCACTCATACAAGATCCAGCTGATGGAGGAGTTAAGGCCACGAGACCATCATATGCGTCGTTCTTTCGCCTAGAGCAGTTGGAAAATGACACAATATTTTATCGCAAAATTATGTTCATCAATGAGGTTAATTTTTGGCTTAATAGATTTGTTACATACTCCATTACATCCAAAAAAAAAATCCACCGTTTGGTGCGGTTTACATATTGGTGGCAAAAATGAAGCCGTACCATGGTTTACGTTCAACAGAGATCTATACCGCAACCATCGACTTATTGAAATCAAGATTTGGCAATAAGTTGATTTTGAGAAATGGACCTATAAGTTGGCCTCCAAGGTTAGGGATTTGATACCTCTCGATTAAGAATTTTATGCTGATAAACCAGCATTGATAACTTTATAATACACCTTATAAGAAATCATATCCTAAAAAGCAGAGAATATTTCGAAAATAATCTAATTATGGGCCCATATTATTGAAATTATGAATATATATCTAAAATCTTACAATCGGGTTACTTCCACCGGAAGCCTTTCTCTTCCTAGATTAGAATGGATACATCCAGAATGAAATAGGCATACCTATAATTTACCACATTTATAGAAGACCAAATATTAAAGCCATAACATGCAAACTACTTTCAAACGAAAATTCAAGATTCAACACTAGTGTTTATATATCAAAATCAGACCTTAATACTAAAAAATATTGGTGGCTTACCAAATAATTTATCTTTTTTTTTTTTTTTTATTTTACCCTTAGACCACTCATTTTATTCTCCTATTATATAAAAGTGAGCTTTTTTTTTAAATTTTTTCTCATAAATGATCTGACATAAATAATTACATTTTTCTCTGTATATCAAATTATAATTATTAATAAAAATAAGTTATTTAAATATTATAATACACTAGCTGTTTTTACCCGGTCTTGCCCGGGATAAAAAGGCCTTTGACTTGAAAAATGGTTCACTATGCTTACCAGGCACTGAGTTCTTAGTCCCCAATTAACAAATTCCCCAATAAAATGAACTTTCTCCCCAAAAATTTGTATGGGCAGTAAATTCATTTTTTATTTTAATTAAATTTTTTTTTATTTTTTAATTTAGAAATTTTTTATAAGATGCTGAATTACTTCATTCAATAAGTGATCATCATTGAGCAGAGACGTCAAATTCAAGTTTCAGAAATGAAATACTAATGCGACGTTTAATATTGTGTCGCAAGGTTTCTTTAAACAATTGCTTACAGTATATGTGTGGCCTATTTTGATCAACAGGTAATTATTTCACATACGTAGATAAAATTTATCATACGACTTTTCACTAAGCTGTGTTCCGCGAGCGAGTCGCGTCAGCTTCCGCGCGTTTGGCAGCCACACCCGTGCTGCTGCGCAGTTGTTGTCAACTTATTTTAATCGCCAAAATATATTTTTCAGATCATTGCGATATTTTAGCTGAGCTGTGTTCCGCGAGCGTGTTGCGTCCGCATCCGTCGCGTTCGCGTCCGTGCGCATCGCGCCGCTTCCTCGCAGCTACTACCCGTGCTGCCGCTTAGTTCTCGTTAACTTATTTTAATTCCTAAAACATATTTTTTAGAGCATTGCGATATTTTAGCTGAGCTGTGTTCCGCGAGCGCGTCGTGTCCACATCCGTCGCGTCCGCGCGCCTCGCGCCGCTTCCTCGCAGCTACTACCCGTGCTGCCGCTTAGTACTCGTTAACTTATTTTAATTCCAAAAACATATTTTTTAGTGCATTGCGATATTTGAGCTGAGCTGTGTTCCGAGAGCGCGTCGCGTCCGCATCCGTCTCGTTCGCGCGCCGCGCGCTGTTCCGCGCGTTTGGCAGCCACACCTCTGCTGCCGCGGAGCTGTTGCCAACTTATTTTAATTGTCAAAATATATTTTTCAGATCATTCCGATATTCTAGCTAAGCTGTATTCCCCGTGCGCATTGATTCCGCGCAACGAAATGATGCTATTGAAAAGAATACTCATTTTAAATGCATTTATTGTAGGATATATATTGAGAGCAGTATGCAAATGTTCACTAAAATAAATATTTAACAGAATTCATTAAATAAAAATATTTAAAAATTTAAGAATGAATTTGGGGAGTAAGTTCATTTTTTATTTCGATTCAAAAAAATGGGGAATTTGTTCATTTCTTTTGGGTATCTTTTTTTAAGTTTGGGGAATTTGTTCACCATATAGTTATTCCCGGGTAAACCAAATTTCAGAGAAATCCGTTGAAAAGTACAAATTTGTATAGGGAAGAAATATACCACACAACCAAATGTGAATTTTATATGAAAATTGGGCGTAAAATTATGCGTGGTCGGTAAAAATCATATGGCGACCTTCCCTGAAATATATACTAAACTTCGGAGAAAGCCATTGAAAAATAAATGTTTGTATAGCAATCAAATAAAGAAACAAATAAAAGGAAAAAATAATTTTTATATACATAGAAGTGGGCGCAAAGTAGGCGTGGCCTCTAAGAAGCATATGGTGACTTTCCCTGTAGTATAGAGATCGTGTGACCATATTTTAGATATCCCTTGAAAAATAAAAATTTCTATAGTGAACAAAAAACAGAAAATTAATTTTGTATAAAAAGTGGACGTAGAAGTAGGCGTGTCCTGCAAGAATCATATGGCGACCTTAGCTGGAGTACAGGGATCGTGTGTACCGAATTTCAGATAAATCCGTTGATAAATAAAAATTTGTATAGCGAACAAATATACCAAAAAGCAGAAAATGAACTGCATACAAAAAGTGGGCGTAAAAGTAGGCGTGGTCGATAAAAAAAGTATATGATGACCTTAGCTGGAGTGCAAGGATCGTGTGTACCGAATTTCAGAGAAATCTGTTAACAAACAAAAATTTGTATAGCAAACAAATATGCCAAAAAACAGAAAACGAATTGTATACAAAAAGTGGGCGTAACGGTAGGCGTAACCGGTGCGAGGAATATGGCGACCTTCCACGGAGCAGAGAGATCGTGTGTACCAAATTTCAGAGAATTCCGTTGAAAAATAAAAATTTGTATGCAAACAAATATACCAAAAAACAGAAAATGAATTGTGTACAAAAAGTGGGCGCGGAAGTAGGCGTGGCCGGTAAGAATCATATGGCGACCTTAGCTGGAGTACAGGGATCGTGTGTACCGAATTTCAGAGAAATCCGTTGAAAAATAAAAATTTGTATAGCGAACAAATATAGCAAAAAGCAGAAAATGAATTGCATATAAAAAGTGGGCGTAAAAGTAGGCGTGGTCGATAAAAAGTATATGATGACCTTAGCTGGAGTGCAGGGATCGTGTGTACCGAATTTCAGAGAAATCTGTTAAAAAATAAAAATTTGTATAGTGAACAAATATGAATAAAACAGAAAATGAATTTTATATAAAAAGTGGGCGTAAAAGTAGGCGTGGCCGGTAAAAAGTATATGGCGACCTTTCTTGGGGTATAGAGATCGTGTGTACAAAATTTCAGGAAAATCCGTTGAAAAATAAAAATTTGTATAGCGGTCAAACAAACAAACAAACAAACAAACAAACAGAAAATGAATTTTATATATATAGATTATACTTGAGAGCCTGCATAGAGGGACTATGTATATATATATATATCTTTAAACTGTTTGTTTATTTATAGTTACTAATATATATTTTTCTTTGATTAAATAAACGTTAAAAAAAAACGTCAAAAAATTGACGCCTTGAAGGCTAACACTGTTCGTGTTATTCGTAACATACGGCCAGCAATGCTCGAAAATGTGGCTCTAATTGGACATACAAAATGCTCTTCGTCAAGAGTAGCCGCATTGGCCATATGCCCCAAATAATTTTACGAAAAAAAAACAATTTTTGATTCAAATTTAATTTTTGTGTTATTTTTTATAATTTCAAGTTCTACCGGGTTTAAAAAAACATCATTTAAATCTTAACTACCTAGTCAAATTTTTTTAGTGGTACCTGTAGTCACACCAACCATTTTTCTATATGCAGAAAGTTTTCAAAATATCATAACATTTCTATCTGATAAAAAACTTAGAGTTAAGAGAATTTCTAGAGAAAATATTTCGCTGAATCAAGCCAAATATTAGAAATTTAGAAACCCTAAAACAGACCAAAAGTCTACTTTGCATTTAACAAAATGCCGGAACTTAGTCAGTAACACAAAATAATGTTGCTACTGTTGCAACAGCCGAAGTCCATAAAACGAAATATAACAAGTAAGAAAATTATAGTCGGTCTAGACCGACTACACGATACCCTATACCATGCGTTTAGAGACCCTATCTCTTAGGCCCAACTAACTGGACATAGAAAATAAGCAAAAACCAAATTTGAGTGGGATTTTTATTAATTTTTTTGGCTGCAGATATGAAAAAGTTCATATCGGATGCTATATCTATATAGGGACTTGGTTCAAAAATGGACCGATCCTGATCATGTTTGGTAAGTCTCTTGTATTTAGCAAAAATATATGCAAACAAAATTTGAGAAGAATCAGTGCAATTTTTTTGTTTTTTAATAGATTTAAGTGAAGATCGGGAAGCAGCTCTATATTGTGTCAAAGGGATCATTTTTTGACTACTCATTAATGGATGTAATGAACGCATACAAACCCAATTTGAGTAAGATCTATATGACAATTTGGATCTTATGGCAATTTATGTCGATTTCATATGGGTAATTTGTATGGGGGCTAGGTCTGAACATGGACCGATTCTAACCAATTTCAATAGCGTTCATCCCATGGCCGATAAAAGCTTATATACCAAATTTCATTAAAATATATTCATATTTGCGACCTGCAGTTTGATTACAAGGTTTACATGGACACACAGACGGACGGACGGACGGACGGACATTGTTAAATCAACTCAGAAAGTGATTCTGATTCGATCGGTATAATTAAAGATGGGTCTAGGTCAAATATTTTTGGTTGTTACAAACAGCAGCACAAAGTCATTATACCCAAACCACATAGTGGTATAGGGTATAAAAAGCAGACAAATCGTTAGAAACCGCAGAATAGATGAATGGTGGTGGAGCAAACAAAAAACCAAGACTAACTATCAGTAAAACCAGCATTTCTTAGAGATTGGTTTTAAGCTAAAATGTGTTATTATTTATTGGGGTTTTTTGTTGTTGTTGTTGCTGTTATTGTTGAGTAGTTATAGTGGCCTCCATATTTGGCGGCTGGTATGGCTTTTGCTTTAGCCATGGGATTTAAGTCAACTTAATGACAATTTTAATGTCCGCATTTGTCGAGAAGAGTAAGTAGAGGTCTGGCTCATTGCAATTATCAATTAACTATGGTGGTAGTGGTGTTTTGTTTTGTTTTGCTTTGTTTTATGTATATAATAAAAACAACTTACAAAATTCTTTATACAAGTTTATGGCTTAAGTCTTTCGTTATATTTTCATTTTTTATTAACAAACCTCAACATAAATTCACTTATACATGCCATTTATAGAACTCAACCAAGATTTGTAAGCAAAAAAAAAAAAAAAAACACACACACAATTCACAAAATACTCACAAGCCCGAGTATGTGTAAAATGTTTGTATTTATACGCATTTTTATAATGAAAGAAAAAAAACCAACCAACAAAAAAAAAAAACACCATCAGTTTAGCACAACCAATACAGCAACAATATAACGATGAGTAGCTTTGGTTAAACTTGATGGTTTTGTTATTTCCTTGGCCGTCACGTCAGCTTTAAGTAGGTCACTTGCGATTTCATGACCGACTTTTGTAAACAACAACATTGTTGTGATTTTTTTTCTGTGTTGAGTTGTTTTTTATTCAACTCGAATCGTTAAGTTAATCAGTTAGTTTTCTTTCTTTCTTTTTTTTTCTCTCAAAAGTTTTTAGCTATTCTGTCTTTCTTTCATATTATTGAGCTACTTGGTAATATAATTTGTCTATTATGTTTGTAACCTGGCTTTAAAAACTATTTTTTTAACCAAAAAAATCTCTAGAAATCAGATAAAATCATTTAAAAACATACATTAGGCTGCAGGGTATCATATGATCGGTTTTGTTGTTAATTTTTTTTTTTACTTTTAATTTTAAATCGTTTTGTTTTTATTTTTTTAGATATATTTAACAAAAAACCTCATTATTTATTTAAACACAAAAATACATATATTTTAAATATTCTTTTGGCATTTCTGTCATTATGATTGTTTGTATCCTATTTTAATATTTTTTTGTTATTTTACTTCTATTTTTCCATTTTTTTCCACTTTGTTATAATTTTCATTTGAAATGTGCATAAATTACTGCTGTTTTTATTTTATTATTACGATTTTTTATTTTTGTATTTTTCTTTGTTTTTTAATATATTTAAGTTGGTCATATTTAGAATAAAAGAAATTATAATATTTTTTTAATACAAATACATTAAAGAAATAACCATAAATTTAGTGTTTGGCTAGCTCATATCATAAATTATTAATAAATTTGTATTTGTTAAGCTTTTACTATTGTATTGATTTATTATAATTTATTATAATTTTAATTAGAAAAACTGTCAGCTGAAAGAGTAAAAAAAAGATTTATTGGAAATCTTTAAAAACGTTGAGATTGGAAAACTAAAAATGTCTGAATTTTAAATTACGTAAATTTTGTTAACAAATTTTTGGGAGCTTTGAAAGGTGATTCACAAATAAGATACCAATTAGACTCATATAGGTAACTATGACTATAAATAACTATCCCTCATGTTGAGTATACATTTTTTAAATCATTGCCACTGTAACTTAATTTATATTTGCATGAATAATCTTCGCTCAATTAATCGAGGAACTATGAACAAATAATTTGAAAATGGCAAACTGTGATCATGAATTATTCGAATAAATTTATATCTAGTAATCGACTAAAGTGATTATCATATATATTAACAACAACAAAATTTGTTATTTAGATTAGATTTGGTTTTATTGAGGCTTTAGATGTCTTTTATAAAAGTTTTAACAAACTATAATTTTATGTGAAAACTTAAAACTATATTGTATTATTTTAATATTATTAAAAATACGTGTATGCAACGTGCTTATACATAAAGTGAAAATTAAATGTTAAGAGTTTTACATTTATTAAAATAAAGTCAACTAGTGTCTGCTCCCAGCACTATTAATTATTTTTAGAGTAATTTCTACATTTAAGAACTTAAATCTAATAAATATTTAAAACTAAACTTAAAAACTAATCTTAAAAATAAACTTAAAACTAAACTTAAAAAAAAAAAAAATATATATATATAAAATAATAAAATAAATTACCCTCTATGTTTGCCGGGAGTAGGACTGGAATAGAAGCTATAGCCGGGAATATTGTCAAGTTGTTCCTTTATTATACCAATAGCCGAAATATAGTTCGTATTGGACCAACTAAATTCCGATTCGCTTGACAAAATGTCCTGCATTACATTACCTTCAAAGTTTATCACGCTTTCTACAAATTTCCTCATCAGATTGAGAGCATAATTAGATAGAGGAGATAATGAAGCCGTTTCATAAATAAATTGATTTGAGAATCTTTTTTCTCGGGACTCATAATTTTTTCCTATACACTTCCGTATAATATGACGTTCAAAAATTTCCATCTTCTTCATTACCGTTGCTGAGATACTAAACCATACAGGAAATGCGTAAAGAAGTATTGGTCTTATACTAACTTTATATAAGAGTAATTTAGTTTTCACCAGCAGAGATTTATTATTAAATAACCTTGAAAATGCACCTTTAACTCGATTAGCTTTATTCAAATTATAAACAGCATGTTTATTGAGTTTTAAAAGTTTACTAAAATTGACCCCGAGGTATTTAAAGCTTTCCTTAAAAACAATTTCATTACCGCCCAGAAATAGTTTTAGTTTTTTACTCTCCGGAACCACTGTATATTTGCATTTTCCGGAAGCATTTCGTATGCACATTGCATTGCTCTTGGAGACATTAATTTTAATTCCCCAGTGAGAATAATATTCATTAACATGCGTCAGATGCAATGAAACTCGTTCCAGAGCAATAAGCAGCGACTCATCATGAGCGTATAAAAGAGAGTCATCCGCATAAAGTAAACCTAAAGAATCGTTGAACACGTGGGGAAAATCAGAAATAAATATATTATACAAATGAGGTGCCAAAATTGAACCCTGAGGAACCCCACAAGTTACAGCACCCTGAGAAGGTAGCATATTGTCAATCTGAAAACAAAATCTCCTGTTATCGAAAAAGCTTTTAAAAAGTTTTATTATTTGTGGTTGAAACCCAATATTAATCATTTTGTATAAAATACCGTTGTGATATGCTTTGTCAAAAGCCTTTTCGATATCAAGAGATATTGCAACAGTACATTGACGTTCACGTAAATGTTGAATGACATCATTGTGAAATTTAAGCAGTGCATGTACCGTAGAGTTACCCTTTTTAAAACCAAATTGATATTGAGGAATGTAATCTTCATTTATGCCAAAGTCCATCTTCTCACTAATAATTTTCTCAAATAATTTCCCCAAATTGGATAACAAAGAAATTGGTCTTAAACAGTCAACATCGGTCTTACCCTTTTGTTTTGGAATTGGTACAATTTTTGCAATTTTCCAAGCATCAGGGAAATAACAGTTATTTATACAATTATTAAAAATTATTGTTAAGTATTCAAAAGCTTTCATTGAAAATTTTTTAATTAAATAATTAGAAATGTTATCTAAACCGCACGATTTCTTGTTATTTGTCAATTTGAAAATTTCGAGAATATCATCTAATATTGTAAACTTTGTGTCTCTCTGATTGTTTAAAGATCCACAATTATCATCAAAAATTACAAGAGAATTTGGAATTTGAGAAGTGATGGTACTTATAGATTCTTCCAAATCTGAAATATGTCTATTTGGAGGAGACCCTTGATAGACGGAAGTGAAATGATTTTTTAAAGCCTCCAATTTTTGGTCTAACTCCTTAATTTTGACACCGTTTACCGAAATGTCATTGACGCTTGTTCGATTACTGTTTCCAATGACATTCAAAATATTTCTATAAGCCGATGGTCCTGGTTTTATGTCCTTATGCTTTTCAAAGAAAAGTTTCGCTTGTTCCAATTCTATTTGTTCCTTAATTAAAATCTTGACCAAATCAATTTGTTTGGAAATAAGCAAATAATCTGGATGCCTTCTGTTTAATGTTCTAGTAAATATTCTTTTCAAATCCCTTTGCCAATTATACTTAATCCTTAGAAGCTTCTTAACATGTTCCGAAACAATAAATTTTGGATTGTTTTTAGTTTCAAATTCCCTTGAGTGAATTTTGGTTATGAAATTTATTGTAGTTACAAACTCAATAATAAGATAATCAATTTGTTCATTTGATAAATTTATATTATTTGGCGGAAAATGATCCAACAAAGAATTAGTAACATCAATTTTGAATGAGTTCCAATCTGTGTTCTTAAAGGAAACAGAATGGTTGGGACTTTTCAAAAGAAAACTAAAATTTGAAAATACAATTTGAAGTTTTAGCGGTATATGGTCCGAAAAAGTGGGAAGTGTAAATGTTTTGTAATTCTGGTTGGCAACATCAATAATATCTGAACTTACTATAAAGTGATCTAAATGAGAAGAACCACCCGGGAAAGTAGGATATGAATCGCAAATTCTAGTAACAGAAAAAGATTCATTCTGAAGCCAGTTCGACAATACTTCACCATTAAAGTTGTTAATAGAATCTCCCCAATTAACGTTCTTTGCATTCAGATCACCACCTAAAATCAATCCATCGAAATTTCTTGAAAAATTTAATATTAACGAAAGACCGCTACACATTGCCCTACGACATATGTTACTAGGAAAATAAATACAACCACAAATAATTTTCTTAATATCGCCATTAATTGAAATATTTACTTTTATAAACAAATTTGGAAATTTCAAATCAGAAATATATATCCTTGAGTAGGAAAAGGAATTTTTTAGTGCTATGCCAACTCCTAAAGAGCTATCCTCCCTCAAAACAATAAAATTATCAAAATAAACCTTCATGCCTTTAGGCAAATGTAGTTCTTGTAAAAAGGCAACATCAATATCATATTGATCCAATAATTTGTTAAGTTCAATTCTCCTGCTTATATTTACAAGAGAACCAACATTAAAAGTAATCAAGTTCATAGAATTACGGACCATAGACATTTTGTACAACTTTAATTATACTCAAGCATTCTTCTTTAGCTTGATCCTTTGTCATAGTTCTATAATTTGCTATAAAATTCGAAATTCTTTCTTCCAGAGTTATTGGCTCTGGCTCACACAACAGTCTCACAATTTTTAAAAATTCCTCAACAAAAGTCGGTCTTTTTGGTTTGTTTTGCCCTGACAATTCATTTGAACCCCTTAATACACTAGCAAATGATCTACCCAATATAAAATTAGAGGAGGCAAGTTCCCTTTCAACATTCGAAACTGCCGCACTCTTACGGGCACTTGATTGTTCTGATGACTTTTTTCTTAAAGAAACGTATTTCTTATAAAACGAACAACCACTAAAATTAGAAGTATGGCCAATCTTTTTGCAATTTACACAAAAAGGTTGCTCATCACCACCGGAAACAAAGGCACAATCTCCAGGTGCGTGTTTTTTATCACACTTCATACAAGCAAACGGACGATTACAATTCTTAGAAAAGTGTCCCCAAAGTTGACACCTCCAACATTGTGGTATCTTAGTGTTGTTCTTTGGACGTTCCCAAGAAACAATCTGATTAAAGATAATCCTTATGCCAAGAATCTCTTTTATATTCCGGTTCGGTTTCAAGGTTACTAAAAACAAACCAGTATCAATGCCTTTTTTTTTGAATACTCCGTAGAGAATTTTGACACAGTATCAACAGTATCTGGAGCGATCTTATCTAGTTCCAACTTAATATCATTGATATCTGATTTATAATAAAGACCTCTGCAAACAACGCCCTGACGTTTTAACTCCCTGGGAGTGTATGAGTAAGATGCAATTTCTTTTTCTCTTAACAGTTGCATCATTTCAGCATGAGCTGATGGATCTTTAAGGTATAATTTGCTTCTATAATTAGACTGGTTCTTAACTTTAAATTCAATGTTTTTGGATTTAAGTTGATCAACAAGTGATTTTACATTTACATTTTGAAGAAATATGGGAGGACAAAATGAATTCCTGGCTTTTAGCTTCTTTTGTGAATTATTCATTTTATTGTTAACATGATTTAAGTTTGAATTATTATCTACAACCCCCTCGGGTTCTAAATCTAAATCCCCTAATAACGAATACTTATTTGTACGATTCACATTATTATATTGTAAATTTTTTAAATGAAAATTTGTTAAATCAACTTTTACATCACCTTCAAAAGTTCTTTTTTTTCTATTGCTGCCGATTATTTTGTATTTGTTATCAGTTGTGAAATTGGAATTAGTTTCATACTCCATGTCGTTCTCTGAGTTGTGATCTTCAGGAAAATTTTGAAGTTTTAAATTTTCTAGAATTTCTATTTTATTTTTAATTCAACAGACTTTTCAGAAGGAGCAGATGCCGATTGAGAATGTAGTGACGAGTTTCCAAAAAAAGTATCATGCGAATCATTAGCTGAACTATAGGTTTGTACACTATTTGTTGATCTGTTTATGAGCTCATTAAGAGGCGAACTAACTGATTGTAAATGAGATTGATTTTTACTATTGATATCATTGACGTTTGTTGTTTTACGAATGGTTTCTTGGATACTGGATGAAGTTTCAATTGAAATCGCATTATTAATACCATTTTTATTTGTTGGTGGATTTCCATTTGCCTTTGAAGATTTTTTTTGTGAGTTGGACGTATTCCCCTTTGATTTTTTGCTTTTATTATTATTTCCATCCAATGCTGTTTGAACTGCACCTTTGAAGTTATCTGGGGGTCGACCTCCTGAATGGGATTCAGGCAGTTTAACATCCATTTCAAAGAAGTAAACATGAAAATTCCGGAAGATTAAAAGATTTTATACAATAAGAATATAAAAAGTTTTTTTTTTTTTTTTGAAAATTCTTTTCAATTTATATTTTATATTTTCAAAATAATTATTTAAAAGCACGTCCGATGTGTTCAAATTCAAAATTCCCAAAAATTTGTTATAAAAAATATAGATAAAAGAGAAAAAAATTTTTCTTTAATGATGACAAAACAATGTAAACTTTTAAACTGCAATACCAGAGTTGATTTAAACAATAAAATGAGAAGATGGTATGAAAGAAAATGTAAAAAATCTTAGCCGTTATTTAAATATTTTTAGTTTCTGACGATTTTTTTAAATTTTTTTAAACACAATTGTATCTTTCAGTGAATGTTTTAATCTTATAATTAATAATTATAAAATAAAAGCAAGAATAAAGTTTTGTGAAGAATTAAAAACCACAATAATATATGATTTAACTCCTGAGAAACTTATGGGAAATATTCTGTGAATAAATCCATAATTTTAAAAATGATCAAGAAATATCGTGAAAGAGGCGGCAGGTACCGTCAAACGAGTCAAAGACTGAATATGTCAACAGCAATAGAATTTTAAAAATGTTTAAAAATGCTACCTAAACAGGTCATCAACAATCTGAAACTAAAAATATGTACTTGAATTGTTTCCCGGCAGAAACTGTGAAGAAACTACTGATATCAGAGAAAAATCGTCTGGCTAGCATAAATTTTGCTAAAGGACACAGGAACTGATCAAGATGGAATTAGAATAATATTCTCTTTTCAGATGAGTCCAAGTTTAATTTAAGGGGCCATGAAGGAAGATCGTACATATGATGAACAAATGCAAAAAGACTTAATTCAAACAGAACTGTTTGGCGTTGGTAATATTATGGTATGCGGTTGTTTTTTGGGACAGGGAATGGGTTCAATTCAATGAGAAAAGTAAATTTTAATTAATATTGGATACAGGCAAATTATTAATGATGTAATGTATCCATACACGGAAGAAAATATGGAAATTACAACATTACAATGACCCAAAACACACCTCCAAAGTTGTAACCGAATACCTGCACGCGAATGCAGTTAGTATTTTGGAATGGTCAGCCTAAATACCAGATCAAAAAATACGGAAGAGAATTGCACAAACAAGATAGAATGGTAGTTAATTCGGAGAGGGATAAAAAGTCATTGGATATCATGAACAATTTAATTGACTCCATGGTTCGGAGTTGTGAAGCAGTACTAAACAATAATGGATGCCCAACAAAATGTTAAAACCAAAAATAGAGAGAAAGTTTTCATTATTGTATAGTAAAGGTTTCCAGTGTTTTGTCAATAGCATAAAGATTTATACTTTTAATTTTATTTTTATGATCCAACTTCTTGGTTTTGGCCGTTGAAGTCATCAAAAATATATTTTGTTAAAAGTATCCATTGTGTTGTCTTCGTTAGACTAATATTAAAGAAATAATTTGAAAAAGGTAAATTGCGAATTTCGAATTTTATGAAAAATAAGCTAGGCGATTTCTTGTGACCGATGTTTTGTTCTACCATTTTATCCCGATTTTGACCAAGCGTATATTATTTGAAAGATATTCCATTTTAGCTGTTCACCAGATTTAAAAATTTTAAAATTTTTCCGTTTATTTTGATTAAATTGCATTTAAAGCTGCTACTAGCACATACATAAAATTATACATATGGTATGTGTGTGTTTAATAAATTTGTTAATGTGTTTGTAATTTGTGAATTGATTAGCGTACTTTTAGGGTCTTTATTTATTGAAAAAATAAAATTTCCTAGAATTTGCACTCGAATATCGAGGGCTGGACTCTGCTAGTATCAATAATTTGACTAAGGGCCATTATTAAAACTTGCCATTAGCTAAAGTTTAAAGATTACATTCTCGCTGTTACAAGTATACTTTTGGCTAAAAGTGGCCGACAAGCTAAAGGCAAGATAGTTTGCCTTTAAATTTTAACGTGAAGCTAATGTATTTAATGCTGTCACATTTTCTGATCTATGAAGAAGAAGAAGAAATTCACATCAATTTAGTTTTGAAAATAAATTTGTTTACGTATACTCAAATGTATGTTTGTTTATTTTTGAAAAAGTTCTGTAATAAATTTACAACAATTAGTCATCTTATAATGAAGGTTTTTTAGTTTTTATTCTATTGTTTTTTTTTAACTCTTTATTTTAACTCGTACTCTCTGTCTGTCTGTCGTGGGTCAACCCCATTCCCCCTTTTCCAATTGATCTGAAATTTGGCCTATAGTCTTGTTGTGACTACATATTAATTTTGGGGTAGTCACGCATAGTCACGCAAGTCACGGAGTGATCTAAATGTCATTTCCCCCCATCTGATCGATCTGAAACTTGGTCCCTACACTTGCACAGCTACGGAGAGATTTAAAACTTGCTGTAAAGAAAGATTAACTCTGACATAGTCACGCACAGCCACGGAGTAATTTAAAACCCATTTCCACTTATCCGATCGATCTGAAACTTGGTCGATAGACTTGCTGTGAAATAAGATTAACTTTGACAAACTCACTCACTCACGGGGACATGAAAATCTCTTTTCTTCTCATTCGATCGATCTGAAACTTTGTCCATAGACTTGTTGTGACCAAAGATTAATTTTAAGAGAGATTCATGCATAGCCACGTACAGTCACGGAGTGATTTAAACCCCATTTCCCCTCATTCAATCCATATAAAACCTTGTCCATAGACTTGTTGCGATCAAAGTTTAATTCTAAAATAGCCACGCAAAGTCACGGACAGCTTCAAAACTGATTTGCATAAGGAAAGGAAGAGTTTTAAATTTTTAAAACTTTATATTATATTAAAGGATTCTTTTTAATCTCTGGTTGTCAAATGATATGATACAAGGAATCAAAATCAAGTAAAAGTTCTATCAAATAATTTTCTTTAAAACATTTCGAATACGTTGATGCAAAAAGACTTGATCAATGTTGGCAAAAATATCACTGGATTTACGGGTGGCACCAACTCTGAAATGTAAATATCACAATGCATAATAGTCGACCAAAGGTTTGGTTTGTCTATGATACAATTCCAAGCATTTTTCTAAAGCTTCAGCATTATCATTGCTTCGTCAGATCAAAGGTTCACCGGTAGCATCATCCTTCTTGAATATTTTAGGTGGTGCAAATTCTACATAATATGTATGACCACTACTGGTGTGTATTAAAAGTCCTGTTATGCGACATACCAACAAGTTGTCTTTTGGCTAGTAATTCATCTAACTTCTCCGCCTTTTTACATTCAAGTTTGCCCAAATTCTTATCAATCATATTGACCACCAAATCATTAGACATTAGATATCCCCAGTGGAAAAATATCAAACGCGGTATTTCTTTTTTATCAAAAAAGCTTGCGTTCCTTTATCGAGTTTGGTGCCATTTTTAAGTGCATGACAGGTTATACAGCTGTTTCGGGAAGAGTCACCAACCCTCATCAGTTACCTGTCATGCAGAATATAGATCCATTTTTTTTAAACAAATGTGCCAATGTTTTTCCTTTATTTAAAGTGCTTTATTTAAAGTAAAAACATTTGATCTTGAGCCTGAATAATTTCAAACTCAATCATTAAAATGATAAAGATCGAAAATAACCTTTTTTTATTTTTATAAAAAAATACTAAAAGTAACTTGTTTCTTATATACAAAAAAATATTAGAATCCGAAAAATATTAAACAACAACCTTTAATCGTTTTTAATAGGAAATATATTTAAAATGTTTAAAGTTTCTAAACAGAGAGATCTTCTGCAAAATAAATATCTTAACTTCATCAAAACACGACAAAGTGTCTACAAAAAATGTCATTTAAGCAAATTGGAAATGTTTTTAAATGAAAACAAGTAATATGTGGACTTATTTTACTATGTATAATAAATTGAAACAAATTATTTAAAAAAGAAAACAAATTGATAAAGTTAATATTAAATTATTACAATAAACACATCGAATTTTTAAATTTTTTTATATGTCATATTATTTTGGAACATATCGCAGCATATTGGTGTCCGATTTACCCCATTTTCAGCAGCAATCTATTCGAAGTAATGGCAAACAATATTTCATAACTTTACCTGGCTAAATGGTTTCTTTTATGAATGAGCATGATTTCAGCAGACAGACGGACGGACAGATGGACAGGTGGACAGAAGGACCGACGAACATCGTTATACCGACTCGAGTTGTTATAAGGATCAAGAATACATATACCTTATGCGGTCGCAAATGCATTTTTTGATGCGTTTCAAACGGAATGACAAACTGATATATACCCTTTATTTACTTAAGTTCAAATTTAGATTTCTTAAAAGAAAAATTGCTTACATATAAAGGTATTAATTTTTATTTCTATTAAAATCTATAAGTAGTAATTTAATTTTTTTTATAAATAATTAGATACATTTTTGAGAATTTTTTTTTTTATAATTATTTTTCTTTCATTTTGGCTATTTTTTGTATTTATTTCGGGATAGCGACAAAAAAAGTTTGGCAAAACCATTCTAAGCTAATATGACACGTGGAGTATAACATAAATACACACTCATTAAGCAAATGCTATAAACACAACGAGCACCACGACAACAATAATTATAGCAAATTAAATTTACAAAATTTATAAATACAACAATAACAAGAATTGCATAGAAAAAATCATATTTTTTAAGGCTAATTTTACATATTCATTGAAATCTTGCGATCTATTGCACCGATTTTGATGGTTTTAGGCAGAAAGTTGCTCAGGCTATTTATGAATCACTTCTACTAAAAATGAATAGCCCAGCCAGCCTAATGAAGGCGCGATCATAATTTCCACAGATGGAAAGACGGACATAGCTGTATCAACTCTGCTTGTTATAAGGATCAAGGATGTATATGTAATGGGATCCAGCATTTTTATTTAGAATTATTACAAAAAGAATGATAAACTTATATGTACCCTCTGCACACTGGTCTGGCGGGTATAATAATACAGCTAGTTGCATGTTTTCTTAATATTGCTTAAAAAGTAAATACGCATAAACCATTTATGCGCATTAGCTGGTTAACTAAATACTAGTAGAGGTATGAAATAGAATTCAATATATCAGAGGTTAAAACTTTCTTTTGCAAAAATTTTCAATTATATCACAAATATAAATTGAAATTCATATATAAACAAAATTCTCTTTGAAATAATAAAAATCTTTTTTCAAGTTTGTGGCTTAAGTCTTTTGAATTATATGCCGTTTTCACTGCCATTACTTTATAAATCATAATTTCAAGACTTCAAACTAAGAATTATGGAAAACAAAAACAAAGAACCAATAATTGCTACTTACAAAGAAATCTCTTACAAGCAAAAGGCTAAATGCCTACAAAATTGTAGTGTTTTGGGAAACACTTTTTTATTTTTATTTTTCTGGAAAACAATATGTTATTAAATCAATTTTTGTTATTAACTTCATGATATAAACAATATACGTTTATTTTATTTTTTCTTATATTAAAATAAGAAAACCCTTAACAAGACTAGGCCCCGCCTGAGACTGTGTATTATATTAAACGTACAATTTGCAATGAAAGGCCATTAAAGAAATTAAAAGCGCGATTGGCAATTAAATATTAAAAAAAATATACATTATCCTACAGAAAAAAATCATGTGAGTCCGATCACAAGGGAGATGTGTAAACATCTAATAATTAAAGAAAACATCAACATCATATTTTCCAGTGCATAAAAAATAAATCGATTATGCTGTTTTCTGAAATTCAATTGATGTTTTCTGAAATGCAATTGATGTTTTCTGAAATTCAATTGATGTTTTCTGAAATACAATTAATGTTTTGAGCAATTCAAATGATGCTTTTTGAAATTCTATTGATGTTTTCTGAAATACAATTAATGTTCTCAGCAACTCAAATAATGCTTTTTGAAATTCAATTGATGTTTTCTGAAATTCTAATTATGTTTTCTGAAATTCAAATGATGCTTTCTGAAATACAATTGATGTTTTCTGAAATACAATTGATGTTTTCTGAAATTCTATTGATGTTTTCTGAAATTCTATTTATATTTTCTGAAATTCAAATAATGCTTTCTGAAATACAATTGATGTTTTCTGAAATGATGTTTTCTGAAATTCAATTGATGTTTTCTGAAATACAATTAATGTTTTGAGCAATTCAAATGATGCTTTTTGAAATTCAATTGATGTTTTCTGAAATTCAAATGATGTTTTCTGAAATACAATTGATGTTTTCTGAAATTCTATTGATGTTTTCTGAAATTCAATTGATGTTTTCTGAAACTCGAATGATGTTTTCTGAAACTATATTGATGTTTTCTGAAATTCTATTTATGTTTTCTGAAATTCAAATGATGTTTTCTGAAACTCGAATGATGTTTTCTGAAATTATATTGATGTTTTCTGAAATTCTATTTATGTTTCTGAAATTTAATTGATGTTTTCTGAAATACAATTGATGTTTTCTGAAATACAATTGATGTTTTCTGAAATTCTATTTATGTTTTCTGAAATTCAATTGATGTTTTCTGAAACTCGATTGATGTTTTCTGAAATTCTATTGATGTTTTCTGAAATTCAAATGATGTTTTCTGAAACTCGAATGATGTTTTCTGAAATTCTATTGATGTTTTCTGAAATTCTATTTATATTTTCTGAAATTCAAATGATGTTTTCTGAAATACAATTGATGTTTTCTGAAATACAATTGATGTTTTCTGAAATTATATTGATGGTTTCTGAAATACAGTTGATGTTTTCTGAAATTATATTGATGTTTTCTGAAATTCTATTTATGTGTTCTGAAATTCAATTGATGTTTTCTGAAACACAATTGATGTTTTCTGAAATACAATTGAGGTTTTCTGAAATTATATTGATGTTTTCTGAAATTCTATTTATGTTTTCTGAAATTCAATTGATGTTTTCTGAAACACAATTGATGTTTTCTGAAATACAATTGATGTTTTCTGAAATTATATTGATGTTTTCTGAAATTCTATTTATATTTTCTGAAACTCAAATGATGTTTTCTGAAATACAATTGATGTTTTCTGAAATTCTATTGATGTTTTCTGAAATTCTATTTATATTTTCTGAAACTCAAATGATGTTTTCTGAAATACAATTGATGTTTTCTGAAATACAATTGATGTTTTCTGAAATTCTATTGATGTTTTCTGAAATTCTATTTATGTTTTCTGAAATTCAAATGATGTTTTCTGAAACTCGAATGATGTTTTCTGAAATACAATTGATGTTTTCTGAAATACAATTGATGTTTTCTGAAATTCTATTGATGTTTTCTGAAATTCTATTTTTGTTTCTGAAATTCAATTGATGCTTTCTGAAATACAATTGATGTTTTCTGAAATACAATTGATGTTTTCTGAAATTCTATTGATGTTTTCTGAAATTCTATTTATATTTTCTGAAATTCAAATGATGTTTTCTGAAATACAATTGATGTTTTCTGAAATACAATTGATGTTTTCTGAAATTCTATTTATGTTTTCTGAAATTCAGTTGATGTTTTCTGAAACTCGAATGATGTTTTCTGAAATTATATTGATGTTTTCTGTAATTCCATTTATGTTTTCTGAAATTCAAATGATGTTTTCTGAAATTATATTGATGGTTTCTGAAATACAATTGATGTTTTCTGAAATTCTATTTATGTTTTCTGAAATTCAATTGATGTTTTCTGAAATACAATTGATATTTTCTGAAATTATATTGATGTTTTCTGAAATTCAATTGATGTTTTCTGAAATTTTATAGATGTTTTCTGAAATACAGTTTATGTTTTCTGAAATTATATTGATGGTTTCTGAAATACAATTGATGTTTTCTGAAATTATATTGATGTTTTCTGAAATTCAATTGATGTTTTCTGAAATTCTATTTATATTTTCTTAAATTCAAATGATGTTTTCTGAAATACAATTGATGTTTTCTGAAATACAATTGATGTTTTCTGAAATTATATTGATGTTTTCTGAAATTCAATTGATGTTTTCTGAAATCTTATTGATGTTTTCTGAAATACAGTGTATGTTTTCTGAAATTCTATTGATGTTTTCTGAAATACAATTGATGTTTTCTGAAATTATATTGATGGTTTCTGAAATACAGTTGATGTTTTCTGAAATTATATTGATGTTTTCTGAAATTCTATTTATGTTTTCTGAAATTCAAATGATGTTTTCTGAAATTATATTGATGGTTTTTGAAATACAATTGATGTTTTCTGAAATTCTATTTATGTTTTCTGAAATTCAATTGATGTTTTCTGAAACTCGAATGATGTTTTCTAAAATTATATTGAAGTTTTCTAAAATTCTATTGATGCTATCTTAAATTCAATTGATGTTTTCTGAAACTCGAATGATGTTTTCTGAAATTCTATTTATGTTTTCTGAAATTCAAATGATGTTCTCTGAAATTATATTGATGTTTTCTAAATTATATTTATGTTTTCTGAAATTCAAATGATGTTTTCTGAAATTATGTTGATGTTTTCTGAAATTCTATTTATGTTTTCTGAAATTCAAATGATGTTTTCTGAAATTATATTGATGGTTTCTGAAATACAATTGATGTTTTCTGAAATTCTATTGATGCTTTCTGAAATTCAATTGATGTTTTCTGAAACCCGAATGATGTTTTCTGAAATTATATTGATGTTTTCTGAAATTCTATTTATGTTTTCTGAAATTCAAATGATGTTTTCTGAAATTCTATTGATGTTTTCTGAAATTCAATTGATGTTTTCTGAAACTCGAATGATGTTTTCTGAAATTATATTGATGTTTTCTGAAATTCTATTTATGGTTTCTGAAATTCAAGTGATGTTTTCTGAAATTCTATTGATGTTTTCTGAAATTCAATTGATGTTTTCTGAAACTCGAATGATGTTTTCTGAAATTATATTGATGTTTTCTGAAATTCTATTTATGTTTTCTGAAATTCAAATGATGTTTTCTGAAATTATATTGATGGTTTCTGAAATACAATTGATGTTTTTTGAAAGACAATCGGAAAATGTTTAGAAAAGAACATATCATAATTTTTTCACCAATACAATCATAAGTCACACAGCGTTATCTGCTTCAGCTCACACCGATATGAGTTACGCTGTTTTTGTGATTGTATTGTGAAATAGAAATTTACCCCCCTGCGCGTATAGATGTTTACACATCAAAAATACGTAACATGAGTAGTATGACCAAACTTTAAACAATGTGTTAAATAATGTAACATATGCAATCGCTTTTGACTACAATACACTTAATATCCTTCTTTTTTAAATGTAAAAATATTTAAAAAATAATCATGAACTAAACTCAGAATTTGTATGTACAAACAATGCAAAATTTATTTAAAAATATAAAAAACCTGCACATGATTTTTTGTTGTAAAGTAAAGTGCATTTTATTGATTTTAATAGCTTTCGGATGGTGCAGCTCATTGCAAACGTATCGCATTCAATCGCTGATGTTCTTTTAATTGAAATTTTTCGTTTTTATCTTTGATTTTAAATTTATTCTGCTTTTTGGGTTGGGTTAATTTTTTTTTTTTATAAATATTTATTTTATAAGTTGTCATTGTTGTTGTTGCCATTAGGGTGTCATGTTTTGGCTGTGGGCAGCATGGTAAAATTATATATATATATATATATATATATATATACGATGGCCCATTTCACGTTGTGTTTGGTATGCGCTATGTTTACTTTAGACTTGATTATACTGCCAGCATAAAATATCTTGAACACCAACACCATAGTATAGAAGAATATGAAACAGAAGAGACTCAAAATCTACGCCAATTTAAACACTGATAAACAGCGGTTTTAAATATCCTAAAAAGAATAAAAGCAAATGCCAATACGTAATTAATGATTTCAGAGAATGAGTCGTAGGGCTAACTAACAGGATATAGAAAATAAACATTAACCAAATTTGAGTGCCATTATTCATATCGAAAGCTATTTTTATATGAGGTCTCGTTCGAAATATAGACCGATAAAGACCATATTTAGCAATGTCACTTAGTTTTCTCAAAAACTAATTACGAATAACAAAAATCGCCAAAAGTCAAAATCACACAAATTCAAAAATCGCTAAAGAACAAAAATCGCTAAATCCAAAAATCGTCAAAATCAAAAATCGTCAAAATCAAAAATCGCCAAAATCAAAAATCGCAAAAAAACAAAAATCGCTAATATTTAAAACAGTAAAAAAACAAAAATCGACAAGGTGAAAATTGCCAAAACAGAAATTCGCGAATAACAAAAATCACCAAAAATCAAAAACCGCCAAAAACAAAAAACTCCAAAATCGAAATGTCACAAAAAGGAAAAATCGCCAAAATCAAAAATCGCCAAAGGCAAAAATAGGCAAAAAATAAATAAAATAGTTTTCTACAAAATCTATTCACAGATTACGTCTAGTTTTATATAAATATTTAAAAATTTTCTCAAATTATAGAAAATTAATTATGAATGATAATGTTACGTAATCGTTTTCTAATTCCAATAACTTTAATATTTTTAAAATTAAGAAAAAACATTAACAACATGTGTGTTTTAGCACATCTTATATATTAAAAGAATTTATGAATAAACTTTGCATTCAAGATTTTTTTCAATATTTTTCTTCTCTCAAACCTCTATAACTAGAGTTCTAATTAACGTAGGCTGTTGACATAGGTCTAAGAACACTCAGTGGATCAAGCTCCTTCTTTTGAGCTATTAACTGCTTAAATTCGTTGGGTTTGAGGAAAGTTATGCATGGAGAATCAACTTTACTTTTACTGTACGTTAACTTATCTCGGCATATTTTTGCATAACTGTACGTTAACTTCTCTTGGAAAATTCGTTGGGTTTGAGAAAAGTTATGCATGGACAATCAACTTTACTTTTACTGTACGTTAAATTCTCTTGGCATATTGTGACATTACTGTACGTTAACTTCTCTTGGCAAATTGTGGTATTATATTATAAAAATTTATATAATATAATATAATGCTGCGGAGCAGCAGGGGTCCTCTAGTATAGATAACAATAATGTTGTAAATAATATGAATATTGCAAATACAGCTTTAATATATCGATTAATAATAACTAGCAGATTCCAGCGCTCGAAATTCGAGTGCAATTTCTAGGCAGCTATATTTTATAACTTAGCCAATTCACAAACCAACCTTTTTATGTTTCGTTATTATTGTGAATGAAGATAACAAACTCATTAACAAACACATTAACAAATTTAATAAAATACCCATAGCATATGCATAATTTTATGTATGTGTTAGTAGTAAATTTAAATGCAATTTACTCAAAATAAAGGTAAAAATTTAAAAATCTGTAAATCTGCAAAACAACTAAAAATAAATACCTTTCAAATAATATACGTTTGGTCAAAATCGGGAAAAAACGGTAGAACAAAACATCGGTCAAAAGAAATCGCCTTGCATATTAATATTATAAATAAATAAATAAAAAATATCTATTGATTAAATAAAAAAATAAATAAAAATAAATAAAATAAATAAAAAAAATAAAAAAAATATAATCCCAATTATAATTTTGTTTAGAATTCCTTGTTACATCCATAAATTGCACTAGGAAACAATCAAAATTCACTTGAAGTTCGCCTTATTCAATGTATTGTGGTCTGCTAAACTCAAAACTCGGAATTGAAGAAAAATTTTTAAAAATTTTTTTTTTAAATTTTTGTGTTTTTTTCGGAAGTGGTTACGCTATTTAGACTATATCTAGAGCTATATACAACCAATTTGTAAACGAAGATATGAATATAATATATAATGAAAAGAACCACAAATCACGTAAACATTGTTCTCAAATCAAATGGGCATTTAGGGTACAATGGGCAGAAGTGTGTAAAAATAATTCCTTTTCGACCAAAATTCATTTGAAATATGGAGAAAAGTATAAATCGGGTAAGTATTTTATTATTTCTCACGTAAACTCTGCATCTCTGTAAATAAATCAAAATATTATCTTAAAAAATCTATGGATATCTTCCGAATTGTGTATTCACAATTGTGTAAAAGTACAAAAAGTCATGTTTTTTTTTTAAATATAAATATATTTTGATGAAATTTGGTATATGGGCTTATGGTAGTTATTAAAATAGTTGAATATCTATGCACATTCAGACCTAGCCCCTGTATGACCTAATCCCCTATGGAATCAACCTAGTTTGGCCTAAGCTGCAGATTATTATATGTATATATCGAGATTAAATTTGGTTTTTGGTTTCATCACTCCAGAGTAAGATTAAGAGACAAATATTACTCAAATTTTATCTAAAGAAAAAAATAGGTCAGATAGTACTCAAATCTGATTTGTGTACGTTTATAAGAATTACAGTTGTCTTAAAGAATATGGTCATGGTGGGCACTTTTTTCAATTTAGTCGTCATATAAAAAGAACATCCGATAGGAATTTTTAATTTATCCAGTCAACAAGTTCATAAAAAAATGTTCCAAATTTGGTTTAGTCTTATATTCTAGGTCCATTTATGACCTTAATCATTATATAAGGTATCATGGAATTTATAGTCAGTCTGGGCCACCTTCAACTATCTTACTTGTATTTATGGTTTTCTCTTTTTCTAACCCACTGTTGTGTTGTTTATTTGAACAAAAAACTTACATTGACGGAATTAATGATAAGGTTTTCACGTCTAAATTGTCTGCTGCTTCTTCTTGTTTTTTTTACACATTTAATCGCAATGTTGTTGTTTATTATTAAGTTTAGGTTTAAAAGAATCTTCAGAAAAAGCCCGAAACCAAAATCCCAAAACAAAAAAAAACCAACTGAGAAGACGACAGCAGAACCTGTTGTTTTGGTTTATAAAAAATCGTATCGTCTATATTCACACTCATCATCTACAGATTTTATCATATTAACATGACTGCACATGGATTCAAGTTCGGAGTGACTGTTTTTTTTTTACATTTCATTTGTTATAAGAATGCGATTGTTGCTGTTGTTTGATGCATTTAATTTATCGATGCGACAACGTTATTTGTTGCACTTGTTGTTGCGAGCTGCATCATTAAGCATGGGTGAATAAATGAAACCACGGAAAAGAAGAAGAAAAACAAAATAAATATTAAAAAAAAAGACATGAGAAAGAAAGACTCAAAAGACGATAAAGAAAAGCAGCCTTTAAAGCTTAAAGCTAAAACTATATTGATGAAGAAGGTAAACGCACATGACACGCACCATCTTTATGGTTCGATTCATTTGTTGCTGAATGTAACGCAGAACTTGTTCAGCGTGCTGGCTTGATTTTGGCTACAATTTCATTTAATTTTATTATTTTTTTTTTTTTTGTACAGATTTAATGTTTGTTTTATATATGGCTTTTGGGTTATCGATGCGTACGGGACTACGCTGTAGTCGATATTATTTTGTAAATTGTTGCACTCATATGTCTTTTGAAATGAATTGCATTACACTTTGACTGCAAGGCATGTTTTTGGAACACATCTCTAAATAAATATATATATAAAAAATCACCAACATTCATAATGTGACCTACATTTTGACAAGACGGAAGTTCTGGCCTTTTTTCAAAAGCACAAGAGTTGTTGCTCTCAAAAGAAAAAAAGTGACTCCGATCAAGTTGTAAGTAAGTATGCAGTATCACTGTTCAAATTGAAACTTGTATTGTTTGTAGCTCGTAAGTAAATGTTCCATTCCTTAAGTGTGCTACATACATACATATGTACGTCTACACTTACATACTTATTGTTAGTATGTAGTGCAAATGCGGCTGTTGTTGTCCACTTTGATTTCATTGCTCTTGGACATAATTGGGTTAATTTTTTATATTTTATTCATTTAACAACATACAACATACCACAGCAACATGCTTGTCTGTTGGTTTGTCGTATGTTGTTACTATCAACAACATATACATTGTATATGTGTTTGTGTGTAAGATTTGGACATGTTGAGTTTGATTGAAGACAACATCGAAACGAACTTGTTTTAATTTAAAGGCCAAAAAACTAACACCAACTTTTAACTTGTAGGTATTCCATGATAAGTAAGACAGTTTGCCAGACTTGAGACTACATGGAATTTGTCGTAAAATTAAAATCAGCACTCGTGGTATAGGTCCTTGCTATTAAATATTTTTATTATGTGATGGATATTTTGCCACAGCTGGGAGATAAATTGAAGGAGACTGAAACATAAAAATCATCGAATGGACTTCATTCTCCCCCTCAGAATTCATTAAGAGTTCCTACAGATGTTGCAGCTTACTGAACTTAGGTATTTTTTTAAATTTTGGATCTCTGGATTTTATATAGCAGTTTGAAAAGTGAAAAAAGTATTATAAATTCACAAAGGTGAATCAACTTATTTAAGGTTATATTTACAAGATGTTCATCTACAAGTTCAGATGAGATGGCAATTGGAAGGTATTAGAATGGCCTTTAATATAATAAATTCATTTTTTTTGTGTCAAAAAGCGATATTTTTATAATTTTTAAAAAATCATATATTGATGCCTATTGATTTTATTTTTCTCGTTGCAAATATCATTAGTTCGTATTAGCTGCAAAGTTTTAAATAAAAATTTTAAGTTAATTACAATAGTTAGAGCTCAAAATAAGTTTTAAAAAAATATTTTTTTAGATTTGTTAAAAAGCAATATTTTGGTAATCTTATATATTTATAAATTTGAAGTTTTGTAAGTTAAAACTAATTGGAATACAAAAACATTGTAATTATATTAAATTTTTGTTTTTATATTAATAAATAGACAATCCCTGAAGAAGTAGACAAAAATCTACGAAACGTCGGGAAGTTTTGTATGTTTGTATGTTTATTTGTGGTTTATGGGAGACTTCATCTCTGGATCGATTGTATTGAAATTTTTACAGCATGTAACTGCCTATCCGGAAGGAAAAATTGAATTTCTCAAGTGGGCGTGGAACCACTCATATAAAGTGAATTTTTAACATCTAATTTTAAAATACATTATCTGGAGTACTACAACAGCAAGAGTTCTGAAACTATGTACATATACATATTAAACTAATTTGAAGAGTTGTGGAAGAATTGGGCGGGATCGGACCAATGGGCGTGGCACCCCCATACAAAGTAAATATTAAATGTCATATATCTGTCAGAGTTCATAAGCTATTAATGTTAGTAGTCCGATAAAAAATGGGTGGGATCGGACCAGTGGGCGTGGCACCCCCATATTTATGTCATATAAAAAGAGTACTATAATAGATAAAGCCTTGGAACTTTGTCAGAGTTCATGAGTTATTAATGTGAGTAGTCGGACAAAAAATGGTCGCGCTCGGACCAATGGGCATGGCACCTCCTATATAAAAAATATGAAGTACTATGAAAATGACAGTCTTGAAACTTTTGACAAGTACATTAATTACCAATATGAGTAGTCGTGGAAAATATGGGCGGAATCACCGAACTAAAAATCGCCAAAACCGAAAATCGCGGATACCAAAAATCGCCAAAAAAAAAAAAACTAAAATCACAAAAAACTCGTCAATGTCAAAAGTCACCAAAACCGAAATCGCAAATAACAAATATCGGAACCGAAAATCGCGAATAAGAAATCGAAAAAAACAAAAATTGTCAAAATTAAAAATCGCCAAAACCAAAAATCGCGAATAACAAAAATCGCAAAAATCAAAAATCACAGAAAACAAAAAATGCTTAAGTCAAAAATCGATAAAATTCAAAAATCGTTGAAACCACAAATCGCCAAAATAAAAAATCGCCAAAATCAAAAATAGCAAAAAAAAAAAAACAAAAATTGCCAATGCTAAAAATCGTCAAAACCGAGAATCGCGAATAGCAAAAATCGCCAAAATAAAAAATCGCACAATCGAAAATCGCGAATAACAAAAATCGGCAAAATTAAAACTTTTCAAAATCAAAAATCGCCAAAATCTAAAATAGCAAAAACAAAAATCAAAAATCGCCAAAAATAAATAATATGGTTTTCTACAATATGTATTCCCAGTTTTTTTATTTTATTACGATGGCTGTAGCGAAGCGCATCGTGTTACTGCTAGTCATTTATAAAATACAAACTGGTCCGGCAAACGTTGTTCTGCTTAAAATCATTATTTTATTCCATTATTTGCAAACTCTTCCTGTCATAGCAGTCCAGATATAAGATAATTAATAATTACTTTATATGTGAGCTACCATGCCCATTTATCCGATCCCGCCCAACACATTTGCAAAGCTGCCCATTCATAATACTCGATACGAAATATTTATGATATTAAACATTTACTTCGTATCTAATCCGATACCGGCTATATTAAGGGAGGCTATTGAAACTAATAAGTATCGATACTCCCCTTTTATATATCTCAAGATATAGGATATTTACAATTTACTTTGTATAACATGTCCACTTATCCGTTCCCGGCCAATTTTGGTAAGATTACTTATAGACTAATAGATATAGAATATTTACAATTTACTTTGTATGGAAGGCAACATGTCCATTTATCCGATGCCGCCAATTTTTGTAAGATTACTTATAGTACTAATAGATGACCTTAAAAAATTTTTAAAAATTTTGTATGATGTGTTTACGCATCACGATTTTATGTATTAAGAACAAGATAGTTGTTGGAAATCTATTCCAACTTAATTTTTCATCATCTGCCTTTTTTAAATTGCAAAATAAAAGGGGAAACCGCATACAAAATTTAATTTTAAAAAATAATCATTTTCATATAAGTTTTTTATTTTATTATAATTATATAAAAAGTTTTGAAGGTACACGCAAGTTTTCTATGATTTTTATTTTTTTACTTTTCGCGACACCATATTGCAGGAACTGTTGCTGCTAGAGCTCTCAAATTTATATGTACTTATATCATAGTTTAAACTGACTATATGATGTCTTATTAATTTGTTGCAATATAAAAAAGTTCATATCCTAATCTTAAATGGACTGATCTGGAACATATTTGGTAAAGTCACTTATATTTCGTGAAAACATATGAAAAGGACGTTTGAGAAAAATCTATGCAATATATCTATGTTTGATAGATTTACGTGAGAAGTTTTGGGGGGGGGGATATGACGAAGAATTGTTTTACAGGCATTATTTTTGGAGTACTGATTATTCGGCATAATAAACAAACATAACCCAAATTTAATCGAAATCTATCTGGATATGATAATTTGTCGATAATAAATCAATCTATTAAGGGTCATTTCTATAGGCGCTACGTCCGGATATATACCTATTTTCACCAATTTCACCTGTGTCCGACAAAAGCTTATGTACAAGATTTCATCAAAATATATTCATATTTGCTACCTGTAGTTTGATTACAAGGTTCACATGGACACACAGGAAGATAAACAACAACCATGAAGATTATAAGTGGTCAAGACCATGATACCCTACAACATGCGTTTAGAGAGTGTTTCAATTCCAACTATTTGGATATTGAAAATATGCATAAAATAAATTTGAGTGGTATTGTTTTTAATTTTTTTGCCTTTGAATATAAAAAGGGTCATGTCGAAAGCTATATTTATATGGGGACTAGGTCGAAAAATTGACCGATCCTGACTATATTTCGTAAAGACACATCAACACACACATCACACAAAGTTATTATACTCTGCTGAGCAGACATTTTGTTCCTAGCAAGAACAACCCATATAAATTGAGCGGTAGGAATTTGTAGGGTTGGCAACGAAGCGAGGGGAACTAGCGATATGGTATTTTCTTCAGCAGTTTGGTATTGAAAATTAGCAAATCAGTTAAACTGAAGTTTACAAAAAAAAATCTAACGACTAAGAATGTGTGGTACTCGATAGTATCACAGCTGAAGCATGTATCTTAAAAGCAAAGTGACTTCCAGAAAAAAGATCATCAAAAGAATTTAAACAGATGCTAACCTCACTCACAGGTGAATTCGGTTTGTACGAATTTCGGTTTTTATAACAGAATTCGATTGCAACAACTGAAATTTGCTTACCGCAACTGAAACTTGATCGTTCTGTCTGAAATTCGGTTGTATTCTCAGATTTATGTTATAATACTGTTACAATAACAGATTTCGTCATCAATTCAGTTGTCACAACCGAATTTATTTATATATCTGAGCTGTTTCGGGAAGAGTCACCGACCCGCATCAGTAACCTAAAGCATATATTTCTTCCCTATCTTGATACATACTTGAAGCTGGCAAAAAATAACTCACTTAAGGTTTGGTAGCGAATATATATTAGATTTTTCTCGTAACTGATTTATAATTCATATCAATTCATTTGTATTTTACTTGGGGTTTCCATTCTCGGTTATCGAGTACTCGGTTACTCGGTTATTTCTCTGTTTTATATATTACTCGGAAACTCGGTTTTTCACCATTAATACTCGGTTATTATTTAAACAATTGCAAGAGCTAAATAAACGAATTCAAGTGAATTCATATTCAAAACTAATAACATTGCAAATAAAATAGTAGGCTTTGCAAATAAAATAGTATTGGTTTTACTTTTTCATATTTAATTTTGAAGAAAGATTATTCGACAAATTGATGGTAAGTTTATTATATTTTGTGAGGTTACGTGTAGTGTAGTTACAATTTAATTTTCTAAAATAGTCATGTCAACCAAGAACTCAAATAAAAAGTCTGAAGTCTGGAATTTATTAATAAAAATAAAAAATGTTTGAAGTGTGGCAATGTCATCTTCTGTAAAGGATCATCCACAACCGCATTGATCAACCACTTAAAAAGACATGATATATTTATTAATAAAAAGCGAAATAGTTCATAAGAACTTCCGATGATATCCACTGGATCCGATTGCGCCAAAAAAACTAGAACTGAACAAGATAATTTATTCAATTACGTGAATCGAGACTCGTTGGGGGAAATTTTAGCAAAATGTGCTGCTGTGGATGTATTTTCCATACATGCTATTAAAATTTCTTCAGCTCTAAAGGGATTTGTTCAATATCGCGGTTATGAAATGCCAAAAAGTGATACATTCATCATGAATCACATTGAAGATTTTGCTTTACTGAAGGAAACAGAACTTACCAAATACTTATCGACCTCGAGTTCAAAAAATAATGGACAAAAATTTAGTATTACCATAGACGAATGGACAGGCAGAAATGTTAAACGATATTTGAACGTAACCTTACACAATAAAACTAAAGCGCATGTCGTAGGTTTGATGCCAATTGAAGGTTCGTGCAATGCAGTTAAGGCCTGTACGCAGCTTGCTAAGGAATCAAAAACTTCATATAAAAAAACGCTTCAGAAATGCTTAAGGAATTTTTCTGTCAAAAAATTTCTGTTGATAGTCCGCAGCTTTTTAAAAAAGTAGTATTGTTTTTACTACTTTTTTTTGACGGAAATGAAGTTAGGCAACCCAGGCTTTGAGCAGGAATATCAAATTTTTCCTTCTTTCTGAAAGGAATTTTGACAGGAGAGGTAAGCATAAACAAAATGTAATATGCTAAAAAAAATAAAAGTTATTTTTCAGTTGCAAACCTGGGAAAAAAACAAAATTCGGCAAAAAAAAAAACAAGAAGCGGATGGGTAATTTTGATACTGAGTTTAAAAAGCGTTTAGCAGGCCAAATAAAGCAGAACCGAAGAATTGATTTGTTTTCAATTTCACAATTCTTAATAATTGACAGAAAACAGCTGATTTCTAGCGTTGCACTGAAAGGTACTTTTGTGCTTTTTTTTCTTTAAGAAATATATGAAAATTTTCTGTTAAGATTCCTTAACAAGCTGCGTACAGCTCTTTAAGTTGAAAAATTTGGTTGAAGAAAAATTGCTTTGCTTTGGTCTGAAATTTGCGGAAGACATTATCGCTTCCACAAACGATGGAGCTGCAGTGATGCAAAAATATGGAAGGTTAATAGAAGCTATATGCCAACTTTGTTTCAATCATTCTATTCACCCAGCAGTAATTGATGTTTTTTATAAAAATAATGTAAACGAAAACATAATTTTAAGTGAAGGTGATGAGAATTATGACAGTGATGAAAATAGTGAAGAAAATCCCAGTAATTTGGATGCAAATGCAAACATAAATTTTGATAATGTTGAAGAAATAATTACAACTTTTAGACCAGATATAGATAAAACATTAGCAGAAATCAGAACCGTTATTAAAAAATTTAAAAATACAACCAGTAAGGAACTCAATTTTGCAAAATTATGTCACAAACCACGAAGGCAAAAATTTGATTTTGATGTTGGATTGTAAAACCCGCTGGAATTCTCTTATCCCAATGATTGAATGTTTCTTAAAATTGAAAGAATGTATCAAGAAAGCACTGAATGATATTGGTTGTTTCGATATTTATAAAGGCCCATTTACATGATACCGCTTTGCAATACGACCTGTCAAAAAGTCGAGTATTATGAAAAAGTCGTATGATGTAAAAAGGTTATGTTATGAAATTGACAGTCTGTAGGATTTTTTTTTCGAAGTAAGATGGTTTTAGAAACATTTCTAAAAACTTGTCATTTTCATCCGACCAGAGTTGTTTTTTTTGGTAATATTAAAAAAAAAAGTAAACAAAAACAGCAGTGAAAATAAAATACATATTTAAAAAATTTAAATTAAATTTAAAAAAAAACAACAAGAAAAGGAAGAAAATGAGTGTGTCTCCAGCTGCATGTATTAAGGTATGTATTAAGGTCAAAACTAACAACTGGGCCAAAATCCAAACAAAGTGTATTTATCATTGGTCAGTGTATTTATCATGATGTGTTGTGAATTATTTCAGATTGATTGGAACAAAGAGGCGGTGATGGAGCTGATAGGCATTTTTAAAGAAAAAGAATGCCTATATAACACCAAATGTACTCTGTACCACAACAAGCACGCCCGGGCAGAGGCTTTGGAGGCCATAAGAAAAAAAATATCTGCAACTGTACCAAATGTTACAGCAAATGAAGTAAAGGTAATTGTTTAAACTAGATTTTGTTACTAAATTACTAAATGCACATGTTTTCAGGTAAAACTTAATTATCTCCGGTCCCAATACGGGAGGGAAGTGTTGCGAGTGGCTGAAAGTTTAAAGAAAAGCGGTTCTGGGAGCGATGATGTGTATGTCCCAACCGCGTATTGGTATGAGCACCTACATTTTTTAAGAGACTTCATGCAATGTCGGAAAGGGTAGTCGAACCTTTCGTTTGTAAGAAACCATAATTACCAATTACCTATATAAATTTTAATATATGTATGTTAATTTTTTTTTCAGATTTTAGATGATAGTTCTCTATCGGAGCTTGATGAAGAGCCCTCGACTTCACGGTTCAAGGTAAATTTTTTTAATGAAATATAGATAGAATCATTTTATGTACTATTCTACTATGTATATCCTTTTTATATGATTGTACGAGTAACATAGTAGTTTACTTTAAGTTTCTTATAATTAAATAAATATTCAATGAAATAAATAATTTTTAATTTTCGTAAAATTTATTTTTATTAGGTATCTTGCATTTCTTTACCGGAGGACTTGGAACCTACTTCTGCAAAGAAAATAAAACAGAGTAACGACGAATCCGATGCCGTTCTGAAAACTGCGGCAGAGTTTTAAAAAAAAATATCGGATGATAAGCCGGAGGACGACTATGCCGAAACATTTTCAGCATTTGTTAAATGTAATTTGGCGCAAATTACGGATAGTAACTTGCGCGATGAATTTTCATCAGAGGTGATGAACTTAATTTCAGTTTTCAAAAAAAAACAACGTGAATTAAACGCAATTATTCCTTAATTTAATTTTTTTAAAATTCTATTTTTATAAATATATTTTAATTGAACAAAAAAAAATTTATTTTTTGTAATTATTTACCACACTACATTATTCTTGATTTAAAAATTAAATTTATTAATAGCTTCATTCTGCCATGGTAAAACATTGATGTTATTAAAAAAATGTCTGTAACTATTTCTTATTTCGGAAGCTTCCTTGGAGTATCTATTTCCTGGACCTCTTTCAATTACTGTTAGACTTCTATTCGCGGAAGTATACTCCTCATCATCTTCTTTCACAAGAAGATTATGAAGTGCACAACATGCTAACGTTATGAGCTCAACTGTTTCAACAGGTAAATTTATTTCTCTTTGAAATATTTGAAATCTTGCAGAAAGTATTCCGAAGGCGTTTTCCACCACTCTTCGAGCTCTTGATAACCGGTAGTTGAATATTTTGTTTTCAGCTAACTGCCTTTGACTGAACGGTTTTATAATTCTGGGCGTCAAACGGAAAGCATCGTCTGAAATAAAAACGTAGGGTACCTAAAATATAAAAAGCGTAAGGATATGTACAAAATGGTTGTGTAAAGAAATAAAATACTTTAATATTTGTTCCCGGGAGCTCTTCATCTTCTGGAAAATCAAGTAGATTTTGTTTTATGGAGTCCCCGATATCCGACACATTAAAAGCTGCAGCATCGTTGGCTCTACCATTAACTCCTACATCCACCATAATAAACTTATAGCTTGCATCAACCACTGCCATTAAAATTATACTGTTGAAACCCTTGGAATTATAATAATAGGAACCATCTTTAGACTTCGGTCTGAAATATGTTTCCCATCTATAAATAAATAAGTAAGTGTAAGTTTTTTTTTATGTTAATCAATTTAGGTATTTTACCAATAGCACCAAGACACATGGGAAAATTCCATTTGCTATAAAAATCATCAGCCACTTTTTTCCACTCACTAGCTGTTGTACAACCCTAAATTGAAACAAAAATCGTAAAATATAACATTGCAAACATAAGGGAAACCTGCTCTCGAAAATAAAATTACTTTTAAAAATTTTAAACGAAGCGCCTTGTAAATAGCCTTTAGTGTTTCTGGAACCAATTTACATATCGCCGGTGTAGATACTCGGAACCCGTACGAAAGGTCAGTATACGAGTTTCCCGTTGCCAAAAAGCGTAGGGTAAGCAGCAGACTGAAATATAAGAAGACAAATTAAGTTAGCAAGCTTTAGTTTTTAAAACTCGATTACCGTGTAGTAGGTGAAATGGACTCCCTCATTACAGTGTTTTGTTTCCTTATAACAGGGCCAACAATACTTAACAAATTTTCAAAGGCTTCTTTAGATAGCCTACAAAAATTGATGAAGGACTTTGGGTCCTCCAATTGAAGCTCTTTTATAGCAATATGTGTCAAGTCCTTTCCTGAATATCTCCGGCGTAACCATTCACGGCTCCATAACCGTTTTGAATTTTGCAAACTATCATACTTCCCTTTTTTTTATACTTCGTGATGATGGCTATTGCCATAATAACTCCAACGGCTTTAAGTTTTTTCTTATTTTCCATTTTATACATTTGCTTATAATTATTTATAACAACACGCCTAAATTTTTTTGTTTTCTTTGTATGCTATTGTAAACAGCTGTTTTCATACGACTTGAGTGTGATGGTGTAAATGGCCTAAGTATGCAGAAATAATGTCGGTACGACTTTATGACAGTCCGATGAATTTCATCGGATTTTTATTTCGAAAAATCATACGACTGAGTGGTATCATGTAAATGGGCCTTAAAGAGGAAAATGAGATAGTTTTGGAAGAAATTTTAAAAATTATGAAACCAACTGAATTTTGGCTGTTAACGAATTAAGTAAAGAAAATGCTACGTTGTTAACTTCTGAAGGTGTTTTTAAATTTTTGTTTGAAAAGCTTCGTGAAATTAATACTAGTTTAAGCAAAGAATTATTAATTGCATTAAAAACTCGAATGAACGACAGACAATGAAACAGTAATAACGTTGTTACTATATCTCCAGTGTGGAAAAATGTCTCGAGCCAATTGTGATTTTACATATTCATCAAAAATTGCAATTTGTGAATTTGCAAATATTCTTTCGAATAAAATATATCCGGTTTCTGCTGTTTATGAAGAAGCTGGTAGTGACAGCGTGTCAACAGACGATTGCTTCGAAATAGAAGAAACGGATACAAATGAGCTTAATCAACAACTGCACTGGGCAATTTCGTCCGTTTTGGTCATGAATAATAGTTCTAATACTGGAAAAAATATAAAATACTTAAAATCAGATTTTAAAATATTAGATGGAACCAAAAAGCGTACGGAGAATCTCGAACGATTATACGAGGCCTTATTAACTATAAAACCGACATCTACCGCTACATAAAGGGGTTTCTCAACAGCAGGAAATTTCTTGACCAAAATAAGAAGCCGTTTAAACTTCGAATCATTAGATGCACTAATTTTCATAAAGTATTATTATTATTATTTAGATATTTATTATAATTAAAATTACAATAAATCTTAAGTCTAAAGCACTAGCAACTTAGGCTATCGGCTTATTTCTTAACGTATTATTTTATAAATAAAGATAAATAATTCTATATTCTACTCATCAATTATATACTCTTTTTTAATACTCTATAGTCTATAACAGGGGTGGGCACGTAAATGGCTTGTTGAGCCAAATTTGGAATTTCACCTACTAACGGTGGGCCGCACTAGTTTATTTCTGTACAAATATTCATTTTTCAAACAATAAAGCAGAAAAAACAATTTTTAAACAAACATAAAATTTATTAATTCATTTCATACACATTAAATAAATAAATAAATTTTATACTGAAATATTATTAGTATTTAAAAAAAATAATGTTATATTTTAAAATGTTTTGAGATCAAAGAATTTCATTTTAAATAAAATAAAAAAAAGGAATTATATAAAAATAAAATAAAAATATAGGTAACAAAAAATAAAAAAGAAATTAGGAAGAATTTTTGATTATTTCTTTAAAATCAGGTGTGTAGTTTGTCAAAGTTGTCCGACTGAGTTCCGTAAGATGTTGATTTGTTAAACGTGAACGATTTTTGTTTTTAACATTTTTCATGGTGGAGTATAGAGGTTCACAACAATACGTTCGGCCAAACATTGAAAATAAACGAGCAGCACCTTTTTTCAATTGTGGATTTTGGGTTTCGTTAACAAGTTTCCAAAATCCAACTAGAGAAGTTGATTTGTGATGCATTTTCAATACATTATCATCCTTCATTTCTAACAACTCCAATTTTCCAACATCTGGTTTTGCAAGAATTATATCGGATAATTAAAATTCATCATTTACGACATCACACAAAAATGGGTTAACAAAAACTAAGAATGTTGCTTGAAGTTGTTTGAAATCCTCAAATTTACATTTAAAATTTTTATGAAATTGTTTTAAATTATTTATGTATTCTTCCAGCTTATCGTCTTGTATATTATTTACGTTCAATTTTAAAAGAGGAAAAAATTTAAATTTTATACATTCGAGGTCTTTTATAAACAAAAGAGATTTAGCTTCGAAGCCTACCAATGATCGTGACAAATCTAGCACTGTTTTGTCTTTGCCTTGTAAACTCAGATTAAGCGATTTAAGAAGGTTCATTGTGTCAGTAAAAACATTAAAACTGAAATCCAAATTTCATTCTCCAGATCTGGATATATTTTTCCTTTTTCTTTTATAAACAACTTTATTGTGGGTAACAGCTCAACAAATCGATCCAAAACATTAGAAACGGATAGCCATCGCACTATGGACTAAATGGTGACATCGCTAGATAACTCATTGTTTTCCTCAACTTGTACCACAACTTTCCAAACGTTTTCATATTTAAAAAATTTTGAAACAAGATGCTCCCGATGAATAATACAGTGAATTGGTAGATAATGTGGGATATCTGGATCTTTATTTAAAAGACCAATCTAACCTTGATTTTTACCCACCATTACAGGTGCTCCATCTGTGGCAACACTAATAAGTTTATCCCGTGGCAATTCAAATTTGTTAATTACTTCGAAAAGCGAATTTTTTACATCAATGGCTCGTGTTGTTTCAGAAAGAGCTACAAGGTCTAACATTTCTTCAGAGATATTAAATTCAACTGATACAGACCTAATGAAGATCGCCAATTGAGGAACGTCGCTAACATCTGTGGATTCATCAAGAGCTAAACTAAATGCTGCATATTTTTTTAGTTCGTTTTTTAAACTTGTTTCAATAAAAGTGCTGATATCTCCAATCCCACTCTCGGTTGTGCGCCGTGATAAAGAAAGCTGATCTATCGCTTTATGCAGCTTTTTGTTATCAGGGTCGAGAATGCTCATAACCTTCTTCATAGTGTGTTTTCTTAAATCTGCTTCCCCATAAGGACGTTTATCACAGGCAATATCCCAAGCTATTATGTAACTTGCTTCAAGTGATCTGTCATTTCCATGGCTAAAAGACGAAATAATGTTCTGTTCTTTTGCAATATTTGACTGCAATGCCTTCAGTTTAGTCTCTCTAAGATTAGTATTAAGGGGATAATCTTTGGCAAATTGTGAGTGAAATTTTTCATGATATCTACTTAAATTGTAAAGTTTGTTATGTGGTACAGTAATTTTGCAAATGAGGCACATAGGTATGTCTTTATTTTCAACAAATCCGAACTTCTGTGTCCATTCGGACTGGAATTTTCTGTTTTCATCACCTATCTTACGTTTTTTATTGCTCGTTGATGCCATTTTAATTCCGTAAAAGTAAAAAGCGGGACCGATATATGTTGAGTATTATCAGTTAATTTCAATAAAATGAACATGAGATATAATTAAAAAATCGTCCAATTTGCCAATTTTAGTTTTTAAATTTTTTAAACAAAATTTTAAAGTTCAATTGAATTATTTTTCAAAACATGCTTTTATGAAAAAATTTTTATGAAGTGGTTGGTACAATATGTATAAAAAATTTAATGGTTTCTGTTCCGAAAGATAAAAAATTTCTAGTTTTAATGAAACATTTAATTATCGGGACTGCTCTCATCCCCAAACATTCAGGACAACAGGGCTTTTAATGAAAAAAGCAAAAATAAAAAATGGAAAATATAGTGTTTTTTTTTCAAATTATGCGATTTTTGTCGGTTTAGTGCTTTTTGATATTTTAAAGTTGACAACCCTGAAAATAATGAACTATAAAAACGAGAGAGAAAAATTGTTATGCTCTGTCGTTTGCATTTGAAATCATGAGTGTGTTTTGCAAACATACAATTTTTAAAATGCATTTTTTTTTGTACATGCTACATTGTTTCTAATAGAAAAAGTGAAGCATGCTAACAGACGTTACATTCAAATAATTTATATTATTTTTGTGGCCCTATTGAAAATTTTTACTCGTATTAATGTTATTTTTGAACAATACTTTGAAATTTTGGTATTAATGTTTTGATTTTTTTTTTTGAATTAAATCTAAATTAAATTTTGAAATTTTTTTTAAATTTATATGGGGCCGTATAAAATTCGTTCATGGGCCGCATTTGCCCATGCCCGGTCTATAATATATAATAAATTAAAAATATAAAAATATATGAATTACAAATATGTTTTTTTTGTTTGAAATACTCGGTTAACCGAGTACTCGGTTAATTTTCCTTACAGATACTCGAAAACTCGGTTAGTTGCTTTTGCCGAGTAATTGGAAACCCTAATTTTACTCATCCTCCTCATCAGAAGATGAAAATAAGGTCACACTTAACATTTCTGTTAATGTGTTGTTAGATATATAAAAATGCAATTTATTTTTGAAATTATTTTTCTAACAGAGTGACGCATAATTTTAACGAATTATGCAACATTGATGAAATACTGGACCACACTTACCACATGGGTGAAAATCGAGCAATGAAGTCCTGGAATACTATTGTGTGCTTATATTTCCTAGAGATATGCAGAGAGAATTTTGCAAGACATCACAGGATGAGAATTTGTATTTTGGGATTTTTAGTCTTTAGGAACTTCTAGTGATAATAATATTACATCGTTCAACAAATATTTCATAAATGTTATATAAAATATAAATACAACGTGTTTTTATTGAAGAAATATTTTTTTTTTGTGGAATAAAAATCCGACCTTTTTTCATAAACAATTCGGTCATAGCAACCGAATTCAATAATCAATGCGGTAACAGCTGAATGGCAATCGACCCAGTTCGCTAAAAACTTAATTCGGTTAACTCAACAGAAATTTTATGTAAGTGTAAGTGTGTTGGAAAGATGGATTGTAAAAAATGAACTTAGCATATGCTTGTCATTTTATGGAATTTGTCTGTTACCTATCGAGGGTAGTACATTTTTATACCCTATACCACTATGTGGTTTGGGTATAATGACTTTGTGCTGCTGTTTGTAACAACCAAAAATATTTGACCTAGACCCATCTTTAATTATACCGATCGAATCAGAATCACTTTCTGAGTTGATATAACAATGTCCGTCCGTCTGTCCGTCTGTGTGTCCATGTAAACCTTGTAATCAAACTGCAGGTCGCAAATATGAATATGTTTTGATGAAATTTGGTACATAAGCTTTTATCGGCCATGGGATGAACGGTATTGAAATTGGTGACAATCGGTGCATGTTCAGACCTAGCCCCCATACAAATTACCCCTATGAAATGGACATAAATTGCCATAAGATCCAAATTGTCATATAGATCTTACTCAAATTGGGTTTTGTATGCGTTCATTACGTCCATTAATGAGTAATCCAAAAATGATCCCTTTGGCCCCATTAGGGCTGCTTCCCGATCTTCACTTAAATCTATTAAAAAACAAAAATATTGCACTGATTCTTCTCAGATATGGTTTGTATATATTTTTGCAAAATACAAGAGACCTTTTCCAAACATGATCAGGTTTGGTCCATTTTTGGACCTAGTCCCCATATAGATATAGCATCCGATACGAAAAATTAATAAAAATATGAAAAATTAATAAAAATCCCACTCAAATTTGGTTTTTGCTTATTTTCTATGTCCAGTTAGTTGGGCCTAAGAGAAAGGGTTTCTAAACGCATGGTATAGGGTATCGTATAGTCGGTCTAGACCGACTATAATTTTCTTACTTGTTTATTACTGCTTAGGATAGCTTTTCATTATACCCTATACCACTATGTGGTTTGGGTATAATGACTTTGTGCTACTGTTTGTAACAACCAAAAATATTTGACCTAGACCCATCTTTTATTATACCGATCGAATCAGAATCACTTTTTGAGTCGATTTAACAATGTCCGTCCGTCCGTCCGTCTGTGTGTCCATGTAAACCTTGTAATCAAACTGCAGCTCGCAAATATGAATATGTTGTGATGAAATTTGGTATATAAGCTTTCACCGGCCATGGGATGAACGCTATTGAAATTGGTGAGTATCGGTCCATGCTCAGACTTAGCCCCCATACAAATGACCCCTATAAAATCGACATAAATTGCCATAATATCCAAATTGTCGTAAAGATCTTAGTCAAATTGGGTTTGTATGTGTTTATTAGATCAATTAATGAATAGAGCTGCTTCCCGATCTTCACTTAAATCTATTAAAAAGCAAAAATATTGCACAGATTCTTCTCAAATTTTGTTTGTATATATTTTTGCAAAATACAAGAGACTTTACCAAACATGATCAGGATCGTTCCATTTTTGGACCTAGTCTCCATATAGATATAGCATCCGATATGAACTTTTTCATATCTGCAGCCAAAAAAATTAATAAAAATCCCACTCAAATTTGGTTTTTGCTTATTTTCTATGTCCAGTTAGTTGGGCCTAAGAGATAGAGTTTCTAAACGCATGGTATAGGGTATCGTATAGTCGGTCTAGACCGACTATAACTTTCTTACTTGTTTTATAATAATTAAGCTTATTCCAATATCAATGTTTTTATTTTTACCTTCCACACCATTGTGCTGAGGGTATATGTGTATCAGTTGGTCGAGTCGATATAGAAATGTGTGTCTGTCCCTCTGCCTATTTGTCCGTCTGTCTGTCTGTTGAAACTACGATCATTCACAAAAGAAACCATTTACCTGGGTAGGCTTAAAACAATATTGATTCTCTTTATTTTGACCTGATTGGTTTTTAAAATGGGTCACCATTGTGCCAAGATATGACCTATAATATGAAGACGCCTTTTAAAAAATTTAAAAATCCAATGTGTTTGTTGTAATAGTTTTCTTTTAAGTTTATCAAATATTTTGTTTACGTTTATTATAAATATTATTGCAATAACCCAGCAAAACCTTGGTAATGATTAGTTATTACCATTGCATGACATGGTAATGTTAACCCCATACCTTTTGAATAATTTTAAGCTAAATGTAACGACTTCCTGATAATAATTTATGCAAATACTTATTGGTAATGACCACTGTTTTTATTAGTAAAAACTATAAATAATGAGTTAAATTTAATGAAACAAATTATTTCGCGGCGATAGTCATCACTGGCCAAAAAATGCAGCAAGAGCAGTTAAATTTTACATTACATAATTTACAACATATTGTGCAATACGAATGTGTTGTTTCTACAGAAATTTACTTTACGCCCTACATGTAACAAATTACTCAAAACCCCTCTTGTTATCTTAAAGCAACTAGTTATTTGTATCAGTACCTAATAAGGTGCCGGTACGGCCTTTCCTCCAATGACACGCCCTTGTTAAAATAATGGGTTACGTAATGGAAAGGTAACAACTGAACACTTTTGATTTCTTATTCTAAGGCTCATTACATGTAATGGAAAGTTTTGCTGGGAAGTCCAGATATTACTGTAAACCTAGGTGGAAGGAAACATATATACGGCATAACACTCGAATTTAACACTCTTAGGGCCATTATTACAACTTGCCAATAGCTAAAGTTAGGATGTTATCGGTCAGATTATTAGTTTTTCGTTATTACAACTATACTTTAAGCTAAAAGTGATATTGTTGCTTTTAACTTTTAACGTGAGATTTATGTATTTAATGTTGCCACATTTTCTGAAGAATAAATTCACACCAATTTAGTTTTGGAAATAAATTTATTTGCATATACTTAAATATATGCTTGTATATTTTTAAAACAGTTTTATTACACATTTACAACAATTATGCAACTTATAATAAAGGTTTTTAGTTTCTATTCTATTGTATGCTTGCGTACAAATAAAGGAACGTTGCCACTACGTATTTTATAAAGCAATTAAATTTAAAGTTTCTACACCCTTTTAGGTATCAGAATCCACCGTTTTTGACACATCCCGTTTTTTGACACACTAGGTCCCTTTTCTCGGAGAAGGTCACATATATAAACAAAGAAATAATAAACAAATTAATGTGTGCAATAAAATAAATGGAAACATTTAACAAATAAAAAGTATATATTTACATATATGTATATATGCAAATAAAAATGGAAAAAATGAAATAGTGAAACGCAAATTGTAGAAGGATGTCTTCCAATATTTTCACAAAAAATATAAACGTCAAAACGAAACAAGAACACTCGTATGAAAACCAAGGTACGCAATCGTGATTCAGAGAGCGAATCAAGTGCCATCTGAACATGCTATTAGACATCGCCTACATGAATTATCTGGATTACCCATATGAATAATAGCATACAACTTTGAATTATTGGCAAGTGATGTTTTTGCCCTAAATATCAAATTTTCAAAAAAGGTAGAGAAAGTTGTAAAAGAATTGAATCTGATAAAAATAATAATCAGTGTAATAATGTAATAAAAAAGTCTGGTGGCGGCGTATTGGTTGCTATACTAAACGAATTTTCGTTTGGTCCATATATATTATTTGCTCATACATTCCGCCAAACTCTCCGCTTTCTGTTTATCAGGATCATCTGAAAGCTGTTGATTTAATCCAAAATTATATAAAACCATCTGATTTATTAATGTTAATTGGAGATTTTAAAATGCCGTCTACATCCTGGAAAGCTGATCCTGATACCAATTATTTAGTTCCATCTCATTATTCCGATTCTTCAGCTGCATTTATTCATGGTTTATTGGAAAATTGTATTTTCCAAGTCAACTCCGTCGCAAATGCATTTGGTAGACTAAAGACTTTTCAATATTGCGGCATAGCCCTATTTCTAATCCGGAAGATATATACCATCCAACACTTGAGATATCTTGCTTTTGTTCCTATTCTCTTCATAAAAAAAATCATGTGAGTCCGATCACAAGGGAGATGTGTAAACATATAATAATTAAAGAAAACATCAACATCATATTTTCCAGTGCATAAAAAATAAGTCGATTATGCTGTTTTCTGAAATTCAATTGATGTTTTCTGAAATGCAATTGATGTTTTCTGAAATTCAATTGATGTTTTCTGAAATACAATTAATGTTTTGAGTAATTCAAATGATGCTTTTTGAAATTCAATTGATGTTCTCTGAAATTCTAATTATGTTTTCTGAAATTCAAATGATGTTTTCTGAAATACAATTGATGTTTTCTGAAATACAATTGATGTTTTCTGAAATTCTATTGATGTTTTCTGAAATTCAATTGATGTTTTCTGAAACTCGAATGATGTTTTCTGAAATTATATTGATGTTTTCTGAAATTCTATTTATGTTTTCTGAAATTCAAATGATGTTTTCTGAAACTCGAATGATGTTTTCTGAAATTATATTGATGTTTTCTGAAATTCTATTTATGTTTTCTGAAATTCTATTTATGTTTTCTGAAATTCAAATGATGTTTTCAGAAACTCGAATGATGTTTTCTGAAATTATATTGATGTTTTCTGAAATTCTATTTATGTTTTCTGAAATTCAATTGATGTTTTCTGAAATACAATTGATGTTTTCTGAAATTCTATTGATGTTTTCTGAAATTCTATTGATGTTTTCTGAAATTCTATTTATATTTTCTGAAATTCAAATAATGTTTTCTGAAATACAATTGATGTTTTCTGAAATACAATTGATATTTTCTGAAATTTTATTGATGTTTTCTGAAATTCAATTGATGTTTTCTGAAACTCGAATAATGTTTTCTGAAATTATATTGATGTTTTCTGAAATTCTATTTATGTTTTCTGAAATTCAAATGATGTTTTCTGAAATTTTATTGATGTTTTCTGAAATACAGTTTATGTTTTCTGAAATTCTATTGATGTTTTCTGAAATTCAAATGATTTTTTCTGAAATTATATTGATGTTTTCTGAAATACAATTGATGTTTTCTGAAATACAATTGATGTTTTCTGAAATTATATTGATGTTTTCTGAAATTCAATTAATGTTTTCTGAAATTGTATTGATGTTTTCTGAAATTCAAATGATGTTTTCTGAAATTATATTGATGGTTTCTGAAATACAATTGATGTTTTCTGAAATTATATTGATGTTTTCTGAAATTCTATTGATGTTTTCTGAAATTCAAATGATGTTTTCTGAAATTATATTGATGGTTTCTGAAATACAATTGATGTTTTCTGAAATTATATTGATGTTTTCTGAAATTCTATTTATGTTTTCTGAAATTCAAATGATGTTTTCTGAAATTTTATTGATGTTTTCTGAAATACAGTTTATGTTTTCTGAAATTCTATTGATGTTTTCTGAAATTCAAATGATGTTTTCTGAAATTCTATTGATGTTTTCTGAAATTCTATTTATGTTTTCTGAAATTCAATTGATGTTTTCTGAAATACAATTGATGTTTTCTGAAATTCTATTGATGTTTTCTGAAATTCTATTGATGTTTTCTGAAATTCTATTTATATTTTCTGAAATTCAAATAATGTTTTCTGAAATACAATTGATGTTTTCTGAAATACAATTGATATTTTCTGAAATTTTATTGATGTTTTCTGAAATTCAATTGATGTTTTCTGAAACTCGAATAATGTTTTCTGAAATTATATTGATGTTTTCTGAAATTCTATTTATGTTTTCTGAAATTCAAATGATGTTTTCTGAAATTTTATTGATGTTTTCTGAAATACAGTTTATGTTTTCTGAAATTCTATTGATGTTTTCTGAAATTCAAATGATTTTTTCTGAAATTATATTGATGTTTTCTGAAATACAATTGATGTTTTCTGAAATACAATTGATGTTTTCTGAAATTATATTGATGTTTTCTGAAATTCAATTAATGTTTTCTGAAATTGTATTGATGTTTTCTGAAATTCAAATGATGTTTTCTGAAATTATATTGATGGTTTCTGAAATACAATTGATGTTTTCTGAAATTATATTGATGTTTTCTGAAATTCTATTGATGTTTTCTGAAATTCAAATGATGTTTTCTGAAATTATATTGATGGTTTCTGAAATACAATTGATGTTTTCTGAAATTATATTGATGTTTTCTGAAATTCTATTTATGTTTTCTGAAATTCAAATGATGTTTTCTGAAATTTTATTGATGTTTTCTGAAATACAGTTTATGTTTTCTGAAATTCTATTGATGTTTTCTGAAATTCAAATGATGTTTTCTGAAATTCTATTGATGTTTTCTGAAATTCTATTTATGTTTTCTGAAATTCAAATGATGTTTTCTGAAATTATATTGATGGTTTCTGAAATTCAGTTGATGTTTTCTGAAACTCGAATGATGTTTTCTGAAATTCAGTTGATGTTTTCTGAAACTCGAATGATGTTTTCTGAAATTCAATTGATGTTTTCTGAAACTCGAATGATGTTTTCTGAAATTCTATTGATGTTTTCTGAAATTCTATTTATGTTTTCTGAAATTCAAATGATGTTTTCTGAAATTATATTGATGGTTTCTGAAATACAATTGATGTTTTCTGAAATTCAATTGATGTTTTCTGAAACTCGAATGATGTTTTCTGAAATTCTATTGATGTTTTCTGAAATTCTATTTATGTTTTCTGAAATTCAAATGATGTTTTCTGAAATTATATTGATGGTTTCTGAAATACAATTGATGTTTTCTGAAATTATATTGATGTTTTCTGAAATTCTATTTATGTTTTCTGGAATTCAAATGATCTTTTCTGAAATTATATTGATGGTTTCTGAAATACAATTGATGTTTTTTGAAAGACAATTGGAAAATGTTTAGAAAAGAACATATCATAATTTTTTCACCAATACAATCATAAGTCACACAGCGTTATCTGCTTCAGCTCACACCGATATGAGTTACGCTGTTTTTGTGATTGAATTGTGAAATAGAAATTTACCCCCCTGCGCGTATAGATGTTTACACATCAAAAAGTTAACTCACAGCGATAAAATCTTTTGCTTTAATAAAACTAATTACCAAGATTTACAACTCCATCTATTCCAAATTGACTGGATAAATGTGTTATCACGTTGCAATGATAACTTGGACTTGTGTTTGCAAAGATTTTATCATCACCTCTTTGAATGTTTCTCGGCATCTGTACCTAAAATGTTACCTCCTAAATCGAATGGTCCTCCTTGGAATACAAAACATCTATCTCAACTTAAAAATAAGAAAAACAAAATGTACAAAAATTATAGAAAATATGGAACATTGATAGATTATATGAAATAGTCGTTATCAAGATCGGAATTTATTATTGCTAATCAATTGGCCTATAATAACTATTTAATTAAAGTATGGAATAATCTAAAAAATAATCCAAAATCATTTTATAAATTTATTAATTCTAAAAGACGTACTGCGGACTTTCCTTTGGTTGTGAAGTACGGTGATTTAGAATCTTCAGATGATAACTCCATAAGTAATATGTTTGCAGACTTTTTTGCATCAACTTATTCTTCGACAGTATTTAATAACAATAATCTGTATCCATACATAATATCGGAATCTTCAATTATTAATATACCATCCATCAATCAACATACAGTTCTGAATGCCCTGACAAAATTGCTGCTGGTCCTGACGGTGTTCCTAGTTGCATTTTATGTTTAACATATCCCTTAAATTGGGTTACTTTCCTACCATTTGGAAAGAATCATTTATTATTCCCTTCTTTAAGTCTGGATCTAAAGCTGTTATTTCGAATTATAGAGGTATTGCTAAATTAAGTGCTATTCCAAAACTATTTGAAAAACTTATATATGACACGTTGTCGCATCATGTGTCCTCTATCATATCTCCAACGCATCATGGATTCTGCAAATCACGCTCTACAATAACAAATCTTTTGGAGCTTACAACTTTGGTAAATGATGAAACAAACAGATGTTATTCATAATGATTTTAGCAAGGCATTCAATAAAGTAAATCATGATCTATTGTTGTTTAAACTTTACCTATGGGCTTTGGTATATTGCTGATAAAATGGATTGGATCATATTTAAAAGACAGAACACAATGTATTAAGTTTCGTAACTCGTATTCCAACAAAATAAAAGTATTATCTGGTGTACCTCAAGGTAGTCACTTGGGACCTCTTTTATTTACGCTATTTATAAATGATCTTCCTTCTGTAATTAAACACTCAAAACACTGTATGTATGCAGATGATGTAAAGTTAATTTTTACCCTCAACAATCTTGATCAACAATCACTTTTACAGAATGGTATTGATCGTTTAACTACTTGGTTTAATATTAATCTAATGGACCTAAATGTCAAAAAATGCAAATATATGATTTTTACAAGATCAATTCCAATTAATGGTCGGTATATCATGAATAATGCTGTGCTTGATTTAGTGGATTCATTCTATGACCTTGGCGTACTTCTGGATAAAAAATTAGACTTTAGAAGTCATATTTCGCTAACAATAAATAAAGCTACTGGTGTACTTGGATTCATTAAACGGTGGGCTAAAGAGTTTTCGGATCCGTATACGACAAAACAATTGTTTACTACCTTGGTTAGACCAATACTCGAATATGGGTCTGTAGTCTGGGATCCGCAATATCATATACATTCGAACAAAATTGAATCAGTTTAAAAACAATTTTTGTTATTTTGTCTTCGTAGTTTGGGCTGGGATCCTAATATGAGGTTGCCATCTTATGGAAATCGTCTGGCTCTAATTAAGCTTCCTACATTGAAAAGTCGCAGACATATGCTAAATGTTACTTTCCTGTTAAAACTGTTAAATGGTACTCTTAAATCTGAATTTCTTATCAACAAAATAAATATAAATATAAATATTCCTTTTCGATCACCAAGAAATTATAACTTTCTAACTGTCAAATATTATTGTACAAACTATGCTAATTTTAATCCACTTCGTAGAATTTGTGATGAGTTTAATATGCTGTATCAGTTTATTGATTTTAATAAAAGTTTGGATATTGTGAGAAGAGATATTATATTACACTTAAATGCATTAAATTAACTGAATTAAATAAATGTTATATATCAATTTTGTTAAATGTTTTTAATTATATATATAAATTATAATATAAATGTATACTTTAAGTAGTCTGTAAGGATGATTCCATAGACTAAATAAATAAATATATAATAAATAATAATAATGCGATATCCCAGTATACTTTTACATTTATTTCATAATGGAGCTAGAGTTGTTTCTGAGATGGTTAAGTGATGTTCGTCTGATGCGTTCGTCCTTTTAAACATATGTACATTAGGGGTATAACTTTTGAACAATTTTTTAAATTATCAAAAAATACCTATCCATGCCATATAGACCATGAAAATCTATGATGAAAAGTGGGGTCACTTTTTCGCGGGCGTTAAAAAAGCTCCCCCCCAAATCACTTTGAAGTTTAGTATTTTGATTTTTTTTTTTTTTTTGTTGATTAAAAATACAACATCCTTATTGTAAAAACACAAACCATTCATTTATATTTTTACTAGCTACTTTTACCCGGTCTTGCCCGGGATAAAAAGGCCTTTGACTTGAAAAATGGTTCACTATGCTTATCAGGCGCTGAGTACTTAGTCCCCAATTAACAAATTCCCCAATAAAATGAACTTTCTCCCCAACAATTTGTATGGGCAGTAAATTCATTTTTTATTTCAATTAAAAATTTTTTGATTTTTTAATTTAGAAGTTTTTTATAAGATGCTGCAGCAAAAATGCTTCAAAAATAAGCTGCGAAACCGCTTTAAGTTTTTTTTTTTCAGTTTATTTATAAACATCAAATATAACGGAATGGTTCGCAAATTAAAGGAATCAGAACTTTTAAAAATTTAATTACTTCATTCAATAAGTGATCATCATTGAGCAGAGACGCCAAATTCAAGTTTCAGAAATAAAATACTAATGCGACGTTTAATATTGTGTCGCAAAGTTTCTTTAAGCAACTGCTTATAGTATATGTGTGGCCTATTTTGATCAACAGGTAATTATTTCACATACGTAGATAAAATTTATCATACGACATTTTACTAAGCTGTATTCCGCGAGCGAGTCGCATCCGCTTTCGCGCGTTTGGCAGCCACACCCGTGCTGCCGCGCAGTTGTTGTCAACTATTTTAATCGCCAAAATATATTTTTCAGATCATTGCGATATTTTAGCTGAGCTGTGATCTGCGACCGCGTCGCGTCCGCATCCGTCGGGTCCGCGTCCGCGTCCGCGCTCCGGGCGCCTCACGCCGCTTCCTCGCAGCTACTACCCGTGCTGCCGCTTAGTTCTCGTTAACTTATTTTAATTCCTAAAACATATTTTTTAGAGCATTGCGATATTTTAGCTGAGTTGTGTTCCGAGAGCGCATCGCGTCCGCATGCATCGTGTCCGCGTTCGCGCACCGCGCTCCGCCACACCTGTGCTGCCGCGCATCTGTTGCCAACTTATTTTAATCGCCAAAATATATTTTTCAGATCATTGCGATATTTTAGCTGAGCTGTGATCCGCGAGCGCGTCGCATCCGCATCCGTCGCGTTAGCGTCCGCGCCCCGCGCGCCTCGCGCCGCTTCCTCGCAGCTACTACCCGTGCTGCCGCTTAGTTCTCGTTAACTTATTTTAATTCATAAAACATATTTTTTAGAGCATTGCGATATTTTAGCTGAGCTGTGTTCCGAGAGCGCGTCGCGTCCGCGCAACGAAATGATGCTATTGAAAAGATTACGCATTATAAATGCATTTATTGTAGGACATACATATATTGAGAGCAGTATGCAAATGTTTACTAAAATAAATATTTTACAAAATTCATTAAATAAAAATATGTAAAAATTTAAGAATGAATTTGGAGAGTAAGTGCATTTTTTATTTCGATTAAAAAAAAATGGGAAATTTGTTCATTTCTTTTGGGTACCTTTTTTTAAGTTTGGGGAATTTGTTCACCTTATAGTTATTTCCGTGTAAACCAAATTTCAGAGATATCCGTTGAAAAGTACAAATTTGTATAGGGAAGAAATATACCACACAACAAAATATGAATTTTATATGAAAATTGGGCGTAAAAGTAGGCGTGGTCGGTAAAAATCATATGGCGACCTTCCCTGAAATATGTACTAAATTTCGGAGAAAGCCATTGAAAAATAAAAGTTTGTATAGCAATCAAATAAAGAAACAAATAAAAGGAAAAAAATAAGTTTTATATACATAGAAGTTGGCGCAAAGTAGGCGTGGCCTGTAAGAAGCATATGGTGACCTTCCCTGTAGTATAGAGATCGTGTGACCAAATTTTAAACATCCCTTGAAATATAAAAATTTCTATAGTGAACAAATATACAAAAAACAGAAAATTAATTTTGTAAAAAAAGCGGGCATAGAAGTAGGCGTGACCGGCAAGAATCATATGGCGACCTCTCTGGAGTACAGAGATCGTGTGTAGCAAATTTCAGAGAAATCCGTTTAAAACAAAATTGTGTAGCGAACAAATGTACCAAAAAACAGAATATGAATTGTATACAAAAAGTGGGCGTAACAGTAGGCGATCTTCCCTGGAGCTGAGAGATCGTGTGTACCAAATTTCAGAGGAAATCGTTAACAAATAAAAATTTGTATAGCGAACAAATATACGAAAAAGCAGAAAATGAATTATATATAAATAGTGGGCGTAAGTGTAGGCGTGGTCGATAAGAAGCATATGGTGACCTTAGGTGGAGTACAGGGATCGTGTGTACCGAATCTCAAAAAAATCCGTTAACAATAAAAATTTGTATAGCGAACAAATATACAAAAAAGCAGAAAATGAATTGTATATAGAATGTGGGCGTAAAAGTAGGCGTGGCCGGTAAGAAGTACATGGTGACCTTAGCTGGAGTACAGGGATCATGTGTACCAAATGTCAGAGAAGTCCGTAAACAAATAAAAATTTGTATAGCGAACAAATATACAAAAAAGCAGAAAATGAATTGTATATAAAATGTGGGCGTAAAAGTAGGCGTGGTCGGTAAGAAGTACATGGTGACCTTAGCTGGAGAACAGGGATCGTGTGTACCGAATTTCAGAGAAATCCGTTAACAAATAAAAATTTGTATAGTGAACAAATATGAATAAAACAGAAAAGGAATTTTACATAAAAAGTGGGCGTAAAAGTAGGCGTGGCCGGTAAAAAGTATATGGTGACCTTTCCTGGGGTGTAGAGATCGTGTCTACAAAATTTCAGGGAAATCCGTTGAAAAATAAAAATTTGTATAGCGGTCAAACAAACAAACAAACAAATAAACAAACAAACAAACAAACAAACAAACAGAAAATGAATTTTATATATATAGATGTTATTTCACAAATAAGACTTATACCACCAATTATACTACATTCAAACAGTTAAAAGTAGGTTAAAATAACACGGAAACTCTTTTTTTGAACAAAATCGAACCAACCTCACAATCGCAATTGTTTACTTTTATTTTCATTTGTTTACGGTTTCGCTAAGACAGACAGGTCCTCTATCCCATATACTTGTTGATTTTTGTGTCAGTGCGTAGTGACATTTAAGTTTATAAAATGTTTTATAGAAGTGCTCTAATTTGTAACCGGAAAAATTCGGAAATCTGCACCCAAAATTTTGGTAAATTTCAAAAGATTCGAGAAGTTCAAAATATCGAATACCCACTATGTGAATTAAACCAAGTGCCCAAACAGAAAATAGTTATTGGAAGATTTAATGCGTTGCTCCAATTAGACAAATCAAAAATAAATAGATGTGAAATTGTATCTCAAGAACTATCCGATTTGTGGATTAAGTTAAATATTCCCAAATGGCTATGTCTTCTATATATAGAAAAGTAAAAAAGTTGATTTTTGTGTATAAAAAAAACTCAAAAGCATCCAAAGCCCAATGAGTTTGAAAACGATTTTGATATTTCCAAGCAAACTTTTGAACCAATATCCGAAACAAGCTCACAACGAAATCTCTCCGACTCAGATTCAGTATCGATGTTCGACAATGATGGCGAAGATTAATATGATGGTGATGACGATTACACGCCACCTTCAAGACTTAAAGCAAATAAGCGGTCAATAAAACCAGCTATTACTTTAGTAAACAATGCTAAAGTAAGTACCAAAAAAGCAGCTAAAATATGCAAGGAACTAGCTGAATCAGGGGTCAACATCTCAACTCTATCCCAACCAGCAATTTATAAGGCAGTAAATTAAATCTGCGGAAACAAGATAGAGATTCCAAAAGAAACTTTAAAAAACGAATACTGGTGCGTTCATTTCGATGGGAAGGAAATTGAAAAAAAGGAAATACAGGTTATTATGCTTAAAAACCAATTTCGGGAAATAAAGCTAGGCGTTTTAGTACTGGAGAATGAAGTGTATAAAAATTACAATTTGTGATACAGCCAGTGTCAATAGTGGTAAAAGAAACGGTGTTGTTAAGCTATTGCAGAACCATTTTGAAGCAATGTCTTTTCCTCCACCTCAGTACATTGGATGTCAGCACCATGTTTTAGATCTTATTCTAAGACATGTTATGGATGCTTCGTTAGATGGAAAAAGTACTTCTCCAAATATTGATTACGATTTCGTTGACGAATTGGTAAATAACTACGCCCAGTTGAAACAAATATACCAACAAAATGAGGAACGAATAAAAATTTAAAATATAAAGTGGCGAGACGACATGCAATATTTGTACGAATTAGGTAAAGCTTTTAGATACTTCATTGAGGAGAAAAAATTCCCATTCATAAATTTTAAAACAATACCGCCGCTAAGTAATGCAAGATGGAATTCCAGAGCAATACTTGCAATTCTAGCATTTATACTCATTCCTAAATATCGTGAAAAGTTATACAGAGTATGCGAATTTATATGTGGAGCCTGGTATAACGTTTGCTTTTCTGACCACTGCTTTAATGAAATTTATTTTGAATCTTTAAAGCAATCACTGGAACAATTTACACATGCTCGGGAATGCTTTCTTAAACATTGGGTGAGAGAAGACTCTAAAATTCACAAACAACAACGAAGTAACTTTTGCGCGGAACGTGGCATCAAACTTGTGCAATATATTTTTCAACATTGCAAAACAACACGCACTTTGAACTTAAAGTGAATTTCCTTCAACAAAGATAATTTGTAGTATCTGAAGTTAATATATAGTACATGACTGTATATATGGTATTTAAAAAATAAAACTTCAAATCTATACTAGTATTATAAAGAGGTAATGTGTGTTTGTTTGTTTGTTTGTAGGAGGTAATCTCCGTAACAACCCGTCTGATATTCCTGAAATTTTCACAGAGTCTTACTGCGGATATGGGAAGTGCTATAGGCTATAATTTTTAAATATTTTTAGTGGGCGTGGCACCTCCCACACAAATAAATTTTTAATATCATATACATATATTGAGTATTATGATAGGAAGAGCTTTGCAAATTTGTGTGATGTCACCTATTGTTAATATAAGTAGCTACGCCGGAAATGGGCGGGATCGTATATGTGGGCGTTGTACCTCCCATACAAGTAATAATTCAATATTATGTATCTCGAGTACTGTGATAGAGAGAGCTTTTCAAATTTGTCTGATGTCACCAATTATTAATGTATGTAGTCGGGCAAAAAATGGGCAGTATCGGATCAATAGGCGTGGCACTTGCCATACAAATTAAATATGAAATGCCATATATCTGGAGTACTGTTATAGTGAGAGTCTTGGGACTTTGTGTGAGCCCATAAGGTATTCATGTGATTAGTGAGACAAAACAATGGCCGCCCGTACAAAGTAAATATATAATATCATATAACTGGTGTACTAAAAAAGGGAAGCTTTGACACTTTGCACTACACTAACAGATCTTAGTATGAGTAGTTGGACAAAAAATTGGCGTGGCACTCCCTATGCAAAGTAACTATTTAATGTCATATATCTGGAGTACTATAAACGAGAGGGCTTTGTGACTTTACATGAGCCTATAGGTATGTATGATTAGTCGAACAAAAAAAAAATAGGCGTGATCGTAGCAGTGGACGTAGCACCGCCCATGCAAAGTAGATATCTAATATCATATAACTGGTGTTCTATAAAAGGGAAAGATCCGACATTTTGCATGAGTCCATCAGATATTAATGCGAGTAGTCCAATAAAAGTTGTGCGGGATGGGATTAGTGGGCGTGACACCTCCTATAAAAATAATATGAAGTACTACGAAAGCAACAGTCTTTTGTTAAGTACGTTAGTTATCAATGTGATTTGTCGTGGAAAATATATTACCGAAATCAAAAATTCGCCAAAACCGAAAATTGCGAAAAATAAAAATCGCCCAAAAAATCTTCAAAATCAAAAATGGGCAAAATCGAAAATCGCTAAAAAGAAAAATTGCCAAATGATATTCTAAGTTCAACGCCAATAGTTAAGTGTTGCCAAATCTAATTTTGGTAATCCATCTTCTTCTCATGGGCAGCTACATGTACCTTGCTCCAGTGTAGGAACGCCGAAAAATCTGATAATTGTTGTACCGAAAAAAAAAACAAAAAACATTGTATATCAGCAAGTATTAAAATAGAAAAATCTATGCTAATAATCTATACTAACATAATAAAGAGGTAATATGTGTTTGTTTGTTTGTAGGAGGTAATCTCCGTAACTACTCATCTGACCTTCCTGAAATTTTCACAGAGTCTTACTGCGGATATGGGAGTGCTACAGGCTGCAATTCTTTTAAATATTTTTAGCGGGCGTGGCACCACTCATACAAAGTAAATTTTAAATATCATATATGGGTTAAACCATCTGAACTCAACTTAAAATATGGCTGTTTTTTACATCACTGTTTCCAAATTGGCTGAATTTTGGCAGGATTAAAGTGTATCCGAGAAATAAGAAAAATCCTAAATTTAAGTTCACTGACGCATCTGGATCCGGAAATATGAGGTCTTGAATATCGGAAAAAACTATAAAAATGTACAAAGTTGTACTTACTTAATTATCATTTTCTTGATTAATATTATAGTGACGCAACTTATCAAGGTCGCATTTAAAAGGTTAATTAATTACCTTTAATTTGATATACAACATGATTTTTTTTTTGGAAAGGTCAAAGGTCACATCTCTTGACCTATAATTCGGGAGGCTATAGCTGTAAAAACGACAATTTTAAAAATCTGAAAAAAATATATGTTTAAGATTGGTTCCTTCCCTAAAGTTCCAAAAAATTTCAGACTGGGGGTATGCTTGGATCCAGAAATATTTATCATAGAGTAAAGGTAGATATTTAACAAGTGAATTATTATTATTATGAATGCTGTTGTTGTTGGCGTTGTTGACATTATTATGATGAATGCTGTTGTTGTTGTTGTTGTTGACATTATTATGATGAATGCTGTTGTTGTTGTTGTTGTTGTTGTTGTTGACATTATTATGATGAATGCTGTTGTTGTTGTTGTTGTTGTTGTTGACATTATTATTATGAATGCTGTTGTTGTTGTTGTTGTTGGCGTTGTTGACATTATTATGATGAATGCTGTTGTTGTTGTTGTTGTTGGCGTTGTTGACATTATTATGATGAATGCTGTTGTTGTTGTTGTTGTTGGCGTTGTTGACATTATTATGATGAATGCTGTTGTTGTTGTTGTTGTTGACATTATTATGATGAATGCTGTTGTTGTTGTTTAGTTTTATTATAAATATTTTCAATTACAAATTTGCTATCAGCGGAATAAATTTTAGCTTGTAATTGTGTTTTTGAAATTGGTATGAAGCTGTGCTGCTTTTGAGTTCCCGGAATTGTACGTAATCCTATAAATCTATCAGTTAGCAATTTCTCTTCTTCTTCATAATCTTTTTCCGTTAAATATGCAAAGTTGCAGTTCTGAAGAGTTTGCTGACACCAATTATACAAGTGGAGAGGAGTAGTTATCTGATCTTCGAATGGACGTTGCAAGCTGGCTCTTCGTGCTTCACGCTTTACCGTTCCCCCAAGACCATCACTAGGTCCTTTGCCGTGACTGGTAGCAAAGAAATGCCACTCAGCGGAACAATTAAAATCTTCGCTATGATGGCATAAATTGGCAAAGTTTTTTTTTATTTTTAAATTGAGCGGAAGAACCGTTCGAAAAATAAAAAATTTTCTTTGGTATTTTCAAAAACTTGATTTTTAAAAACTCATTTAGGTGGCGATGAAATAAATGAACTGCTATGGTATTATGTATTAGACAGTCTGATATTATTATAAAATTTGTAGTTTCTAATTTTCCATTTGATTTGTAATCAATTGGTATTGGGTATAGTGTGGCCTGGCTATTATTCCATAAAAAGCCTTGCACAGAATCCTGAACCACAAAAGTTGCATTTTCGGAGAAGTCGCAAATTACTAAATACTCATTTTCTTCCAACGCAGACTTTTTGTGAGCCATAAATGCACCCTGCTCTTTAGATACGAATGAATGGGGTGAAGAGTTTGCAGTTTTTCGCATAAAGAATCCAGAAAAGAATCAGTTTCTTTAATAATAGTTTCCAAAGAGTCTCTATCTACACTTATCCACTGTTTATATATGATTTCATCAATTTCATTTTCTAATAATAATTCACCAAGTTTCTCTTTAAAATTTTGTATATCTGGACACATGCTACATCTGCCAAGGTAGCAATTTGGTGATGGGGGATTGCATATAAGTCTTTTTAAACAAACTTTATAAGTTTCCAGCACAAAATCCTGCACATTTTCTGTCAATTTTTTCAGGTTTATTGCGTGGAGCATTAGTTTTGTATTTTGATGTATTTTACAAACACATACATTATGGCTTCCTGACGCATCTGCTAGAACCACATTTTTTGGCCGAAGTTCACAAAATTTAGAAATTCCAATAGTTATCCCTTCATGTTTTTCTTTAAATAAAGCATAAACTTCTCGAAGATTTCCGAGTAAAAGTCTTTTATTTTTTTTTACTTTTACACCATTTTCTGTTATTGACACGTAGTCTTTACATCCTGGTAGACATCTGCTGACATCATCAGTTTCATAAAAGATTTTCACCACATCAACAATTTCTAATGGCAATCGTTTTCCAAGTTTTGGATTCGGTGTACTCAATACGCCTTCTGTCTCAACCAAGTTTTTTACCTTTCGTGCCATGAAATTTGTTATTTGAAATTCCTCCTCCATTCTTTTCAATGTCCAGCTTTTAGGTAAAATAGTTAAAAGTTGAATTTTATCACTGTTTTTAGTTATTGATTTAAACTTTTCTTTTAGTTGTTCGATTATTTCCGATTCTGGGCATACGTGAGAGGTTGAAGGTGTTGAATTTGGGAAAATGTTGGTTTTAATTGATGTTGTTATTTTTTCTAACTTTCTAGTTGTATACCCTTTTAATGGAATTTTTCTCGAACATATTGGAGATTCTTGTAAATATGTTAAACTTTCGTTTAACTTAGAAATTCGAACATCTCCCGAAACTGATGCTTCACTTTCCGAGTCTGAAGTCTTGTTTTCTGGCTTGTTCATAGATTGAATATTATTGTTTACACTTCCTTTTAATTTATAAAGTTCTCTTCTGCATATATCACATATTTTATTTGATATTGAAATGTTATTACTAATTCCAGTCATCCATTGCTGAACTTTTCGAAGTCCTCTTGCATTCCGGGCATGAGAAACTTTTTTAAATGGATTACAACAATATATTGTATTAAATGACATATTGTTTATAGAGGCAAAAAACAATCACTTTGAACACTTTTGGTTTTATTTAAAAATATTGATTTTATAGCAACACATTTGGTTTTTTAAAGCAACGTGCTTAGAATGGTTTTTTATTCGTGGTGCTTCCTTTGACTTCTCGTTTTTCAATAATTTCTCTATATCCAAGTTATTTGACACTACGAACCACACCCGACAACATTTATATTGTTGTCTCGCTCTAACATAATTACCTGTCAAACCAACCCTAACACAGGTCTGTACTGAGTACAGTACAGAGCTAAAGAACCAGAAACAAATAGCGGCGTGCGTGCATAGCCCGCCGACGCTCACGAGCACAACCAACCACATTCATAAACAGTAACAGTAACAGCACCGACTTTTTAAATATCTACCTTTACTCTATGATAAATATTTCTGGATCCAAGCATACCCCCAGTCTGAAATTTTTTGGAACTTTAGGGAAGGAACCAATCTTAAACATATATTTTTTTCAGATTTTTAAAATTGTCGTTTTACAGCTATACCCTCCCGAATTATAGGTCAAGAGATGTGACCTTGGACCTTTCCAAAAAAAAAATCATGTTGTATATCAAATGCAACCTTGATGAGTTACGTAACTATAATACTTTTCAAGAAAATGATAATTAAGTAAGTACAACTTTGTAAATTTTGACCTTTTTTACGATTTTCAAGACCACATATTTCCGGATACAGAAGTGCCAGTGCCCTCAAACTTTGCACTTATTTTAGTTCTGTAACAATCTGTCTTCCTACGAAAAATCATACAATTTGGAGAAGGTAGTGTACACCCATTGGTTGATTTGACATGGAATTACCCATATATTGATATGATAGAGAAAGCTTTGCAAATTTGTCTCAGGTCATCTATTATTAACGCGAGTAATCAGACAAAAAATGGGCGGGATTGGACAAATGCGCATGGCACCCCTACACAAATTTTATATTAAATATCTGAATTACTGTATTAGTGAGAGCCTTGGGACTTTGCGTGAGCCCTCTCATAACGATTCGTGGGGGGGAGGAAGGGGGAGGGTGTAGCGAAGCACACCGGGTTACATCTAGTATTATTATATTTTGGAAACTTTTAGAAAAAACGGTTTGGGGGGAGGTTTTTTATCCAAATTGATCTCAAAAAACTGTTTTCTTGATATACACATACACAGTGGCCCCCCGTCGTGGTAGGTATTTTTTTTTTTTTTGTTATACCCCTAATGTACATATATATATTCCTTAAATGTATTTTTTTATTAATTTGAAGTTTTTAATAACGGTTTTCTATGTTTTTTTATTATTATTTATACCCTATACCACTATGTGGTTTGGGTATAATAACTTTGTGCTTTCTGAGTTGATTTAACAATGTCCGTCCGTCCGTCTGTGTGTCCATGTAAAGCTTGTAATCAAACTGCAGGTCGCAAATATGAATATATTTTGATGAAATTCGGTATATAAGCTTTTATCGGCCATGGGATGAAAGCTATTGAAATTGGTGATAATCGGTCCATGTTCAGACCTAGTCCCCATACAAATTACCCCTATGAAATCGACATAAATTGCCATAAGATCCAAATTGTCATATAGATCTTACTCAAATTGGGTTTTTTATGCGTTCATTACGTCCCTTAATGTGTAGTCCAAAAATGATCCCTTTGGCCCCATATAGAGCTGCTTCCCGATCTTCACTTAAATCTATTAAAAAACAAAAATATTGCACTGATTCTTCTCAGATTTTGTTTGTATATATTTTTGCAAAATACAAGAGACTTTACCAAACATGATCAGGATCGGTCCATTTTTGGACCTAGTCCCCATATAGATCTAGCATCCGATATGAACTTTTTCATGTCTGCAGTCAAAAAAATTAATAAAAATTAGACTCAAATTTGGTTTTTGCTTATTTTCTATGTCCAGTTAGTTGGGCCTAAGAGATAGGGCATGGTATATGGTATCGTATAGTCGGTCTAGACCGACTATAATTTTCTTACTTGTTTTTATTTATTTTTTTTTTTTTATTTATAATTACTAAAGCTAACTGTCAATTTCTATTTATTTCGAAAATTATCATGATTCCAAATTGAAGAGAAAAGTTTTTAAATTTAAAAAAAATAAAACTCTTTTTTTGGTTCCAATCGATGTACGAGTACATTTTAAATATTCTAAATATTCATAAATATTTAAATTTGTTACTCTTTTCAAAAAGAACAATAGTAGCAAAAATCCAATTAAAATTTGCCCTAAAAACAAATCAAATTAGATCATTATAAAATTGTTATACAAAAAACAAAAACTTCTTTAGATTAAAATAACTAATTTTACTTTTACACATGACAATCATATTCCGTTTTTATTTCTTCTTCTTCTTCTTGTCGGCCACATAACAACCCACTTTTGATCTCATTTCGATTTTCAACAAAAAAAAAAAAAAAAAAAAAAACAAAAGTGCTATTAATGGCTGTGACGAACTTCGAATGCTCTACAGTTGTTATTGTTAAAGCTTAAACTATGTGAAATAAATTAAAAGGGTAACTTCGGTTTTAGATTTTCCTCCAACAATTTGATATTAATTATAACAAAAATATTTGGTAATAATATATTTAAATGAATTTAAGTTTGTCATATATTGTATGACCTCAAAAGGTGGGATCTGAGATACATAAGTCAAAGTTCAAGAACATTTATTATTTTTTTATAAGAATACGATGCCAAAACTAAGAAAAAAATATGATCTTTTATGGGTGTATGGAACCAATAGAAGCAATAGACTTCTTCCAAAGATCTTTAGATGGCCGATTTTTGGCTCAATTTTTTGTGTTTTATATAAAGCCCTGATATTTCTAAATTCAAAAGTGTGGTAAACGAAGTGACAAAATGTTTATAGTTACGCATGCCCATGACCAACAATTCTTCTCCACTGACTGATTCACTTTCATATGTGACATGACTGCATTAGCTCAACTTTATTCTTTTTATTGAGCGTGTGAGATGAAAAGAAGAATTCTTTTTAAGCAGGCAAATGGTCAAACACTTAACCAATCCACACACGATTGAACAAAAAAAAAAACTGTTAAGAACCGCCAAATAGACGGGCAAAAAGACAGACAAAGACAAACATTTAGGCAACGCAAATAATTACAATATTCCACAATACCAACAACCAACCAACCAAACAAACAACCAAAGATTTTGTTTGCTTAACAGTTTTTTTTTTTGTTTTGTTTTGTTTTTTTTTTTTTTTGTGAATATTTAATTTACGGAAAAATATTTTAACGACAACGTTGACCCAGTTAACACAGTCAAGCACGCATACACTAGCACTACAACTCGATCGTCATCATCATCATTACCATCATCATCATAATGGTTGGATTATATTTACTCGTATGGGTTGGTTTTCGAAAAAAAAAACTAAAGTTGCTAATTAACAAGCCACAGAACTTTGGAGATTTTGTTTTTGTTGCAAAATTAGCAATATATTTTTTTATTTATTTTTATTTATTTATTTTTTTTATGGGTGATTGTAAAGAAAGTGTTAGGAGAGTAAAGTGAGAGGGGTTCGTTAAGAAAGGTAATGAAAAAAAAGAAAGAAAGATATGAAATGAATTAAAATAAAATGTGTAACCTTAACTGATCATGATGCTGTGTGATTATAATAACAGCAGCACCAAAATCCCGGCTATCATGATTAAAAGAACTTATATGACATCATCCAAAATCATTTCTTGCATGTGTGTGAGATAATAATCTTTCCAACAAAAAAAAAAAGTGCTGAATTAGTTATGTGCAAATATTTTCAAAATAGAAAGAAGTCTTCGTTCTTTGAAGGTTTTTTTCAATATTTGACTAGGGAAATAAATTAACTAACAAGGAAGATCTCATTAGGCCACCCGCAGATCGCGATTAAACTTGACTATCTTATAAAACTTTAAAAAATAAGTGACCCGAATTATTTTTAATATCCAAAAATGACATTTATTGCGGTTTTGCAGATTTTTCACATTTGATCCAAAGAAATTATAAAGAAATTGCACATCATATGAAAAATATTTGCAAGCTCTATCAGATAAGGTAGGGAATATGTACAATTATGCTTAAATAGTCCTGTTATTTAATAAACTGTAACATTTTAGCGGAGTTTTAAATCAAAACTCACACATATTACCCGCAGTTCTATTTTAGTGAAGACGTATTTCATTTTTTTTTTTTTTCGATATAATGGTTAGTTCGTGTTTTAGCCGATTTTTCTCGAAGAGACCCCTTATGTTCGATGATGGCAACCGTGTGCATAAAATATAGACAATCTTGATATTAATAATTTAGAAAAATTAAGACAATGTAATGCAAAATAACAAAATGATACCAAACCACATAGTGGTAACGGGTATAATAAAGTTTTGGCAAAACTTATAGCCGATCAATAGTGCTGGGTTGGAGATGTTTTCGAAAATATAGTTTTCGCTGTATATATTTTTGATATAATCAATATTTCATTTAAATATAATAACATACTTTGGTATAATCACAAAAACTTCCGACAGGTGCCGTTAGTTGTCTTACACGAATATTTTTGATGGCTGAGCTTAAGAGTAGTGTTACACACAGAAAAAAGATTGGTTGGAATTCGGTTAAGACTAGAAACATTTATTAAGGTTATAAGAATTTTTATTATAATTCTTCAATATTTAATAATACAATATATTTACTTTAATAACTACTGTATAAACACAAGTCTTCTGAAATAAAAGTATCTGCAACAACAAAAATAGTTCCATTTACTAATAAAATTCTTTATAAAAAATATTCAACTAATTTAATTGAGGCAACCTTATAAATCCAAGAATTACATACTTCAATCCCAAATATTGGCAACTGCAATTTCTTATTCGGTTATAACAACATATTTTAAACCAAAAATGTTTTAACAGATATTGTAACAAATTATTGGTTACATTTCTACAAATTAAATTTGTATTAAGAATTATTTTTCGGTTATAACAAAAGAAACCAAAACTATTAAAATATTTTGGTACTTCTAACCAACAGAAATTTGCGTGAATAAAATTCTGTTGTAAATACCGAATAAATATAAAAATATGTTTAGTCATACTGAATTTTCGAATTAAATTGTCATTTTTTAAAACAAAATGTAAAAAACAACTTTTGAATATTATATGAACATTTAAATTTTTAAATCAATATCACAACGTTTACAAAAACTTCAATGTAATTTATGTATACAAAAAAATGGATCATAGAAGTATGTAAATTAAATACGAAACCTGAAAGTGTATTTAAGCGCGTCTGGGAAGAAGCTTTTGTGTGACATTTATGCTTATGGTTTAGAAAAACAATCTGCCATTCAACTGCGCACTACCAATAGTCGTGTTAAAGATAGAGAGATATGGTCTGAACTCTGTGGAATACCTGTAAAAGTTATTTATTATCATATTACAATAAATCAATACGTCCAGGATTTGATTTCAGCAACAACTCCTGACTTGTCAACGCAAATATGATAGTTCGTTTCCACGCCTGTGTTGACGGAAAAAATATTTCTAAGGACGTACGTAACCATGAAGCTGGTCATCACGATGTGGTCATCTTATCAAACCTTATTTAGAAATGACTAAACGCATGTCATGTCACACGTACAATATGACATGTTTCGTGTTGGATGAGGTCGATCAAATGTTTTGTGATTTCACCAAAGACCAAAAATATATCGCGATGTATTGGAACACAATGTGTTTCATCCAATCAATTATTTTCTGTAACAGAATGTCGATCAATTGACTTAAAAGCAAGTTACATATATGTGATCATAATTTGTGTTTGTTGCATTTATTTTACTCTGTGGTCAAGTTGAGTTTCTTCAAAAAAAAATTTTTCCCAATTAATAGCAACTTATTATTTCAGGAAATTTTGCGGACAATATGTTATGATTTTTAATAAGTGGAACAGAAAAATATTTTTCTCAAAATTGTAAAATTTATAAAGTATGTATGGACTACCTAAAGATTAATGATTACTTTTTTATTGCAAGCTATTGTCTTATATCGCTTAAATAAAAATAAATCATTAATAAAAATTATTAATAAAAGTTATTATTAAAAAAGTGTTTTAAATATTTTATATCAGCAAAAACATAGATAAATGGTAAATAAAATTAATAAATCCATTCATTGTACCAACTATACACCACAGTTCTAACAATCGAATTTATATTTATATACAATTGCCCTTACCATTCTACGTTTATATAGATTATACTAGCTGAGTCCGGTCCGCGTTGCTGGCCCGAAGAAAACATCTGGATTTTATATTGCATCTAAATTTTAATACCGAGTGTCGGGCAAAAGTAAAGCACGAACTCCCTCGAAAATTTTAGCAAATATCTAGGTACAATACTAAAATTTGATTTCGCCATGCCCCTCCGCCCACAGATCAAAAATCAAATATCAGACTACAGTGTCACCCGAAAAGCTATTCAGAAGATTCTGTGCCTTAAATACATTGCATTTAATAATATTATGAATATGACTGAAAAAAAATATACGTTTTCTTGAATATTTTAACACCAGCGCCACCTACAGGTGAAAAACTTTGTCAGCAACTTTAGTTTTATGTACATAATATATGTTGCGAATTTGAGCTAAATTGGACCGTAAATAAATTTTTTGGGAAAATCTCGACCCCAGCGCCACCTATCGGGTACAAAAAAAAGTTATGCAAATCGGAGTCGCTAGCATTAGTGGTTCAACAGTTATTAGAGTACCAACATACGCAGCAAAGTTTTTATATATTAAGAAGGTAATTCAGTTATCACAAAAGAATATTGTGATAGTACATGGGACTACAAAAATTCGGTTGGCAACAAATTTGGTTGCGACAACGAATCCGTTTTCTGTGTGTAGCAGCAAAATATATTGGAATCTCCGTCATTTTTATTCAAGATGAAAGTTTTTAAATTCACTTGATTTGCCAGGTCTTCCATTACATAATTTACTCTGGAAAATTAGATCACCAATTATACTGCTTCGAAACCGAAATACACTAAAATTATATAAGGGAGCATGGATCGTTATCAATAAAATATTGGGCATCATTATCGAATAGACAGTTATCAAGGGCAAATTCAAAGGAAAGCATATGTTATTTTATTATCACGGTGATTCCAATTGCATTTAAAGTCTTACATATGCAATGCCAGTAAACAAATTTCGAAGCCAGTCAATGCAGGACTGCGGCTTGGATATGGAAAAGTCATGCTTCGCTCATTGTCAATTATATGTAGCCTGCTCCAAAGTTGGTTAGCACTTCTTTGAAACTTTAAAGAAATATATCTGGATTGCTCTAACCAGTTTTCATTAGTAGTGTCTTATTTTAGAGATCAGATCCATTGCACCCCACAAAATTTTTATATATTTTTTTATATAAATATTTGAATATTACGAAAAAAAGTTATGTAATGTGTATTTTTGCTTTTATAATTATGACTGATTTTCATACATATATGTATTAACTACTCTTAGCTCATATTTTTAATTAATATATTTATTTTTTATACAAAATATATATTGAAACCTGGAAACGGATCTTTAAATTAAAAAACTTACCAATTTTTAAACGCTAATTTTTGCTTGAAATTCAACTCTTCCTGCGAATTTATATTTATAGCTTTTATTATTCAAATGCCTTTCATGGAGTTGTAATTTGAGTTTTGGTTAAAAAAAAAGTTCTAAATAGGAAACGTATGTAGCGTATAGAGCATTTTTGGATGAAATTTGTTGAGTTTTTGGCCCATAACTTTTTTCTTATTTGTTTTTTTTCGCTATATATACTCATTATACCCTAACTATACCACTATGTGGTTTGGGTATAATGACTTTGTGCTGCTGTTTGTAACTACCAAAAATATTTGAACTAGACCCATTTTTTATTATACCAATCGACTCAGAATCACTTTCTGAGTCTATTTAGCGATGTCCGTCCGTCCGTTCGTCCGTCTCTCCGTATGTGTGTCCATGTACAGGTCGCAAATATGAATATATTTTGATAAAATTTGGTAAATAAGCTTTTATCGGCGATAGAATGAACATTATTGAAATTGGTGAAATTCGGTCCATGTTCAGACCGGAAATTGACATAAATTGCCATAAGATCCAAATTATCATATTGATCTCAGTCAAATTGGGTTTGAATGAGTTTATTATATCCATTAATCAGTAATCCACAAATAATCCCTATAGGACAATTCTTAGTCATAGCATCAAAATAAGAAACTTTGTCCGAGGAACCATACCTCTAAAACGAATTCTGATGTCCCGACTTTTGACCCGTAGGGTCAAATTTTGAAAAATCCCATTTTACCCATTTAGAGTGCCCAATCGAGTCCAAATATATGACCGACGCCCACTAACTTTGGAGGGCCGACCCGCCCATACCAGCGGCACACCCCGTTGTACCCCTCCTGGGGGTTCCCCATACAAACATTTCAAAAAATCACCATTTTTGGCACTTACCAGCGGCACACCCCGTTGTACCCCTCCTGGGGGTTCGCCATACAAACATTTCAAAAAATCACCATTTTTGGCACTTTACATGAAAAAATCAGCGAAATGGCTATGTTTTTTCTTTTTGGAGTTTATTTTTCTCTTTAGAAATTTATGTAGTCAGAACATATGTAAATGAAGAAATGAATTCAACTTAGTAATAGAAAATAATCTAAAAAAAATTATTGTTTGAAGTCTTTTTTACTTTCAAGTCTGGGCAATTTCGCACGGCTCTATAATGTCGTCGCCATAGCAGCCCCTACATACTCCTGTATAACTCGTTTGGAAACGCTAACTAGCAATTGAATGTGTCGCTCCGGTCCTTGTATGTGTGACGGAATTTTTGGATCATTAGACGCTGGATCATCTAGATTTAAATATTCTTTCAATGTATCGTTCGGAATGCTTCGCGTGAATGGTGGTTCAAATACGTTATCTATATCATTCAAATTGATCGCTTTCGTGTAACTTGTGCAACTAAATTTATACATATCTGGTTTTTTATAAACTCTGAGTTCCGTTGGGTCGTCAACATTGGTTTGATAGCGTAGAATTTTCTTGATAGCACAGTCGCGCTTTTCTTTGCTATCATCAAACAACATTGATAACAAGATATTTTCCGAATGTGCATAATATGAATTATCTGTAATTACTCGTTTGATAATTCTGCGTAAACGAGGTTCTAGAAATCGTGACCAACTAATGAACTTGCAGTACCGTACACGACAGAGATGTAATGTACAATTTTCCCTGGTTTGATGTAAGCCAGATCCACCGAAACCATGCCGCTAGAAATTGCATGGGCCATGTCGTATAAGTACTTCGAATCGGTGGAAAATTCGATTTTTTCTGGAGCCGGAGGCATACTTTTCAACTAAATTGTCTGAAAGCCGTCCACCACCTGAAAATATATAATAATAAAATAATTAAAAACGGTTGAAAATCTATAATATTAATAGGCTAGGCGATTTCTTGTGACTGATGTTTTGTTCTACCGTTTTATCCCGATTTTGTCCAAACGTATATTATTTGAAAGGTATTGCTTTTTAGCCGATTTGCAGATTTACAGATTTTTAATTTTTTTTCTTTATTTTGAGTAAATTGCATTTAAAGTTGCTACTAACACATACATAAAATTATACAATGCTATGTGTGTGTTTATTAAATTTGTTAAAGTGTTCGTAATAAAATGAGTTTGTTTTTTGTGTTGATTTGTGAATTGGCTATAATTAATTAGCATACTTTTAGGGTTTTTATTTAATGAAAAAATAAAATTTCCTAGAATTTGAGCTCGAATTTCGAGGGCTGGAATCTGCTAGTTATAACAAATGAGTGATAGCAATAACTTACCGGAAGAGTTTCACAAGTTCATTTTGACGGCTCATTTATCGGTTACCGATCTTGGTCTAGTGCTGGTTGATTTATCCAAAGTTTCAAACAAATGCCGAAATGGAAGTTCGTTGTACTGTAGAAGGCAAACGAACCAATGCAATGGTCTTTTTAACAGCAATTCGAATCGTCGTTTAAATCCACCGACTTTTGGCCAATGAAATCAAAATTTCAGCCACAGTGCGATGCACAGTGGCTCGTTTTGACTTGTTCTGTTGCAGAAGTCATAGCTTTTGAAGTAATGAAGATTTAAAAAGATATCTGAAAAATCACATTCTCGCACTCTAATTTGCGACTACTTGAACATTGAGTTAAAATAGACGCAAAGTGGCGATTAGTTGAAATTTAGAAATCAAGTTTTTATACCCTATACCACCATGTGGTTTGGGTATAATGACTTTGTGATGCTATTTATAACTACCAAAAATATTTGAACTAGACCCATCTCACTTTCTGAGTCTATTTAGCGATGTCCGTCCGTCCGCCCGTCTGTCCGTCTGTGGTCTGTGTGTCCATGTAAATTTTGTAATCAAACTACAGGTCGCAAATATGAATATATTTTAATGAAATTTGGTATATAAGCCTTTATCGGGCATAGGATGAACGCCATTGAAATTGGTGAAATTCGGTCGATGTTTCGCCCTACTCCCCATACAAATGAACCCTATGAAATCGACATAAATTGCCATAAGATCCAAATTATCATATAGATCTCAGTCAAATTGGGTTTGTATGTGTTTGTTATATCCATTAATCAGTAATCCACAAATAATACCTACAGGACAATTCTTAGTCATAGGCCCCATATTAGGGCGGGTCGATTTAAAAATCGTCCAAGTGACAAGGAAAATTGTATTCTAGGGATCAAAATAAGAAACTTTGCCCGAGGAACTATACCTCTAAAACGAATTCTGATATCCCGACTTTTGACCCGTAGGGTCAACCAACCGAAAAGCGCGACTATGCTATAAAGAAAATTCTACGCTATCGAACCAATGTTGACGACCCAACGGAACTCAGAGTTTATAAACTTTAATTGCACAAGTTACACGGAAGTGATCAATTTGAATGATATAAATAACGTACATTGAAAAAATATTTAAATCAAGATGATCCACCGTTTAATGATCCAAAAATTCCATCACACATACAAGGACCGGAGCGACACATTCAATTGCTAGTTAGCGTTTCCAAACGAGTTATACAGGAGTATGCAGAGGCAGTTATGGCGAAGACATTTCTTTTCTATTACTAAGTTAAATTCATTTTTTCATTTACATATGTTCTGACTAAACTCCAAAAAGAAACAAGTAAGAAAATTATAGTCGGTCTAGACCGACTATACGATACCCTATACCATGCGTTTAGAGACCCTATCTCTTAGGCCCAACTAACTGGACATAGAAAATAAGCAAAAACCAAATTTGAGTGGGATTTTTATTAATTTTTTGGCTGCAGATATGAAAAAGTTCATACCGGATGCTATATCTATATAGGGACTTGGTCCAAAAATGGACCGATCCTGATCATGTTTGGAAAAGTCTCTTGTATTTTGCAAAAATATATACAAACAAAATTTGAGAAGAATCAGTGCAATATTTTTGTTTTTTAATAGATTTAAGTGAAGATCGGGAAGCAGCTCTATATGGGGTCAAAGGGATCATTTTTGGACTACTCATTAATGGATGTAATGAACGCATACAAATCCAATTCGAGTAAGATCTATATGACAATTTGGATCTTATGGCAATTTATGTCGATTTCATATGGGTAATTTGTATGGGGGCTAGGTCTGAACATCGACCGATTCTCACCAATTTCAATAGCTTTCATCCTATGGCCGATAAAAGTTATATACCAAATTTCATCAAAATATATTCATATTTGCGACCTGCAGTTTGATTACAAGGTTTACATGGACACACAGACGGACGGACGGACGGACGGACGGACGGACGGACGGACGGACGGACGGACATTGTTAAATCAACTCAGAAAGTGATTCTGATTCGATCGGTATAATTAAAGATGGGTCTATGTCAAATATTTTTGGTTGTTACAAACAGCAACACAAAGTCATTATACCCAAACCACATAGTGGTATAGGGTATAAAAACATAGCATTTTCGTTGATTTCTTCATGTAAAATGCCAAAAACGGTGATTTTTGAAATGTTTGTATGGGGAACCCCCCAGGGGGGGTTCCAGGAGGTATGCCACTGGCATGGGGCGGTCGGCCCTCCAAAATTAGTGGGGGTCGGTCATACATTTGGATTCGATTGGGGTACTCTAAATGGGTCAAAGTGGGATTTTTCAAAATTTGTCAAAAGTCAAAAGTCGGGACATCAGAATTCGTTTTAGAGGTATGGTTCCTCGGGAAAAGCTTCTTATTTGGATCCCTAGAAAACGGTTTTACTTGTCACTTGAGCGATTTTTTGCTTCCCTACAAATCGACCCGACCCACCCCATACAGAGCTGCTACCCGATTTTCACTTAAATTTATCAAAAAACAAAAATATTGCACAGATTTTTTTCAAATTTGGTTTGTATATATTTTTTCAAAATCTAAGTCAGTATCGGTCCATTTTTCGACCTAGTCCCCATATAAATATAGCACCCGATATGAACTTTTTCATATCTGCAGCCAAAAAAAAATTAATAACAAAACCAATCAAATTTGGTTTATGCTTATTTTCTATATCCAATTAGTTGGACCGAAGATATAAGGTCTCTAAACCATGGTATCGGGTATCGTATAGTCGACCTAGACCGACTATAATTTTCTTACTTGTTTTCTTACTTATTTTGTTATAATTATTTGCATTTTTAAATTCGTTTGGTATATCATGAAATATTTGCAGCACATTATGAGTATAAACACAATTAGACCGTTGCGTTGTTTATAGCCTAGACCACTAATATTGTTTATACCCTATATCATTGATATTTATAACTACAAAAATTTTTAATTAAATCGAATCAGATAGTGATTCTGATTCGATCGGTATAATAAAAGATGGGTCTAGGTCAAATATTTTTGGTAGTTACAAACAGCAGCACAAAGTCATTATACCCAAACCACATAGTGGTATAGGGTATAAACATATGTGATTTTGAGCTGGATTAATTTCTAACTAAAGTAAAATTAAAATTATAACAATCGAATATAAAATTTATTATTTTTATATTTGTATAAATATAAAATAAAAGGTTAAAAAAAAATACATTTTCAGTGGTGTTATCAAAGCACAATCTGAGGCCTATAGAAAGACATTCACCCACTAAGATGGTAATCGTGGAATTTCTTTATATATTTGAACAAAGATCTCAAGTATTTAAAGGAAGTGAAAACCATTTAAAAAAGACCAGAGAAATTATAAGAATTAAAAAAAAATTTAAATAGATTATAAGGGTTTTATAATAGAAATTCAATTGAAAACCAATTTGAATTCGAAAATATTAATTTTTGGCTTTTCAACTCTCTGAGATTTAAAACAAGTTCAAACATCTAAGAATTTTTTTTAATTACACACTGTGGCCAAATTTCAAAAAGTCTTATTACCACCTTGTGTATAAATAAGTATGATAGAAGACAGCGTAAAATAATATAAAAAATAAACCTTAAAAACAAATTTTTTTTTTATATGTTTTGAAAAATTTTCTTTCACCAGAGAGTGTTTAAAACATCGGCACCTCGGTTAGCAAAAAAACAGAAAAAAAAAACACGTAGTACTTACATGAGAACATGCATGCATAACCACTAAAACTAAAAACCTCTTTACCTAAAATACCTGAGAATATGTATGAAAAGTAAAATTTTTTCTTGTTAGCAAATTTTATGTTCTATTGTTGTGGTGGCTTCAAGTTAAGTAACCAACGAAGTCAATATTTGTTGTTATTGCATGATGGTGACTGTGGTGGCTAATATATGAGTATTGTTGTTGTTGTTGTTGTTGTTTTGGATGATTATGGTTTGTCCTAATTTTGGATTATAACACTACCATCCAATATAACACACGTTTACTCACATACACGTTCGATGAGATACACATACAGATTAGGGTGGCACTTGTTGTTTAACTAAAGAATAGGAATTAAAAACCAATGTAAACAGATAACAGATTTGTTGTGGCAACTGGATTTTTTACCAATTGAATTATTCGGTTTCAGTAATTTTATTTTTGGTTATAAAGTCGAAGTTCTAAATCTTCAATTTGCAAAAATTGCCAAAAATTTTTATACCCTATACCACTATGTGGTTTGGGTATAATGACTTTGTGCTGCTGTTTGTAACAACCAAAAATATTTGACCTAGACCCATCTTTAATTATACCGATCGAATCAGAATCACTTTCTGAGTTGATTTAACAATGTCCGTCCGTCCGTCCGTCCGTCCATCCGTCCGTCTGTGTGTCCATGTAAAGCTTGTAATCAAACTGCAGGTCGCAAATATGAATATATTTTGATAAAATTTGGTATATAAGCTTTTATCGGCCATAGGATGAACGCTATTGAAATTGGTGAGAATCGGTCCATGTTCAGACCTAGCCCCCATACAAATTACCCATATGAAATCGACATAAATTGCCATAAGATCCAAATTGTCATATAGATCTTACTCAAATTGGGTTTGTATGCGTTCATTACATCCATTAATGAGTAGTCCAAAAATGATCCCTTTGACCCCATATAGAGCTGCTTCCCGATCTTCACTTAAATCTATTAAAAAACAAAAATATTGCACTGATTCTTCTCAAATTTTGTTTGTATATATTTTTGCAAAATACAAGAGACTTTACCAAACATGATCCGGATCGGTCCATTTTTGGACCTAGTCCCTATATAGATATAGCATCCGATATGAACTTTTTCATATCTGCAGCCAAAAAAATTAATAAAAATCCCACTCAAATTTGGTTTTTGCTTATTTTCTATGTCCAGTTAGTTGGGCCTAAGAGATAGGGTGTCTAAACGCATGGTATAGGGTATCGTATAGTCGGTCTAGACCGACTATAAATTTCTTACTTGTTTTATATTGGAGAAGGTTAAATAGTGTAACTCTTTGCTTGGATTCTCATTGCATTGGTTTCACAGCAAAGGTACATGCATATATGTATGAATTTAACTTTTTACCAAACAAACTACTCTTTTGGTTACTGTTGAGGATTGGTGACTCGACCCGAAGTAGCTTTATTTAAAGTAAAAACATTTTGTCTTGAGCCTGATTATTTCTAGCTCAATCATTAGAATGATAAAGAGCGAAAATAAGATTTTTTTATTTATATAGAAAATAATTTTAAAAAAATCCCATAAATTTTCTTTCTTCAGATACTAATTTTAACATTGAATCAGTTTCGAAACTTCCAACAAGATACTTGATCAAAATAATTTGCTGCGAAGTCTGCCACGATGGTTTTGGGTTAATTCTAAGCAGTTTTTCCGTTAGTTTAGCTTAAGGTGGTAGCACATAATGACTCCCAGGTCCGATTCGATATCATGGGAGCACTAAAAGTGAATTAAATTCAGAACCTATCGTTGAACTGTCTGATGCTTTTATGTCTAACAATCTTGAAAATCAAAAAATGAGCTGTATCTAGAAAGCGATGGGCAGTAAAAAAAATATGTTCAACTTTAGGAGAATTCTTTTGAGAAGATCCCCTTAATATCAATCTTAGGCTATTCTTTAACATTACACTAACTGAAAACCTGATATTACATATTTGTCGAGATGTCCAATCTCGAAATATTAAGAGTTTCTGAATCAATGTGGATTCGAATGACAGTAAATGTCTCTGCCTTGAAAGCCATGGAGACAAATCAAAACAAATGCTCAGTAATCAATATAATATCTGATGTTCTTTTTATATGGGGACTAAGTCAACAAATGAAGCGATCATGATCATATTTAGTAAAATCACATACTTTTCAAACCCAAGTTATATGAATATCTACCCAATATTTTTGATTTTTGATAGATTTAAGTGAATATCGAGTATCAGGGGTCGAATCGTCGCATTCGTTATCGAAATTTTTCGATCGAAACCATTTTTTTATTTCCAAAATAAAATACTAAGAGTAATTTTTTTTGTCACAGCTAACGAGTTATGGTCCATAGTTAATAGCAAAAGTGAAACGAGGTCTGACGATTATCCGTCTTCTTTAAATAATAAACCAAAATATGGAATTTCGATTGATTTTACTCGATATCATATGCGGCGATTTTCCCCCAGCTTTATATGAGGACTATGACTAAAAATGATCTTACAGGGTTCATTTTTAGACTACCGATTAGTGGCTATAATACGTACACGTGGACTAAATTTTATTGATATATATAGATGAGCATCTGGATGCTACGACGAATTTCAAAGAAAGCTCACAACAACTGAGCCTTGTATAAGAATTTTGGCTCCAGCAGGGTAATGATCCAAAAACTTATGGCGCACAATGTCAAGCTGTGGTTGCTCTACAGTACCTAAAATCAATTGAAATAACCACTACAATCACCCGGTCTTCATCTTACAGAGAATCTGTGGGATTTTGTGGCACAGGAACCGTCGACATAAAACAAACTCAAAGAAAATGTTAAAAAGTGTCATTTTGGATGAGTGGGGTAAAATAAGTAAAGAGGATACTTTAAAGTTGGTTAAGTTGATGCGATATCGGTGCACAGAGGTCCTAAAGTGCAAAGGTTATACAAAATTTAATGTATATTAAGTTTTATTTTATTAATAAAGGGTTTTTCAACAGGGACGCTACAAAAGTAGGAAGACAGGTACAGCAAACGACGCCATATTTCTTGCCCCTCTTTTGACATTTCTCTTCAGTAAGGTTTGCCATTTCATGATCGAAAGATATATGAGCCAAAAACGGGTCGAAATTATTAAAATTTACTACCGAAATTCGGAGTCAGTGGCCTCAACGTTAAGAGCGCTACGTCCAATTTATGGTCGTCATAATCGTCCTAGCAGATCAACAATTGAGCATCTAGTGGAATAAATTGAATCCACAGGCACAGTACAAAATGTTCCCGTGCCAGTGAGACAAAGAAGTGCCCGTAGTGTCGAGAATATTGCTGCCGCTGAGGCTTCAGTTGAAGAAAGCCCAAATGTGTCTCTCACACGTCGTTCTCAAGCGTTGGGCATCTCTGTGACGTCGTTGTGGCGAATTTTGCGAAACGATCTTGGCCTACATCCTTACAAGATCAAATTGACGCAAGAACTGAAGCCGCTTGACCACCAGAAGCGTCGTATGTTCGTGAATTGGGCTGAGCAACAACTTGAAATTGATTCGGATTTTCATCGAAAAATCATCTTCAGCGATGAGGCTCATTTCTGGCTGAATGGCTTCGTGAATAAACAAAATATGCGTTATTGGTCAGACAGCAATCCACACGTACTCTATGAGTCATCATTGCATCCCGAAAAAATTACGGTTTGGTGCGGTTTATGGGCCAGCGGCGTCATTGGGCCATACTTCTTCCGTGATGATCAAGACCGGCACGTTACTGTGAATGGGAATCGCTACCGTTCAATGATAACCGAATATTTTTGGCCCCAATTGGATGATATGGACTTGGAGGACATGTGGTTCCAACAGGACGGCGCCACAAACTACACAGCGAATGTCACAATCAATTTATTGGAAACCAAGTTTGAAGAACGTGTTATCTCACGAAATGGTCAAGTCGATTGGCCGCCTCGGGCGTGCGATTTGATGCCGTTGGACTATTTCCTGTGGGGCTACGTCAAGTCTATGGTCTATGCCAACAAGCCAGCGACGATTGATGAACTTCGTACGAATACCGAACGTGAAATTGCAGGAGTATCGGCCGATTTATGCTTGAAAACCGTCGAAAATTGGGTTCAGCGTCTGGACTTCTGCAAACGTGCGTCCGTGGTGGCCATGCAAAAGAGATCGATTTCCATACATAATGGCATCGAACGTACTTTCACAGGAATAAAGAATTTCATTGATATCCGAAACCGTTTTTGCTTTATTTAAAAAAACTTTTCTAGCGCTCTTATTGAAAAGCCCTTTACTTCAAACGTACGAATATTTTTCTAGCCTACAAGGACTATGGGTTAGGGTAAAATGAATTTGAGCTGATGTTTGTACCTATCAAAAATATTTGACCTTTTTTTATTATACCGATTGACACAGAATCGTTTTATGAGTCGATTTAGCGATGTCCGTCCGTCCGTCTGGGTGCCCATGTAGAACTTGTAATCAAATTACAAGTCGCAAATATGAAATTTAGTATATAAGCTTCTATCGGCCATAGTACGAATGCTATTAAAATTGGTGAAACACGATTGATGTTCAGACGTTGTCCCCATACAAATGAACCCTATCAGATCAATTTATATTGCCATAAAATCCAAACTATCGTATAGATCTCGGTCAATTTTGGTTTGTTCGTGTTCATTACATCTATTAATCAGTAGTCCAAAAATACATCTTGTGGGACAATACTTATTTTCTGTGTAGAATAAGTTGGACCTAAAAGATAGGGTCTCGAAACGCATGGTACAGGTTATCCTATAGTCTGTCTAGACCGATTATAATTTTCTTACTTGGTTTTAATGAATTCTTTCTTTACTTTTTAATAAATATCTTAATAATTTACTAGCAGATTCCAGCGCTCGAAATTCGAGTGCAATTTCTAGGCAACTTTATTTCTCATCTTAGCCAATTCACAAACCAACATTTTTTTGGTTTACTGTTATTACGAATGAAGACAACAAACTTTTTAACAAACACATTAACAAATTTATTAAAACACACAGCATACGTATAATTTTATGTATGTGTCAGTAGCAACTTTAAATGCAATGTACTCAAAATAAAGGTAAAAATTTTAAATCTGTAAATCTGGCGAACAGCTAAAAAGAAATACCTTTCAAATAATATACATTTGTTCAAAATCGGGATAAAATGGTAGAACAAAACATCGGTCACAAGAAATCGCCTAGCCTATTAATATTATAGATTAAAAAAAATTAATTAAATATTTTCCTATTTTCTTCGTAGTGTGACAGGTTTAATTTTAGGTGTACAAATACTTTATCTAGCAAGTGTATATGAATTCTAAGGCACCCACTGAGATTTGAAAAACTCATTTGATACATCTTTTAATACGTCAATATTATGAATTGTGAAAAACTTTTACGTATTTCGATCTGGCAAACTAGAAATAGTGCACAATTCGAGTGGGATGTTTTTGAGAGAGAGGAGAAATATTCAAAAATTAATATCAGTATTTCAGAGAGTCAGTGATGAGCGTAACAATAATTTAGTTATTTATTATTTAAAAATATCATACAAGTCGAGCCTAAGCTCCAAATTATTTGAAGTATTTGAATCTATTTCAGGTTAGAATATTCTGACTAGACAAATCCTGCACAAAAAACTACGTTAGAAAATCTCAGTGAGAAAAATATTGTAGACCTGCAGTAGTGACTGCAGCTTCATTTATAGAGAATTTTTATAGAGGAAACCAACTTTTATGGGATATTGGCTTCAATTTTCCTTTTAGACAGTACATCTACCAGATAGGTTATTTAACCTTTCCAAAATCAACATGGCTAATTATCAGTGATACGTCGATATAGAAGACAACAGTAATGACTTTCTCTGATAATAGCACAAGTTTTATTTCCATTATATCAAAAATTTCAATAAATTTTCTCTAAAGATCATGACTTTCTAGCTCCTTTTAAATATAGCATAAGTAGAGTTTAACGAAGTACTTCAAGCGCTGAATCGGAAATGGCCAAAACAGATGTTGGCAAGTAAATTTTCGAAATGATTGCATATACATATACATATAGTGAGTCTGATATGACATTTTTTAAATCTCACTTTATCAATGGTATATTCAACATTTTTCGATGGCTTCACTTTTATCGTCCTTCGATCTTGTAAATGCATTGCCTTTTCGTCAGAAGTTTCCATAAATTTGTTTGTTAAAATTGAGACTCTCACATCAATGTCAGCCATGTTTTTTTGATACGTAAAATTATATACGCACAATGAAAATAAATGTCACCTTATTGTGTAAGTTCTTGCTTGTTTATTTTAAATTTAGTTTTATTTTAATAGTGTTTATGTTGGTGGCCACGATTTTTTAATAATCAAAATCGTGGGTTTTCTTTTGGTGTTTCTATTATATATTTAATGATTACAGCCATTCCCCCAACTTACACATTGCTGGTTCATTATTTTTTTCCGATTCTCTATATGATTCTTGCGTATTTACGAGTATGTTTGTATGCATGTGTGTTGTACACATACATACCTACTCTACTAAGCGCTCAGCGTTGGTGTATCTCCCTCTTGATTATCATTTTTTTTTTTTATTACTGGATTTTTGCGTTTATTGGTCACGCTGTTGTTTGGTTGAATCACGGTTCTTATTTACACTAAAGATTTTGTAATGCTCTCAAAAGAAAGCGAAAGAAAGAAAGAATTTCTTAAGTAATACTTTAGTTTGCTGTGTTATTTTATATTTTATTTATTTAATTTTTTTTTTTTTTTTGGTGGAAATAATTTCAGTTGAAATGATTAATTTCATTGGAATTGAAACTGCTTTCGATTTTTACATCAGAAAATGAAATTGTTTCTTGGAAGCACTTAAAACTTTGAAATGATGTAGCGAAGTGGTAGAATGTCCGTTTCATTTTTAAATTTCATTACTACTCGTTATTATTGATTTTGAGTGCTCAAATCGATTTGATAAATACCTCATTTTGTAAGCCCTACAAACTACTATGCAACTAGTACTGGAAATCTTGAGCACTTCTTTAATGTCGGGGATTCAATTTTGAATAAACATAATTTTTAATCCATAATGAAAAAATTTCAAACCAGAGTGTCCAATCTTTGATAACGTCCGCTTATGTTTTGAACTGTTTAGGCAACAAACAATACTTTTTTACGAAAATGGAAAATTTCAAGAATATGCACTTTTGAAAGAAATTGATTTTTTTTTCAAAGGTTTTTGTATTTAAGAAAAGGTACTTTTTTAAGAAAATGCAGTTTTCACATATTTAAGAAAAATAATTGTTTATGGAAAGGTACTTTTTACTTTCCGATTAAGAATACAGTGTAGCTATGAATTTTTAGAAATATATGCTTTCTCTGCTCTACCACGCACCATTGAAAACAAAGTCAAAAATTGCATATTAATTATAATATTAATTGATATATGTGACCTTCTCCGAGAAAAAGGACCTAGTGTGTGAAAATTAAGTTTTGAGAAAAAAACGCATTTAAAGTTTCTACACCCTTTAGAATCCACCGTTTTTGACACAACCCGTTTTTTGACACACTAGGTCCCTTTTCTCGGAGAAGGTCACACTCGGAGAAGGTCACATATATCTAAATAGGACGTCAAAATCTAAAAAAATTTTTTTTTAAGAAAAGGTATTTTTTTAAGAAAAGGCACTTTTTCATAAAACAAATGTATTATTTTAAGAAAAGGTGTAGTTTAAAAAACGTTACTTTTTAAAGAAAATGTACTTTTTTAAGAATAGGTACTTTTGTAAGAAAAGTCTATTTTTTAAGAAAATCTTCTTTTTGAAGAAATGGTACTAATTTTAGAATATGTTTTTTTTAAGAAACTGTACTTGTTTAAAAACAGGTACTTTTTTTACTTTTTAAGAAAATGTAATTATTTAAGAAAATGTACTTTTTTAAGAAAATTTACTGTTTTAAGAAAAAGTACGTTTTAAAAAAAACGTTACATTTTTAAGAAAAGGTACTCTTTTAAGAAAATAACTTTTTTAAGAAGATTTTATTTTTTAAGAAAAGGTAATTTGTTAAGAAAATTTACTTTTTACGAAAATTTACTTGTTTAAGAATAGTACTTTCTTAAAAAAGGTACTTTTTACTTTTTAAGAAAATATAATTATTTAAGAAAATTTACTTTTTACTTTTTAAGAAAATATAATTATTGAAGAAAATTTACTTTTATAAGAAAAGGTATTTTTTTTTAAAGAAAATTTACTTTATTAAGACAAGTACTTGTTTAAAAAGAGTTACTTTTTACTTTTTAAGAAAATATAATTATTTAAGAAGAGGTACTTCTTTAAGAAAATTTACTTTTGTAAAAAAATTTACTTTTTTAAGAAAATTAACTTTTTTAAGAAAATTTACTTTTTTAAGAGAAGGTACTTATTTTAAGAAAAGGTAATTTTTTAAGAAAATTTACTTTTTTTAAGAAAAAGTACTTTTTTACGAAGAGTTTATTTTTTAAGAAAAGGTTATTATTTAAGAAAATGTACTTTCTTAAGAAAAAGTAATTTTTTAAGAAACGGTACTTTTGTAACAAAAGTCTCTTTTTTAAGAAAATTTTCTTTTTTAAAAAAAGCTACTTTTTTAATAAAATGTACTTATTTAATAAAATGTACTTTATTAATAAAAAGTACTTGTTTAAGAAAAGGTAATTTTTAAGAAAATATAATTTTTTAAGATGAGGTAAATTTTTAAGAAAATATAATTATTTATGAAAATGTACGTTGTTAAGAAAAGTACTTGTTTAAGAAAAGGTACTTTTTACTTTTCAAGGAAGTATAATTATTTACGAAACGGCACATTTTTAAGAAAATGTATTTTTTTATTAAAATGTACTTTTTAAGAAAATGTACTTTTTTAATAAAGTACTTGATTAAGAAAAGGTACTTTTTAGGAAAGTGTTATTATTTACGAAAAGGTCCTTTTTTAAGAAAAGATACTTTTTTAATAAAATGCATTTTTTAAGAAAATGTACTCTATTAAAAAAAGTACTTGTTTAAGAAAAGGTGCTTTTTAAGAATAGGTAAATTTTTAAGAAAATATAATTACTTAAGAACAGGTGCTTTATAAAAAATTTAATTTTTTAATAGAAGGTACTTTTTTAAGAAAATGTACTTTATTAAGAAAAGTACTTGTTTAAGAAAAGGTACTTTTTACTTTTTAAGAAAGTACAATTATTTATGAAAAGGCACTCATTTAAGAAAAGGTATTTTTTATTAAAATGTACTTTTTAAGAAAATGTACTTTATTAATAAAGTACTTGTTTAAGAAAAGGTACTTTTTAGGAAAGTATAATTATTTATGAAAAGGTACTTTTTTAAGAAAAGATACTTTTTTAATAAAATGTAATTTTTGAAGAAAATGTACTTTATTAAGAAAAGTACTTGTTTAAGAAACGTTGCATTTTAAGAAAATATAATTTTTTAAGAAAAGGTACTTTTTTAAGAAAATATAATTATTTATGAAAAGGTACTTTTTTAAGAAAAGAGACTTGTTTAATGAAAGAAAATATAATTTTTTAAGAAAAACGTACATTTTTAAGGAAATAAAATTATTTATGAAAAGGTACTTTCTTAAGAACATGTACTTTTTTAATAAAATGTACTTTTTTAAGAAAATTTACTTTATTAAGAAAGGGTACTTATTACTTTTATAGATTATTTAAGAAAATATATATTTTTAAATAAAATTACTTGTTAAGAAGAGTTTCTTTTTTAAGAAAAGGAAATTTTTTAAGAAATTATTTTTTAAAAAAGGTACTTTTATTAGAATAGGTAGTTTGTTAACACATTTTACCTTTTTAAGAAAAGAACTCGTTTGAGAAAAAGTCCCTTTTTAAGAAAAGGCCCTTTTTTATAAGAAAATTGACTATTTTAAGAAAACGTATGCTTTAAGAAACGGCCATTTTTAAGAAAAGGTACTTTTGTAAAAAAGATACTTTTTTAGGAAAATTTACTATTTTCATAAAAAGTACTTTTTTAAGTAAAGGTAAATTTTTAATAAGGGGTACTTTTGATGAAAAGTAACACCTTAAGGAATGTGTACTTTTTTAAGAAAAATAACTTTTTTAAGAAAAATAACTTTTTTAAGAAAATTAACTTTTTAAGAAAATGTACTGTTGTAAGAAAACGAATATTTCTAAATGTACTTTTTTAAGAAATTAAATTTTATAAGAAAATGTTCTGTTTTAATAAAATGCACTTTATAAGTATAGGTACCTTTTACGAAAGACACTTTTTTAAGAAATGGTAGTCTTGTGCAAACAGGTACATTTGTGAGAAAAGTCTCTTTTTTAAGAAAAGTTTCTTTTTACGAAAATGTACTTTTTTAAGAAATGTTTAATAAAAGGTACTTTTTACTTTTTAAGAAAATATAATTATTTAAGATAAGGTACTTTCTTAAGAAAATGTACTTTATTGAGAAAAGTACTTGTTTAAGAAAGGGTACTTATTACTTTTTAAGAAAATATAATTATTTAATAAATGGTACTTCCTTTTTTTAAGAAAATTTACCATTTAAGAAAAGAAAATGTTTGAGAAAAAGTACTTTTTTAAGAAAAGGCACTTTCTATAAGAAAAGGTACTTTTTTAAAAAAAATTAGCTTTTAAAGAAACGGCCATTTTTAAGAAAAGGTAGTCTTTTGCGGAAATGTACTTTTTAAAGAAGAGTTTATTTTTTAAGAAAAGAAAATTTTTTAATAAACGGCACTTTTTATAAGAATAGGTACTATTTTAAGAAAACGTACATTTTAAGAATCGGTAATTTTTAAGAAAAGATACTTTTATAAAATGGTAATTTTTTTAAGAAAATTAACTTTTTTAAGAAAATGTATTTTTTAATAAGAAGGTACTTGTTAAAATAAAAGGCAGTTTTCTTATCAAAGGGACTATTTTAATAAAATGTACTTTTTAAGAAAATGTAAATTTTTAATATAAGGAACTTTTGAAGAAAAAGTAGTTTTTAAAGAATGTGTGCTTTTTTAAGAAAAATAACGTTTTTTATGAAAATTTACTTTTTTAAGAAAATTCACTTATCTAAGGAAATGTACTTTAGTAAGAAAATTTACTTTTTTAGGATAAGATTCTTTTTAGGAAAACTTACTTTTTTAAGAAAAGGTACTGTTGTAAGAAAACGAATTTTTCTAAATGTACTTTTTTAAGAAATTAAATTTTATAAGAAAATGTGCTCTTTTAATAAAAGGTACATTTATATGAGAACAGGTACTTTCTTAAGAAAATGTACTTTTTCAAGAAAAAATCATTTTTAAAGAAGGTGTACTATTTTAAGAAAATGTACTTTTAAAAGAAAATGTTTTTTTTTAGAAAGGTACTTTTTATGAAAGATACTTTTTTAAGAAAAGAAACTTTTTTTTTAGATAATTTACTTTTTTAAGAAAATGTACCTCTTTCCGAAAAGTAATTTTTTAAGAAAATGCAATTTTTTAAGTAAATGTAATTTTTTAAGAAAATGTACTTTTTACGAAAATTTAATTGTTTAAGAAAAGTACTTGTTTAAAAAAAGGTACTTTTTACTTTTTAAGAAATTATAATTATTTAAGAAAATGTACTTTTTTAGAAAAGGTACTTTTTTCAGAAAATTTACTCTATTAAGAAAATTTACTTTTTAAGGAAAGAAAGTGTTTGAGAAAAAGTAATTTTTTAGTAAAAGGCACTTTTTTATAAGAAAAGGTACTATTTTAAGAAAAAGTACATTTTAAGAATCGGTAATTTTTAAGAAAAGGTGCTTTTATAAATAAGGTACTTTTTTAACAAAACTTACTGTTTTAAGAAAAGATACTTTTTTAAGAAAAGGTACTTGATTAAGAAAGTTAACTTTTTTAAGAAAATGTACTTTTTAATAAGAAGGTACTTGTTTAATAAAAGGCATTTTTCTAATCAAAGGGACTATTTTAATAATAGGTACTTTGTTAAGAAAATGTCAATTATTAATGAAAGGAACTTTTGTAGAAAATGTACTTTTTAAAGAATGTGTGCTTGTTTGAGAAAAATTACTTTTCTAAGAAAATTCACTTTTCTAAGGAAATGTAGTTTAGTAAGAAAATTTACTTTTTTAACGAATACATATATACTTTTTAGGAAAATGTACTTTATCAAGGAAAGGTTCTGTTGTAAGAAAGCGAATTTTTCTAAATGTACTCTTTTAAGAAATTAACTTTTATAAGAAAATGTATTCTTTTAATAAAATGTACTTTTATATGAAGAGGTAACTCTTACGAAAGATACAATTTAATAAATGGTAGTCTTGTGAGAACAGGTACTTTCTTAAGAAAATGTACTTTTTCAAGAAAAATTAATTTTTAAGGAAAATTCACTTTTTTAAGAAAATTCACTTTTAAAAGTAAAGGTTATTTTTTTAGAAAATGTACTTTTTTTAAGAAAAATTTAATTTTTAAGATAAGGTACTTTTTTATGAAAAGGTATTTTTTAAGAAAAGTTACTTTTACTTTGTAATATATACATATTGAAGAAAGGGTATTATAATAAGATAAGGTCCTTTTTTCGAAAAGGTGCTTTTTTAAGAAAAAATACTTTTTGAGAAAAGTACTTGTTTGTTAGAAATGGTTATTTTTACTTTTTTTTTAAATATAATTATGTAAAGCTGCGTTCACACTACGTGTTTTGCTCGTATTTTTCTTATTTTTTTAGCACGTGTAATTTGTACATATAGTGTGAACCCTTTCAAACATTGTTTATGTACAACACATTTTGCAAGACATATGTAAATTTTTCAATTAGAGCAAGTTCTATTTTGGCAAGATAAACATATGAAAATACAACACTGCTTGTGGCAAAACAAAAACAGAGTAAATTATAAAGATTAATATTGAGAGAAAAATAAATTGTTTAATATTAATTAACAATTAAAAAATATATAAAATAAATAACTTTATTTTTAAAAATGGACTATTTTAAGAAAACGTATGCTTTAAGAAACGGCCATTTTTAAGAAAAGGTACTTTTGTAAAAAAGATACTTTTTTAGGAAAATTTACTATTTTAATAAAAAGCACTTTTTTAAGTAAAGGTAAATTTTTAATAAAGGGTACTTTTGATGAAAAGTAACACCTTAAGGAATGTGTACTTTTTTAAGAAAAATAACTTTTTTAAGAAAAATAACTTTTTAAGAAAATGTACTGTTGTAAGAAAACGAATATTTCTAAATGTACTTTTTTTAAAAATTAAATTTTATAAGAAAATGTTCTGTTTTAATAAAATGCACTTTATAAGTATAGGTACCTTTTACGAAAGACACTTTTTTAAGAAATGGTAGTCTTGTGAAAACAGGTACATTTGTGAGAAAAGTCTCTTTTTTAAGAAAAGTTTCTTTTTACGAAAATGTACTTTTTTAAGATATGTTTAATAAAAGGTACTTTTTACTTTTTAAGAAAATATAATTATTTAATAAAAGGTACTTTCTTAAGAAAATGTACTTTATTGAGAAAAGTACTTGTTTAAGAAAGGGTACTTATTACTTTTTAAGAAAATATAATTATTTAATAAATGGTACTTCCTTTTTTTAAGAAAATTTACCATTTAAGAAAAGAATATGTTTGAGAAAAAGTACTTTTTTAAGAAAAGGCACTTTCTATAAGAAAAGGTACTTTTTTAAAAAAATTTGCTTTTAAAGAAACGGCCATTTTTAGGAAAAGGTAGTCTTTTGCGGAAATGTACTTTTTAAAGAAGAGTTTATTTTTTAAGAAAAGAAAATTTTTTAAGAAAAGTTATTTTTTTAAGAAAAAGGACTTATTTAAAAAAAAGATACTTTAGTAAGAAAATTTGCTTTTTTAAGAAAAAATTACTTTTTTTAATAAATGGCACTTTTTATAAGAATAGGTACTATTTTAAGAAAACGTACATTTTAAGAATCGGTAATTTTTAAGAAAAGATACTTTTATAAAATGGTAATTTTTTTAAGAAAATTAACTTTTTTAAGAAAATGTATTTTTTAATAAGAAGGTACTTGTTAAAATAAAAGGCAGTTTTCTTATCAAAGGGACTATTTTAATAAAATGTACTTTTTAAGAAAATGTAAATTTTTAATATAAGGAACTTTTGAAGAAAAAGTAGTTTTTAAAGAATGTGTGCTTTTTTAAGAAAAATAACGTTTTTTATGAAAATTTACTTTTTTAAGAAAATTCACTTATCTAAGGAAATGTACTTTAGTAAGAAAATTTACTTTTTTAGGATAAGATTCTTTTTAGGAAAACTTACTTTTTTAAGAAAAGGTACTGTTGTAAGAAAACGAATTTTTCTAAATGTACTTTTTTAAGAAATTAAATTTTATAAGAAAATGTGCTCTTTTAATAAAAGGTACATTTATATGAGAACAGGTACTTTCTTAAGAAAATGTACTTTTTCAAGAAAAAATCATTTTTAAAGAAGGTGTACTATTTTAAGAAAATGTACTTTTAAAAGAAAATGTTTTTTTTTAGAAAGGTACTTTTTATGAAAGATACTTTTTTAAGAAAAGAAACTTTTTTTTTAGATAATTTACTTTTTTAAGAAAATGTACCTCTTTCCGAAAAGTAATTTTTTAAGAAAATGCAATTTTTTAAGTAAATGTAATTTTTTAAGAAAATGTACTTTTTACGAAAATTTAATTGTTTAAGAAAAGTACTTGTTTAAAAAAAGGTACTTTTTACTTTTTAAGAAATTATAATTATTTAAGAAAATGTACTTTTTTAGAAAAGGTACTTTTTTAAGAAAATTTACTCTCTTAAGAAAATTTACTTTTTAAGGAAAGAAAGTGTTTGAGAAAAAGTAATTTTTTAGTAAAAGGCACTTTTTTATAAGAAAAGGTACTATTTTAAGAAAAAGTACATTTTAAGAATCGGTAATTTTTAAGAAAAGGTACTTTTATAAATAAGGTACTTTTTTAACAAAACTTACTGTTTTAAGAAAAGGTACTTTTTTAAGAAAAGGTACTTGATTAAGAAAGTTAACTTTTTTAAGAAAATGTACTTTTTAATAAGAAGGTACTTGTTTAATAAAAGGCATTTTTCTAATCAAAGGGACTATTTTAATAATAGGTACTTTGTTAAGAAAATGTCAATTATTAATAAAATGAACTTTTGAAGAAAATGTACTTTTTAAAGAATGTATGCTTGTTTGAGAAAAATTACTTTTTTAAGAAAATTCACTTTTCTAAGGAAATGTAGTTTAGTAAGAAAATTTACTTTTTTAACGAATACATATATACTTTTTAGGAAAATGTACTTTTTCAAGGAAAGGTTCTGTTGTAAGAAAGCGCATTTTTCTAAATGTACTCTTTTAAGAAATTAACTTTTATAAGAAAATGTATTCTTTTAATAAAATGTACTTTTATATGAAGAGGTAACTCTTACGAAAGATACAATTTAATAAATGGTAGTCTTGTGAGAACAGGTACTTTCTTAAGAAAATGTACTTTTTCAAGAAAAATTAATTTTTAAGGAAAATTCACTTTTTTAAGAAAATTCACTTTTAAAAGTAAAGGTTATTTTTTTAGAAAATGTACTTTTTTTAAGAAAAATTTAATTTTTAAGATAAGGTACTTTTTTATGAAAAGGTATTTTTTAAGAAAAGTTACTTTTACTTTGTAATATATACATATTGAAGAGAGGGTATTATAATAAGATAAGGTCCTTTTTTCGAAAAGGTGCTTTTTTAAGAAAAAATACTTTTTGAGAAAAGTACTTGTTTGTTAGAAATGGTTATTTTTACTTTTTTTTTAAATATAATTATGTAAAGCTGCGTTCACACTACGTGTTTTGCTCGTATTTTTCTTATTTTTTTAGCACGTGTAATTTGTACATATAGTGTGAACCCTTTCAAACATTGTTTATGTACAACACATTTTGCAAGACATATGTAAATTTTTCAATTAGAGCAAGTTCTATTTTGGCAAGATAAACATATGAAAATACAACACTGCTTGTGGCAAAAGAAAAACAGAGTAAATTATAAAGATTAATATTGAGAGAAAAATAAATTGTTTAATATTAATTAACAATTAAAAAATATATAAAATAAATAACTTTATTTTTAATAATAATTTTTTGTAAATTCACAAATTAAATCAGCTGTTGTTTACATTTAGAGGTTATGTCATACGGAAATACATATGTACGTTTGAACGCAAAAATTATGAATCGTATGTAAAACGGCAATTTTGACACACACACGGAATTACGTATGGATCGTAAAACTGAATTTACATATGGAAAATACACATAGTGTAAACACACCTTAAGAAAGGGCAGTTTTTAAGAAAAGTTATATTTTTAAGAAAAGGTACTTTTTAAGAAAAGGTACTCTTTTAAGAAAAGGTATTTTTTATGAAAGTTACTCTTTTAAGAAATTGTACTTTTTCAAGAAAATTTACTTTTTTATGAAAATGTACTTTTTTCAGAAAGGTGCCATTTTAAGGAAACTAACTTTTTTAGAAAAGGTACTTTTTACAAATGGTAATGTTACAAGAAGAGATACTTTTTTGAAAAATGGTTGTTTTTGTAAGAAAACGAACTTTTCCAAATGTGCTTTTTTGAGAAAATACATTTTATAAAAATATGTACTTTTTTAAATAAAGCACTTTTTAAGAAAACGTTATTTTTAAGAAAATTAATTTTTTTATGAGAGATACTTTTTTAAGAAATGGTACTTTTTTAAGAAAATTAAATTTAATTGCATGTAAAATATCATTGTGTAAACATTAATCTTAAGCAACCATATGTATATATTACTATTTGTATCATATGCCTAAAAGTATGCTTTAATTGTGCACTACCAATTTTTTTTTTTTTAAGAATTGTAAACAGCTGTTTTATTTTGCGATTACAGAGATGTTAAAAATTTCAAGCAGAGACTTTTTAAAGTATTTTGTTGGCAAACTTTTGTTTTTGCAGAAACCAACAAATTTTTTTTTTAATATTATTTATTTATTTATATAGTTAACAAATACAAAAATGAAAGGGAAAATTGATAATAAAGTATTTAACTCCAGAATTGCAGCCATTCAAAAAGAACAAGTACAGCTGACAGAAATAGAAAAAGCCTTGGAAAAATTATTGGCTAAAGTTAATGTATCCATTAATGAATTGAAGGTAAGTGGGCCAGCAAACGTTTGATCATAAATGTACATTGATTTACTTGTTCAATTCAATTAAATATTCTTCCTTTATTTACATATTTTAACAAATTTTTATACCCTATACCACTATGTGGTTTGGGTATAATGACTTTGTGCTGCTGTTTGTAATAACCAAAAATATTTGACCTACACCCATCTTTAATTATACCGATCGAATCAGAATCACTATCTGATTCGATTTAACGATGTCCGTCCGTCCGTCTGTGTGTCCATGTAAAGCTTGTAATCAAACTGCAGGTCGCAAATATGAATATATTTTGACAAAATTTGGTATTTAATCTTTTATCGGCCATGGGATGAACGCTATTGAAATTGGTGAGAATCGGTCCATGTTCAGACCTAGCCCCCATACAAATGACCCCTATGAAATCAACATATATTGCCATAAGATCCAAATTATCATACAAATCTTAGTCAAATTGGGTTTGTATGTATATATTAAATCCATTAATCAGTAGTCCAAATTATCCCTATTGGACAACTCATAGCCATAGGCCCCATATAGAGCTGCTTCCCGATCTTCACTTAAATCTATCAAAAAACAAAAATATTGCACTGATTCTTCTCAAGTTTTGTTTGTATATATTTTTGCAAAATACAAGAGACTACCAAACATGGTCAGGATCGGTCCATTTTTGGGCCTAGTCCCCATATAGATATAGCATCCGATGTGAACTTTTTCATATCTGCAGCCGAAAAAATTAATAAAAATCCCACTCAAATTTGGTTTATGCTTATTTTCTATATCCAGATAGTTGGGCCTGAGAGATAGGGTCTCTAAACGTATAGTCGGTCTAGACCGAATATAATTTTCTTACTTGTTTGATATTTACATATGAAATCTTATCTTTACATATAGATATTGTAACAAATAATACATAGGATCTAAAGATATTAAATAGTTTTTATATTATTTTTTAATGATTTTTTAAAGGAAAATGGGAGGAAAAAAACCTTTATATGATTTAATAAATTCAAATACTATCTGAAAATATTTATGTGCTTATAGGAGGTTTATTAGAAATAATAGACCTCTATAAGCACATAATTTTCAATTTGGTGATTTCTTTTTAATTTTACGTTATTTCTCTACATTCTCTTATCAGTAGGTAAGAGGAATTTTCAATTTTGGCAAAGTAATTGTTATTAATCCTTGTTATGAAATCGATAATTTTTTCATAACCTGTTTCTTCATGAAGAAGATTTGTAAGATACCTCCAGGGCTTTTTATTTATCATTTTAAGACATTTGTTTTGTATAATTCGTAAGCGTTTTAGGTGGCAGTTGGCAGCGTTACTCCAAATAGGACACGCGTATGTTAATATCGACCTTATAACACTTTTGAAGAGTAGATTTTTGTTTTTGGGGTTTAGAAATGACCTTCTATTTAGTAGTGGCCATAATGCTTTAAATGATTTTATAGCTTTTTGACACGTAGCCATAATATGTTGTTTAAAAGTAAGCTTTTTGTCCAAGACAACTCCGAGATATTTGACATAATTAAGTACATTTATGGTATTATTTCCAATATGGCAGTCTTTTGGGAGATTTGTTGAACGGAAAAATAATTGCTTGGGTCTTGTTTGGATTAATTTTGATTTTCCATTTGTGAAAATATTTACTGCAATTTACAAGTCCCTTTTCCATTTTCTTCAGGAGTGCAGTTGTAAGTTTGTTTGAAGAAATTAACGCAGTATCATCTGCGTAGTAAGCAACTTTCATATATTTCGGAACTTTAAAATCGGATGTATATATCGAGTAAAGCAATGGCGACAAGACTGATCCTTGAGGTAACCCTGTGGTAATGGTTTTTGGAGTTGATGTTTCATTATTAATCGCAACTTTAAAGTTTCTGCCGTGAATGAAATCTGAAATAAGTTTGCATAAATATTTTGGTATATTTGCATCAAGAAGTTTAAATACTAGGCCATTATGCCAAACGGTGTCAAACGCTTTTTCGATATCCAACAATATTACACCCGTTGAACGTTTATTGTTTTTATTGCTGATTATTTGATTTTTAATTCTGTTTATTTGGTGATTAGTGCTATGTCCTTTTTTAAATCCAAATTGTTCTTTAGCAACAATAGAATTGGTCGTTACAAATTCACTAAGACGAGAATGTAGAATTTTTTCAAATATTTTACCAAAGTTACTTAATAGACTAATAGGTCTATAGCTATTTGGGTTATTTTTTGGCTTGCTAGGTTTGTTTATGGCTATAACCTTAGCATTTTTGAAATGGTTTGGGAAATAGTTGAGTTTGATGCAGCTGTTAAATATTATAACCAGTATTTTTAGAGCTTTGAGTGGTAGTTTCTTTAAGAGCAGGTTGGGAACATTGTCAAAACCAGGGGATTTTGAGGGTTTTATTGATGAGACAATATTCATTACTTCTTCAAGAGATGTATAAATTGCAGATTCAGAACTGGGATTTTCCTTCTTAAAATTATTTACTGTTGTATTTATTACTATATCTGCCGAGTGGTTATAGTTCGAAGTGAGGTTATTTGCTTGGACAAATGTATTTGCCAGGACTTCAGCCTTGTCCCTATCAGATGTTATTTTTGTATTTCCAACTTTGAAGTGAGCGATTTGATTTTTTCCTTTTCCTGCTTATTTTCCAAAATGATTTATCACCTGGTTTTAAATTGGATAATAATTGAGACCATTTCTTATTGCGCTACGAATTAATACTTTTATCAATCATGTTACTTAGAAACTTAGTATATTGATTATAAAAAGTTTGCTCGGCTATATTTGAAGATCGTTGGCTTTTTCTTTTAAAGCTTTTTCTTAGTTTTATATATTTCACAGTACTTTCTGGTAATGTGTAATTATTTTGTTGAGTTATTTTAGGTGTAGACACATGCCTTGCTTCGAAAACTACATTTATAAATTTTTGGATTTCCTGGTCAATTACTGCCTTGGTATTGTATATATCGGAATATAACGTGATTTTATTGTCTAAAAAATTCATATAAATGTTCCAGTTGGTTGCACTATAATCATAATAATTGAGGTCAACCTGCAAGGCCATTGATCTTTTAAGTGTACATATAATGGGGCGATGGTCTGATGGTATTTCGTAATCCATTGTTTTTACGTCTATATTTAAAGCGGAGTTGCTTAAAATAATATCGACTGTGGATGCTTCGCGATTGTGTTAATGGGGGAATAGGGTTGGACTATTAGGATAGTGTATGAAAAATTGCTTGATTGCTGTAGATTGTTCAGTGCGATTCCTGCCGTATTATTTGAATGGCAATTCCAAGAACAATGTTTGGCATTTAGGTCACCAAAAACTATATATTCTTTGGTGGAAGGTGTTAGGTTCAAGATATCAGCACAGAAGTTATGGGTATATCTTGGTGAATATAACGAAGATACAACAATATGTCTATTATTTATAATAACTTCAATTGAGATGTTTTCGATTGATGAAGTGTTTGATATAAAGAGGTTTTTATGAGCGACAGATTTATGAATTAACAGAGCTACTCCTCCTCCTCTTGCATCTGTTCTGTCACTTCTATATAAATATGTAATAATTTTTAAAGTAGGGTCTATGATTTTCTGAAAAAAATGTTTCATTCAAAGACGCTATTTTAATATTTTCTCGTTCAGTTAGTATCTCAAATTGTTTTAATTTAGAAAAGTTTGAAATGCCATTAGCATTCAAGTGAAGCATTTTGAATTCGTTCAAATTATTAGTATAATCCATGGGCGTATTTTACCATTGACATTACAACTTTAATTTGTTGTACTTTTGAAGTGCACCTATGCAAATCATCCATAGCTGTAGTGAAAATATCAAAAAGCTCATCAATGCTAAATAAATCGTTGTTTGTTTTCAGCTGGTTAGCATATGTAGCTTTGCTGTTATTATTGATGTTATTGTTACAATTTGTGTTGTTGTTACTTAAATTTGGGAAATCAACCTTTGATTGAAATGAAATATTTTGTTGTTGCCTGCTGTTGTTATGATTTTTGGAAGTTACTCTTGTTCTAGTTTCCAAATTGAGAGAACGTAACGGACAGTTGATGTCGTTTGCAGAGTGATCAGTTCTCTCTTTTCCATGTTTTTTACAATTAAAGCATGTAAAAACAACTGGTCTTTTTTGATTTGTGTTAAATGGACACACACTTGTATGATGTTGTTCTGCACATATCATACACGCAGCACTACGATGACAATGTTCTCCGCCATGGCCATACATTAAGCAGTTCCAGCATTGAGTTGGTTTATTTCTGGATCTAGATTTGTATTTTTTCCAAGAAATTATGATATTTGAAATTGTCCTTACATTTTTTAGGGCAGTTGGGTTAAAATTTTTACGAACAAATTGAACTTTGTAAACAGCATTGTTGTTCGAACTGAATTTGGTGACTATTTCAGCCACGGAAGAAGGGGATAGGTTGTAGTTTTTTAACTCTTCGGTGATGTCCTCAGAGTTTATTCGGGGTAAACCGTGTAGAAAGGTTGTGTATAACCTATTATCTTTGGAGCCATATGAATGAAACTCCATTTTACTCTCATTAAGAATTTGCTTATAGCATTCGTACAATTCTTTAGTTGGAGCAAAAATTTTGGTACCAATTGAAGTACGTTTGAAAATACAATCTTTACCAAGTAGTTTTCGTATTTCTGCAAATGAGGCGTTGGCTTCTACAACTATAGGTGGAGGTTTGTGTTGTTTAATATCACTTATATTTGATGCAGGAGTTACGTCCATATCATTGAGGCCAGCAAGCAGGCTAAATCTGTTGCTGGAAGTTGACGCGATGTTCGGGTTAACAAAACCCGGAGGAAGTTTTGTCATCTTCTTGTTCACAAGCTTTCTTTTTGATGAAGATTTGGCCCCTCGGGCCATCGCTAAATTTTTATTCCTGTTATAAGCTGGATTGTCTACCACGTGAGTTCAAATGAGATCAAGAATAGGCAATTGCAAAAACAAAAATATACACTTGTTGTTAATTTTAAATAGTTGTACTCTAAGCGCTTTAATTATTTACACGACCGTTCGTAAAGAGAATTAGATTCGAACTGATTGATTTACTTGTGTTTACTGCTTGCAGGTGGAAGAACTGCAATTAAAATCTGGAATAGTAGAACAATTTACGGCTGGCCAACAGGATGATAGACCCACAACATCTGCACAAGCTGCTCTTTATTTAAATGCTTCATCTACTGTCCAGGATCTATTAAGTAAACATGAAGAGACGGCTGCCTTGCACATGGATGAAAATATTAATAAACAAATGCTGGCCTTGGAAACTTTATTAGTTCCTTTAAACCAAAATAAATATTCAAACGAGGAAGAAGAGGAAGAGGAGGAGGAGGACGACGAAGAAGATGACGATGCTGACGATGTCGATTACTACGAAGGCTTGGAAGAGTTCCTCTAAACCACAAGGGAATATGAGGATGAAGACGACTAAAAGAGTACTAAAGAATTTCTTTAGAAATAAGACTGATTTAAGTTTGTTTGCGAAGCAACGAGAGACAACACATTCTATTTAATTAAAAATTCATATAATTATAATTTTTTTTTTTTAGTAATATTAATCATTTAGTTTGAAAGGTATTTAAGTAATGTATTTTAAACATAAATTTATTATAATTTTATTGTAAAGAAAATCCTTAAGCGTTATTGACCATTATAAACATTATACAAAATGGAATGTAAATTTTCAAATGTCTTAGAAATATAAGAATAGAATAAAGGTTGTTCGATAAATAAGTAAATAAAATAAATAAATACTAATGGAAAATTAAAAGTAAAGACTAGAAAAAAATTGAATACTAACAACCAATAAATTACTTGTTAACTAAATGTTTGAACTTTTTACAATAAAGATTGTTCGAGCATAATACTTTCAAAGCCGGCTGGAGGTGTATAATGGAAATTATCCAATATAATGTCTAAAATGGCGCCATTACCAACTGCAAAGAAAAAAAAAGAATAAAACAACGTTTAATAATATTAAATTTTCAGATTTAAGTAGGGTCAGTAATAATTATCCTAATTCTCGTTACTAAATGTTTTTTAAATATGTAATTTAAAAAGAATAAGCCAAATGACTTCTGTCACGAGAAGTAGCCGTATGACCATCGATATTGTATGACCGATATATAACCTTGACATTTTTTTTTTGTAATAAAAAAAAACCTTGGGGAAATTTTTAAATGCCATTGGATAGTTTTCATCAATCGCTATAAACAAAACTTACCAAATATTACGGGATAAACTGTACTGGCTTTAACATTACGCAAGGGTACATCCAGATTTTTGCCATTGAAATAGAAATTTAATTCAATATGATCAAAGGACACACCAACAATATCTCCCTCATCGGGAAATGTGTGTAATTGTTGCGGCACAATAGTATTATCATTTCTTGATTTGGTTACTTCAACTTCTTCCTTACATTTACCCGTTGTCAATAACATATCTTCATTGATATCGTCTTCAATGCCTATTAAACCAGGAACCGCAGAACCATTTAACATCATACCTCCGCCATTTTGTGATGTAGGTTCATTTGTTGTGGCGACAACGGGACCTAGCTCTAGCTCTTCGCTATTATGCCTAGTAACATTATCGGAACATAAACACCAACTATCTTTATCGAGACCACCATATTTTCGATTTAAATCTGCTTGGCGTGTAGCCAAACCAATGGACCAGACGCCTTTCTGTTGGATTTTCACTTCAAAATATGACTTTGATTGTACCAATGGTGCTGTTGCCAAACATCCTCCTGTACCGGTAACGCGTAAATAATTTGAAAGTAAAATAATTTCAGTTCCTGAAAAAGTCAAAAGACATCCATAAAAACACCCACTCATATTGTCCTTGTGTATATTTCATAAAACTAACCCATATGTGCTGCATCCAAATGTATTTGAGGTTCCCTGACTTTACTAACAATTGCATTGGGTTTGTGCAAATTGCCATTGAAACAGGTCCTTAAGCAGCAAAACATTTTATATCTATTGTGTTATTTTATTTATTTATTTTATTAAATTAATGTTATTTTTCTACTTCTTTTGTTTGCAAATGCAGTCTGTCCAACGTTTTCACCCTTATTTTGACAGCTGTTATAATTGTATGAATACTGGAAAAAAAAAACAAATGCAGATGACAGCTGAACTACATACATAATTTGCAGACCGCTAGTTGGCGCTGATCTATCCAGATAATTAATTTAAAAAAAATGTGTAAGATTTTAAGTTTTTGTGAGCTAAATGAAAAGAAAATTTGAAAATTAAACACTGCCAACGTGCGGAGGCAAATTGAGAAATTTATGTATTCAAATCGATATTTAACTCAAACCTTTCGTGTTCTTCACTTTGTGTTACTTATTACTTGTGTACAACAATTGAATATGAGATTTAAAATGTTCCAAAAATTGTATAGTTGGGTGTTATATTTGTTTTCAAATTCTGTTCGAGAACAATAAAAAAAAGTGTTCCGTACAATATACAGCACCAAAAAGATTCTGTCTATATAATAAATGTAAAAAAGAATATAAGAAAATGCAAATTCCTATCGCGAGTTAAGGTCAACAGGTAAGAGTTTTCATAATTATACCGAAATACAAATAAAATATACATTTACATACATAACCATTTTCTAATACAGACTTCAAAACCGAAAGAAAGCTTCTAAATTCCATATGCTTAAAACTAACTTTAATTAACACATTGTCTTTGACAGATATAAGTAGATAAAACACTTGGAACTACCTAGATTTGAAGTATGATTCTTCACAATTCTTTTTCTATTTTTTGGGGAAGATACATTTTTTCCATTAACTGTTAGCACCACAAATTGCACTTGTTTACTAAAAGTAGAACTTCTACAATATTTTCCATCCTGTAGGTTAATTAACGCACTCGTGAGCGATGAGCGAGTTATTTACTGTGCGAAATTAGTATTTATCTTATTAGATGGAGTAAATTGTATAATAACTTAAAAATGTCCATTATAAAATTTAATAAATAAACTTTAAGAACTATAAAAATGGAATAACTGAAGGGCCTATAAAAAAATTTCATGGATTTGAAAAATGTTGCTTATTCGCACAATATGACTCTATCTTAGATAATTTCTATAACGTACGCGGTAATTAGCCGCATAATTATCAATCAATTATAATTTAGATGGAGCTAATGACAGAAGTTCATTTAACGCCCCGTAATTGATGCAATTTTTAATATACTTAATATTTAATTTTTATTTATTATTATATGAAACCCTTTGAAAACTACTTATTAATTAACTTTAAATGTATTTTTATTTTCTTGCCTAAAAAATATCACAACGTTATAAGATAATCAACTAAAGTAGCAAATATTTACCACTCGAAAAAAAATGCGACCTCAAAAAATAATATAAAAAATTGTTTTTCTCTATATATGGACATAGTATAAAGATTTTTGCTGATGTTTGTAATACCAAAAATATTTTCCCAGACCCACCTTTTATTACCCCGATCTACTCAGAATCACTTTCAGAGTCGAATTAGCGATATTCGCCCGTCCGTCTATCTGTCAGCCCGTCCATCCCTCCGTTAACCGCGTCCACTCTAATTACAGGTCGCAAATATGAATATATATTTTTTTTTATGAAATTTAGTATATAAAATTTATCGACCATAGCTCGCACGCTATGGAAATTGTTGGAAATCAGTGAATGTTCAGACCTATCAGAATAAATTAAAATAGTCGTAAGATCCACAATTTCATGTATATAAAATTTGGTATAATATATACAATACTAGCAGATTCCAGCCCTCAAAATTCGAGTGCAAATTCTAGAAAATTTTATTTTTTCATTAATTTCATTCTAATCAATTATAGCCAATTAACAAATCAACACAAAAACGAACCCATTTTTTTTACAAACACATTAACAAATTTATTAAGCATTATTAGTTAATTATTAATTTATTATTAGTAGCAACTTTAAATGCAATTTACTCAAAATAAAGGAAAAAATTTAAAAATCTGTAAATCTGCAATACGGCTAAAAAGAAATACCTTTCAAATAATATACGTTTGGTCAAAATCGGGATAAAACGGTAGAACAAAATAACGGTCACAAGAAATCGCCTAACCTATTAATTAATATTATATATTATAGATGTGTCTATTATACGCAGTAAGTCCCAGTTCACACAAGGCAATTTTTGTTGCTCAACTTCTTTTAAAGTTTCCTTAATGTTCACACAGAAAAATTTGTTTCAAGCAATTTGCGTTGTTTTTTTTTTCTTCCAAATTCGTACTTTTATGACAGTTCATTTTATTTAGTCTATGTCAAATGAATTTATTATTGGTTCAAAATGAAAAATCTATTTGTGTTGAAAAATGGAAGTCGAAGAAATTAAATAATAAAAAAATAAAATAAATGAAATTATAATAATAATTTTTCACAGCGAAGCAAAGCGCAGCTAATTTCGCGTTTATAATTACGAATGGCACAACAAAACGAGATTCAGAGTACAAGCAACTCCGTACCAAATACCGCTCTTCTTTCCCCTCTCTCCCACAAACTCAATAGGTGCGCAACAAAAATTGCCTCGTGTGAGCCGGGACTAAATAGTAGTCCAAAAATAAACCCTGTAGAACCATTTTTTTTGGCATCGTCCCCATATAAATCTACTTCCCTATCTTCTCTAAAAAAAATATTGCATAGATTTTATTTCAAATTTGGTTTATATACAGTGAGTGACAATACAATGGAAACTTTTTAAAAATTTATTTTCGACGACTTGAATGGTCAATTCCAAAAAAAAAAAATGAATCATGAAATTAAAAACTCTTATTAATTTCAAAATTCGTAAGTTTTATTTATTAAAAAAATATTAACACAAAATAGCTTATCTTCATTTTTTTGCTGTTGGCAAAACATTGGAAACCTTTATTTACTATACAATATTTGAAAATTTTCCCTCTAGTTTTATTTTCAATATTTTGTTGGGTATCCATTATTTTTTAGTACTGCTTTACAACGCCGAGGCATGGAGTCAAATAAATTGTTGATAATATCCATTGACATTTTTTGCCACTCTGATTTATCTGCCTCTATGAAATCTGTCTTGTTTGTATAATTTCGTGGCCGTATTTTTCGATCCATAGATTTTCTATGGGAATGAGATTTGGTGATTGGGCTAGCCATTCGAAAACCCTAACTACATTAGCTTGTTACAACTTTGGAGGTATGTTTTGAGTCGTTGTCATGCTGGAACTTACAGATCGGTGGGCCTCATTATGGTTGTTTAAAAAGCTGTGTAAACACGACAACATTTAACTAAATTATTTACATTTTCAATTTTGTTTTCTGTAACGCAAAAATTAAACACAAAATCTTTAAATTAATGACAGTTATAAAAAAAAAATATGTTTAATTTAGATTGAAATTTTAAAATTGATTAATTTACCATTTTTTATATAATTATTTTCAACAATCAATGTTGATGGTGCTGCGGTTGATGTTGATGGAGGCAGGTCAGTTGCACTGGTAGATGGCTGTTGTAACTGTAGAGACTGTCGCAATCGGTTGGAACACTTAAATTCTTAGGTGTACTATATTGTCTTACATGGTTGCCTTTCTCAGCTCTTAATTGAGAGAGTTCTTCCTGAAGGGATGCCGACAAATATTGAGTGTTATCTATAGTATTTTCGTCAGGTTTAATGGAAATAGTATTAAATAAATTTGATGACGATGATAATTGTTCTTTTTCATCAGGTGGTTTTTAATTAAATCTTATTAACAATGCCGGTACGTAAACTATTGAATCTTGATGATTTTGTTTCATCATTTTAAAAATGCTTAGTTGCCTGATCAGTTTCGACACGCGCAGAATAATCACAGTCATCTATTGAGTTGTCGAAATCCCTGTTCGTGGCAGATGATGTTCAAGTATTAAGAGTTTCTGAAAGTCTTGATATTTTAATAGTCTTCTGAGTTTGTAACTTTTCATGTTCAGTTTCTTTAAATGTATTCGCTTTTCTGGATGATGGTAGGTTAATATGGGTTGATAAATTCGATTTAGGTTTACTTTTTGTTGCAGAACTGGTGGATGGCAAATCATTGGACTAATTTTTTTTTCTTTGCTATTCAAAACAATATTTTTTGCTTTTTCGTCCGAAGTAATAACTTTTGTTGTTTGTGACCGTATTTGATTAACTTTTGAATTATTTTGCAGTCACTTTAACCGATCTTGGGCAGGAGTTAGGAGTTTTACCTCGGAGTTTTGACACTTAATATGCATCAAATAATTATTAAACGAATTTGTAAAAACAAATAATTCATACCTTGTATTTTTGGTGGTGTTTCCTTTGTCGAAGCACTTGCTAGTTCGGTCACATTTTTGAAGCAAGCCTATGTTATGTCTTGTACAAAACAAATGTCTTAAAATGATAAATAAAAATCCCTGGATGTATCTTGCAAATCTTCTTCATGAAGAAACAGGTTATGAAAAAATTACCGATTTCATAACAAGGATTAATAACAATTACTTTTACAAAATTGAAAATTCCTCTTACCCACTGATAAGAGAATGTAGAGAAATAACGTAAAATTAAAAAGAAATCACCAAATTGAAAATTATATGCTTATAGAGGTCTATTATTTCTAATAAACCTGCTATAAGCATATAAATATTTTCAGATAGTATTTTTCCTACCATTTCCTTTAAAAATCATTAAAAAATGAAATAAAAACTATTTAATATCTTTGAATCCTATATATTGTTTGTTGCAATATCTATATGTAAAGATAAGATCTCATATGTAAATATCAAATTTGTTAAAATATGTAAATAAAGGAAGAATATATAATTGAAAAAAAAATTGCATGTTCTCTTGATGTGTTATGGATAATATTATTATTATTTTTTTTTTTTCTAAAAATAATAAAAAAAAAAAAATGTTATTCACAAAAACAGAAGACATTAAAAGATAATTACCAACAGTATGACTTGTACTAGTTATTTAATTAAGTTTTATAATTTTCGTTATCTCTCAACTCTTTAAAACTATTTTTGTTTGCTATTTTTTTATTTTTATTTTTTTTTTGTGATGTGAAATATTGTCCCAAGTAGGTTACCGCAATAAAATAACTTAATGCTGGAATTTGTCTCAACATTTTGGTGCCATACAATAGGTTAGGCTATTCTTAATATTAATTTTAATTTTAAAATTATTTAATTTTTGTGAAGTCATCCTTTTAAATTGTTAAAGTTCTAAATTTTAAATTTTTAGTTTTTAATTGAAATTTTTAATTTTGAATTTTGATTTTTTTTAAATTTTTTAATTTTTATATGAAAAAATAAATTTTTAATCAATTATCTATTTTTAATATTCTTACAAAAAGATTCGTTATTAAAATTAAAAATAATAAACACAGGATTGCCCACAGTGCTTTATATAACAACTCTGATTGAAAAAATAACAACTCTGAATTTCTACGAACACAAATGTCAAAAGTGGCCATTAAATACATTTTTTTTTTGTTGTGGTACAAGAAAATTAAAAATAATTCTTTTCATGCTCAAACATAGAGAAAATTTAATGAAAAATAAAATAACTTTAAAGTAAATTAAAAGTTACCAGAAAAATCGGGTGACATATGTGGCATTAAATTGTTTTAAACGCGTATAAAAGAAGAACCGGCAAAATTTATTCCAGCAGGCATTTTCGTAGAATATTGATAATGACATTAGTGGGATTGGCGTCACGGAAACTTTCGATTAAAAAACGGTAAACTAAACTATAATTTCAATATCTGAAACATAAAAAAAAAAAATATTCTTACCTTTTCTATTGTAGTAATGCCAAGTTAGCAGCTGCTTTTCCAAATGGCGTACGATGCCAGAAATGTTTGGAATTTGGCCACTGGTCATATGAATGCAAAGAGAAACGAAAATTTGTGCATCGTATATCAAGAACAAAACAATTGAGTAAGAAAATGCAAGAGAAAACGGCAGAAGAACAATGCAATGGTGGGGTAACTAATGAGATGGCAACAATTTCGTTAAAGAAAAAACAATCATCACAAGCCTCTTCTAGTGGTTCTTCTAGTGGCTCAGATAGTGACTCGGACTCTTCTGATAATGAATCTGGTTCTTCTGACTCGGGATCTTCATCAGATTCTGGCTCTTCTTCGTCCGACAGTGAATCAGATAGTTCCAGCGATTCGGATGGCTCAGGATCATCATCATCTGGTAGTTCCTCAAGTAGCACCGCAGATGATGACGATACAGCACCACCAAAGAATAAAAAATCAAAACCAACATCCGATAGTTCTTCAGCTTCTTCGGACAATGAAGACGATATATAAATTGGAGATAATGTCACGATAAACTTAGGTTTATATCATACATAGTTTAGAACAGAGAGGCAGGATTATGAAATAGCCCATCATTTCAAGTTTAATTCAGGGATATCAATTGAATGCTAGACTATAGGAAATACTGTTAGGATTACTGTTATAAATTCTGGGGTTTTATTTTTTGGAAATATATATACATGTCTCCAAGTCACCACTTTTGTCTACTATTTTGTTGACATTGTCAACTAAGCGTCTAAATTTTTTACTTTATTCTGTAAAAAAAAATTTCCATAGAGAAGTTTGATTTCTATAGTTTTGCTTGAAAACTACGTGGTTTGTTATTTTATAGATTACACTTGAAAATGATGCTATTATCATTATATCCTACACTTTTTGAAATATTAGAAGCTTTAGTAGTTTAGTTTATTCTTGAAGTTATTTTTTTTAAATAAATTTTTTGTTAAAATTTTTCTCTACACATAAAACCTCACAATATCCTATTTAAATGACCTCAAGAAAATCCACAATAAAGATTTAGGGAATTTATTGGATTTTTAAAAGCAATTGTAATCACCAAAAGTACCTTGAAAAATAGCAATGGTTTCATTATTTTACACTTAAAAAATAGTAGTGACATAAAACTCACCTAACTAGGTTCAGTATTTTTTTCCTTCTTTTTTTTTTGGTTATAAAGTGTCTTCTTTATTATAATTTTTATTATTATTATTGTGAGTAATACATAGATGTTTTTCCAGATTTAAGTCTAAAATTTTTTTTAAATATTTTTAACATTTGTATATGATTTAAATTTTTGGAATATGCCCTTATTAAATTAGTGTGATTATTAAATGAAATTGTTCTTTAAATTATATTTATTATGTTTAATTCAATATCTCGTTACTTTGGTAATGTTTTAATTTTAGTTAATAAATGTAAAATGTATTTAATCAAAAACTAAATATAAAACTTTTAACTATAGAATTCACGCATGCGTACCAAAAAAAAAAAAAAAAATGACCGTAGTTCGTTTTTGCATATCTTTCACATTTTATCCAAAGAAACCATATACGAATTGGACATCAACTCCTCTCCTCTTCAATGGAGTATATAATCATGCTTAAATACTCGTGTTACAAAGGTTGGGCTTTTGTATGGTCTTACATACGGATTTTGAATTAAAACTCCATATATTACTAATAGTTCTGTTCTAGTCATGCTGCATGTCTGCTTCTTTCGATATAGCGGATAGTTCGAGTTCGACGGTAGAAAATATATAGGCTATATTTAATAAATTCAATCTTGTTTCACTGATCTTCTGATCTTAGTAAAAAATAATTTATTTTAAAGTAAACGAGTGGACAATATTTTATGTTTCTAAATAAAATAAAAGAAGCTTTTCAAAATGAGATGAATGAAGGCTACGAAATAAAGATTCCCAACCCAATAGAAATGGCAATTACAATAACGGACATGACTTTCAAATTTTCGGAAAATGAATTATTTGATAAATTAAAGAAACAAAATCCAATGCTTAAAGATAGTGAAATAAAAATTGTTAGAATGTATGAATTTAAAAGGAACAATAGAACAATCTATAACGTTAAATGTAATCTGGATGTCGAATCATACAAAAATGTGATAGCGGCACAAAGAATTAATATAGGATGGGAGAAATGCAGAGTGTTCGATGGAACCGAAATACTGCAATGTTTTAAATGTAAAGCGTATAATCACAAACACAGCGAGTGTAAAAATGATGAAGTATGTATGTCTGTGATGCCACGGAAACCATAAAACAAATGTATGTGATAAAGAAGATATCAAAAAGTGTATAAAATGTGTTAAAATAAATAAAAAGCTAAACTTAGGCCTGGAATAAAATCATTATACAATGGATAAAAAATGCTCCGTTTACCAAAATAAACTTAATATTAAAAAAAGAAGAATTGGTTTAAATTCCTAACAACCAAAACACATTCGAGGAATATATACAAATATACAAGGTCTGATTAACAACTATAACCAATTGAAAATAATAGCGGCAATCGAAAATCCAGATTTCATTGTACTGACAGAAACGCACATGACTGAAGAAATTGATGAAAAAAGAGATAGAACTGCAAGGATATAAACATACAAGTACATTTTCCAACTCGACAAGAACTGGTGGTGTGATAAGCTACTTTAAAAATCAATGTACTATAACAAGCCTTTTCGAAAAAGTAAATAACTCAAAATACTGGATAAATGTGTGTACAGCTAAATACAAAAAAAAAAATATTTTTCGTATTAATGGCAGTATATAGATCACCAAATTGTAGGGAAATTGAATTTTTTGAAGCATTTGAAGAAACTTTAGAAGAATTGGATGAACAGAGCTGTGAAATATTAATAGCAGGAGACTTCAACATAGACTGGTGCAAAGAAGGAACACACCAAAGCAAAATGGAGAGTATTCTAAATGATAAAGGTCTTACACAAATTGTTTCGGAATATACAAGAATAACAGCAAATTCTAGAACATTAATTGATTACATCATAACGAACAACAAAAAAATAACAGTAAAAAAATAATAATAAAAATAAGATAGCAGATCATGAATCAATAGATATAATAATAGACTTTAATAACGAAAATGATGAACAAGTTCATACCAAAGAAATTGAAATATTTAAATAAAATAAAAGTGTATTTTACCGAGAATTAATCCAAAGAATAAGTATAATAATGATCTAAAAATTCTTAAAAGACAAAAAATTTGTAAATATTAAACGGCAAAAACTGAAAATACTATTGCAGCATGGAATTATTATAAGGAAATAAGAAATATATGGGTAATTCCATGTCAAATCAACCAATGGGTGTACACTACCTTCTCCAAATTTTCCGTAGGAAGACAGATTATTACAGAACTAAAATAAGTGCAAAGTTTGAGGGCACTGGCACTTCTGTATCCGGAAATATGTGGTCTTGAAAATCGTAAAAAAAGGTCAAAATTTACAAAGTTGTACTTACTTAATTATCATTTTCTTGAAAAGTATTATAGTTACGCAACTCATCAAGGTTGCATTTGAAAGGTTAATTAATTACCTTTAATTTGATATACAACATGATTTTTTTTTTTGGAAAGGTCAAAGGTCACATCTCTTGACCTATAATTCGGGAGGCTATAGCTGTAAAAACGACAATTTTAAAAATCTGAAAAAAAATATATGTTTAAGATTGGTTCCTTCCCTAAAGTTCCAAAAAATTTCAGACTGGGGGTATGCTTGGATCCAGAAATATTTATCATAGAGTAAAGGTAGATATTTAAAAAGTCGGTGCTGTTACTGTTACTGTTTATGAATGTGGTTGGTTGTGCTCGTGAGCGTCGGCGGGCTATGCACGCACGCCGCTATTTGTTTCTGGTTCTTTAGCTCTGTACTGTACTCAGTACAGACCTGTGTTAGGGTTGGTTTGACAGGTAATTATGTTAGAGCGAGACAACAGTATAAATGTTGTCGGGTGTGGTTCGTAGTGTCAAATAACTTGGATATAGAGAAATTATTGAAAAACGAGAAGTCAAAGGAAGCACCACGAAAAAAAAACCATTCTAAGCACGTTGCTTTAAAAACCACATGTGTTGCTATAAAATCAATATTTTTAAATAAAACCAAAAGTGTTCAAAGTGATTGTTTTTTGCCTCTGTAAACAATATATCATTTAATACAATATATTGTTGTAATTCATTTAAAAAAGTTGCTCATGTCCGGAATGCAAGAGGACTTCGAAAAGTTCAGCAATGGATGACTGGAATTAGTAATAACATTTCAATATCAAATAAAATATGTGATATATGCAGAAGAGAACTTTATAAATTAAAAGGAAGTGTAAACAATAATATTCAATCTATGAACAAGCCAGAAAACGAGACTTCAGACTCGGAAAGTGAAGCATCAGTTTCGGGAGATGTTCGAATTTCTAAGTTAAACGAAAGTTTAACATATTTACAAGAATCTCCAATATGTTCGAGAAAAATTCCATTAAAAGGGTATACAACTAGAAAGTTAGAAAAAATAACAACATCAATTAAAACCAACATTTTCCCAAATTCAACACCTTCAACCTCTCACGTATGCCCAGAATCGGAAATAATCGAACAACTAAAAGAAAAGTTTAAATCAATAACTAAAAACAGTGATAAAATTCAACTTTTAACTATTTTACCTAAAAGCTGGACATTGAAAAGAATGGAGGAGGAATTTCAAATAACAAATTTCATGGCACGAAAGGTAAAAAACTTGGTTGAGACAGAAGGCGTATTGAGTACACCGAATCCAAAACTTGGAAAACGATTGTCATTAGAAATTGTTGATGTGGTGAAAATCTTTTATGAAACTGATGATGTCAGCAGATGTCTTCCAGGATGTAAAGACTACGTGTCAATAACAGAAAATGGTGTAAAAGTAAAAAAAAATAAAAGACTTTTACTCGGAAATCTTCGAGAAGTTTATGCTTTATTTAAAGAAAAACATGAAGGGATAACTATTGGAATTTCTAAATTTTGTGAACTTCGGCCAAAAAATGTGGTTCTAGCAGATGCGTCAGGAAGCCATAATGTATGTGTTTGTAAAATACATCAAAATACAAAACTAATGCTCCACGCAATAAACCTGAAAAAATTGACAGAAAATGTGCAGGATTTTGTGCTGGAAACTTATAAAGATTGTTTAAAAAGACTTATATGCAATCCCCCATCACCAAATTGCTACCTTGGCAGATGTAGCATGTGTCCAGATATACAAAATTTTAAAGAGAAACTTGGTGAATTATTATTAGAAAATGAAATTGATGAAATCATATATAAACAGTGGATAAGTGTAGATAGAGACTCTTTGGAAACTATTATTAAAGAAACTGATTCTTTTCTGGATTCTTTATGCGAAAAACTGCAAACTCTTCTACCCCATTCATTCGTATCTAAAGAGCAGGGTGCATTTATGGCTCACAAAAAGTCTGCGTTGGAAGAAAATGAGTATTTAGTAATTTGCGACTTCTCCGAAAATGCAACTTTTGTGGTTCAGGATTCTGTGCAAGGCTTTTTATGGAATAATAGCCAGGCCACACTATACCCAATAGCAATTTATTACAAATCAAATGGAAAATTAGAAACTACAAATTTTATAATAATATCAGACTGTCTAATACATAATACCATAGCAGTTCATTTATTTCATCGCCACCTAAATGAGTTTTTAAAAAACAAGTTTTTGAAAATACCAAAGAAAATTTTTTATTTTTCGGACGGTTCTTCCGCTCAATTTAAAAATAAAAAAAACTTTGCCAATTTATGCCATCATAGCGAAGATTTTAATTGTTCCGCTGAGTGGCATTTCTTTGCTACCAGTCACGGCAAAGGACCTAGTGATGGTCTTGGGGGAACGGTAAAGCGTGAAGCACGAAGAGCCAGCTTGCAACGTCCATTCGAAGATCAGATAACTACTCCTCTCCACTTGTATAATTGGTGTCAGCAAACTCTTCAGAACTGCAACTTTGCATATTTAACGGAAAAAGATTATGAAGAAGAAGAGAAATTGCTAACTGATAGATTTATAGGATTACGTACAATTCCGGGAACTCAAAAGCAGCACAGCTTCATACCAATTTCAAAAACACAATTACAAGCTAAAATTTATTCCGCTGATAGCAAATTTGTAATTGAAAATATTTATAATAAAACTAAACAACAACAACAGCATTCATCATAATAATGTCAACAACAACAACAGCATTCATCATAATAATGTCAACAACGCCAACAACAACAACAGCATTCATCATAATAATGTCAACAACGCCAACAACAACAACAACAACAGCATTCATCATAATAATGTCAACAACGCCAACAACGCCAACAACAGCATTCATAATAATAATAATTCACTTGTTAAATATCTACCTTTACTCTATGATAAATATTTCTGGATCCAAGCATACCCCCAGTCTGAAATTTTTTGGAACTTTAGGGAAGGAACCAATCTTAAACATATATTTTTTTCAGATTTTAAAAATTGTCGTTTTTACAGCTATAGCCTCCCGAATTATAGGTCAAGAGATGTGACCTTTGACCTTTCCAAAAAAAAAAAATCATGTTGTATATCAAATTAAAGGTAATTAATTAACCTTTCAAATGCGACCTTGATAAGTTGCGTCACTATAATATTAATCAAGAAAATGATAATTAAGTAAGTACAACTTTGTACATTTTTATAGTTTTTCCCGATATTCAAGACCTCATATTTCCGGATCCAGATGCGTCAGTGAACTTAAATTTAGGATTTTTCTTATTTCTCGGATACACTTTAATCCTGCCAAAATTCAGCCAATTTGGAAACAGTGATGTAAAAAACAGCCATATTTTAAGTTGGGTTCAGATGGTTTAACCCATATACAAAACAAGAATTTAACCAATACCAAAGACCAAAAACAGATGTGGAAGGCAATTAAAGACTTAGTACTTAAAAGAAACAAAAATGTGATTCCATCTGTGATATTTAACCAAATAGAATATAAGGAGAACTATCAAATAGCATATCATTTTAACCAATATTTTGTCAATAGTATTAAGTCAATTAGGGATAAAATATGTGCAATACGTTAACCAAATACCTACGATAAACCACAAATTTAAATTCCGTGCAATTACAATACAAGAACTAAAAAGTATATGTAAAGACCTAAAAAACTACAATAATGTATCACCAAAAATTATAATAGATAACTGGAACGTAACAGGCAATATTATGCTAAATTTAATAAACAAATCACTAGAAACTGGAATTTTCCCCGATAACTGGTAAGAATCAATGGTAACACCAATTGAAAAATTGCTAAAACAAAAAAATATGAAGAGTTTTGCCCAATAAATACCCTAAAGACATGTGAGAAAATTATAGAAAAAGTTGCAAAAGAACAATTGGAAAACTATATGGAAACAAACAACTTATTTTCAAAATACCAATCTGGTTTTCGTAGGAAATTTTCGTGCGAAACAGCAGTTAATTACGTTATAAATCGATGGAAATTAGTAGAGAAAAATAAAAAAATCACGGCAGTATTCTTGGATTTTAAACGGGCATTTGAAACAATAGATAGAAACATATTAATACAAAAACTAAATATGTACGGTATCACAGAAAACGAATTGGAATGGTTTAAATCATATCTTACACATAGAAGACAAATCACAAAAGTTAATGGTGTTAAATCAGATCCGATAAGCAATGGATTCGGAGTGCCATAAGGTTCAATACTGGGAGCACTATTATTTATTATTTACACAAATGATATGCCAAACATTATAAACAAATGTGAAATAGTACTATATGCAGATGATACTTTAATTTTTACAGAGAAGCAAGTATAAATGAACAATGTTACATGAACTTAGCAGAAGACATGAAAACTATAAATAACTGGTTAAAAATGAATAAACTAAAACTAAATGAGAATAAAACAAAACTAATGGAAATTAACATGAAAAGCGAATCAGTATTTAAAATATATAACGAAAAAGTCGATAGTATAAAATATCTTGGGTTTATAATAGATAAAGAATTAAAACTAAAAAAAAAAAACATATAGAATTTATATGTTAAACACTCGGCAAGAAAATTGGATTTTTTAAAAGAATAGGGAACAAAATTTCAATAATAATAGCTATAAATATGGGGGGTTTCATGTCAAGTGCACCAACTTTTGAAACCGATGTCTTCCGATCATGATGAAATTTGCACCAAGGTTAGTCCTATTGGATAGTAGTTTAGACACAATTTTTCAATAAGATCGATCCAGATCTCTCTGAGTTAGAGGGATCAAAATTTGACATTTTGGCGAAACAGGTGTTTTTCTCATCCATGTAACTTATTACCTATTGTTCTTAGAAAATTTTCTCCCAAATAGTTTAGATAGCTATTTCTTCAATATTTTGGAAAAAAAATACTTAAAAAAAAAAAAAAATTTTAGACTTTTTTTTGCTAAATTAAAGCATTTTTTGCCTTTTATTTCGAAAAGGGCATTTTTTTTTTTTCATAAGAAAGCTTAGGATTTTTCCTTTAAGAGCTTTTTGGTCACTTAGTGGGATGGGAGTAGACTTGCCACCTTTTGAAATTTCCAAAACGGAACACCACTAAAAAACTTTAAAAAAAATTCCAAAAAATTATTTTAAAATTATTTTCCTATTTATTTATTAAAAAAAAAACAATAACACATTAATTCAAATTGTGTAAAATCTAGACTCATAAAACTTTAACAAAACAAAAACGTAAATATAATAGGAATAGTTAATATTAATAGGAACATAAAATATTTAATAAAGTTTATTTATTTAGTTTTAAATTTATATTTTTTATCACTTTTAGCAGCTTTTATTAAATCTTTATTTGAAGTAATAAATTCAACAAACTCAGCACACCTTAAGCTGAAATTGAAGTGGACCAACAACTCAGCTTTAACTAAAGGTACAAGCATCTTAGAGCGAGTGTCATGCCATTTATTTTTCATGACGCTGAAAACACGCTCTACATAGCAATTACTAGGCGGTACTATGAAAATATATTGCACTATCACAAACAAATTTGGACTTTCCCCGTTATCGAAAAATATTAACCATTTTTGGATAACTTTATTTGAATGCGGCTTTTCGGTACTCATAGAAGTTGATTCACTATTTTGTTCCATAGTGATATTCAGTTTTGGCAAAATACTATTTAGGAAACATATTTCAGAAAATAAAGCATCATTATCTATCAGTATTTCCAATTTTGAAGCAACTTCAACTACTTCATCATATTTTAACTCATTATCCAAATTAAACTGTTTACATTTATTAAAAAAAAGCTTCAGTTGAATAATCAAACCATTTATTCAAATAATCTAGAATTTTTTTGTACACAGAAACGGCTTCTTCAGTGAAATATTCTTTTTTATTTCGATCCACTTGCAACAAAATTTGATTTGCTTTAAATCCAAAAAAAAGTTTTTCCAATCTATTTGAAAATTCTAGTTTAATTTTATGAAAAATATCATAAACTTCTGTGGGTTGAATGTAATCACTTTCTAAATGTTTTATATATGATGATAATATGCTCATAATATTATGAATAAAATATAGGTATGCCTCAGATAATTGATTCTCGTCTTTCTGTACTTCCGAATCTTGATCACAGGCAACAAATTTCCAAATTAAAACAGGCCAAGATTGAAGAATACGATCAACAGCTGGAAATAATGTCAGAAATCTAATACGTGAATGTCCTAGTAATTGAATATAATCAGTTTCCATAAAAATGAAAAAATATTTCAGTTCTGCCAGATTTTTAGCACTTGAAGAAAATTCACTGAAAACTTCAATAACAAAACTTTCTACATTGAACGATAAGGTTTTTAGTGCTTGTTTAGCAGTATTATGCAAAATATGAGCATGACAATGTCCAGCAATTAAATTCGGTAAATTCAGTATTCGTTTCAGATGTTGAAATACTGATTTAAATTTTCCATAGTTAACGGATGCATTGTCTGCTCCATATGCTACTAATTTATTACTACAATCAACTTCGCTGCTATGGCTTCCGATGTCTCGTCGTTATCTTCATAAAAATCAATAAGAAATGTTGTTGGTCCTTTCTTAATTGAAAAATATCGAATAGCAACAGGAAACAGTTTATTATTTCCCTTGTTGGAAGCGTCTGTGGCTATAGAAATAGGACCACTACCAACATCTAATAAAATATTTTCAATAGAATATGGAGCTAACACATTCTCAACAATTGCCTCAGCCTTCGTTCGGCCGCAGTGAATACGTTGGCTTTTTTTCGAATCATAAAATAATTTTTTTGCAAGTTTTATTCCACAATCTTGAGACATATAGCTGAGATTATGCATTACACCATGATACGTTAATGCTAGTTCAGATATTATTGCTTCATCCTCATCAATTGTATTGGGTTTTGTAAAAAACTTTGTCATTCTAGTACTAACGTTCATTGCATTCATGAGTTGTATATGTTTTTTAGAATTTGCATGCTTCTTTATCATTGCAACTCCTTCAAATTTTACTGAAAAAATTAGCTTGCAAATATTACAATAAGCACTCATTTCATCATCTGGCGTATTTCTTAACCAACTCTGGAAATCCGGTAACTTTAATCAATCTGGTTGAAATTTGCAATACCTTTTTGTTCTATTTTTTTCCTTTTCTTGTGTTGGTGCCGATTCATTCATATCTGCTGGTCTTTTTCCGTTCATTTTCCTATGCAAAGTTTAATAGTTTTAACATTTGTGCAAACTTATTGGAAAGAATGTTTACTAAAATAATAAAAAACAAGTAAGAAAATTATAGTCAGTCTAGACCGACTATATGATACCCTATACCATGGTTTAGAGACCCTATCTTTCGGTCCAACTACTTCGATATAGAAAATAAGCATAAACCAAATTTGAGTGCGATTTTTATTAATTTTTTTGGCTGCAGATATGAAAAAGTTCATATCGGATGCTATATCTATAAAGGGACTAGGTCCAAAAATGGACCGATCCTGATCATGTTTGGTAAAGTCTCTTGTATTTTGCAAAAATATGCACAAACAAAATTTGAGAAGAATCAGTGCAATATTTTTGTTTTTTAATAGATTTAACTGAAGATCGGGAAGCAGCTCTATATGGGGTCAAAGGGATCATTTTTGGACTACTCATTAGTGGATGTAATGAACGCATACAAACCCAATTTGAGTAAGATCTACATCTTTAATTATACCGATCGAATCAGAATCACTTTCTGAGTTGATTTAACAATGTCCGTCCGTCCGTCCGTCCGTCCGTCCGTCTGTGTGTCCATGTAAAGCTTGTAACCAAACTGCAGTTCGCAAATATGAATATATTTTTACGAAATTTGGTATTTGATATTTTATCGGCCATGGGATGAACGCTATTGAAATTGGTGAGAATCAGTCCATGTTCAGACCTAGCCCCCATACAAATTACCCCTATGAAATCGACATAAATTGCCATAAGATCCAAATTGTCATATAGATCTTACTCAAATTGGGTTTGTATGCGTTCATTACATCCACTAATGAGTAGTCCAAAAATGATCCCTTTGGCCCCATATAGAGCTGCTTCCCGATTTTCACTTAAATCTATTAAAAAACAAAAATATTGCACTAATTCTTCTCAAATTTTGTTTGTATATATATATTTGCAAAATACAAAAGACTTTACCAAACATGATCAGGATCGGTCCATTTTTAGACCTAGTACCCATATAGATATAGAATCCGATATGAACTTTTTCATATCTGCAGCCAAAAAAATTAATAAAAATCCTACTCAAATTTGGTTTTTGCTTATTTTCTATGTCCAGTTAGTTGGGCCTAAGAGATAGGGTTTCTAAACGCATGGTATAGGGTATCGTATAGTCGGTCTAGACCGACTATAATTTTCTTACTTGTTAATTCATTTAAAAGTTGACAAATAAAATAAAAAATTCAAAATTTTCATTTGACACTTTCACAAATGACATAAAACAAATCAAAATATACAAGTGTTGCTAATCTATTAAAAAAAATGCCAGTGTTGCTAATCTATTTAAAAAAATGTCAGTGTTGCTAATATTTAGAATGTAGTAGTACAAAAATAACTACTAAAGTTAACGATTTTTTTTTATTTTTTGTGACAATGAAAAAATTAATTTTTTTTCTCAAAACGGGACAAATGGCGTCCCGTTCAGGGTATCGCCGGGACACGGGACACTCCACTCTAAAACTGGTCTGTCCCGACGAAAACTGGACGGTTGGCAAGTCTAGATGGGAGTGGGATATCTATCAAAATAAATGTTTTGTAACTCAAGACAACGGTTTTACAATTTTTCACAAATGAACTATTTTGAATTTTTTCCTATTTGTGTGTAAAACCTTAAAAAAAATAAAACTTATACTGAGAAACTAGACAAATTAACCTTTCCGAAGGTATGTAACATACTTTCATAACATAACAGAAGAGAATGGTTATCTGTAACCTGAAGGAGTTATTTGCAACATTTCAATCTGAACACGAGGATGTTAGAATTGGCTTCACGAAATTAACCCAAATGAGGCCAAAACATTGCGTTTTGGCAGGAAACAGCGGAACTCACACAGTATGCGTTTGCATTTACCATGAAAATGGTAAACTGATGTTGAAGGAAATCAACTTAAAGTATTTTACAGATGATTCGGCAGAAGATTTACACGATTACCGCGATTGCCTTAAATTGACTATGTGTCCTAATCAGTGTTGCCATATTTTTTTTTTTAAATCTGTTAATTTTCCCAAAAAAATCTGTTTTTTGGGGAAAAAACCTTTTTTTTTTAAATTGCGAAAAAACAAATAGGAATCAAACATCTTTTAATTCCATTCAGTTTTATTAAAACATAAAAACATAACAAAACATATTTATAAGTATACAAAGAAGTATATAAGTTTAATAACAAATAGTTTTTTAATTATACATATAATTATTTGTAAGTTTAATTAAAGCTTTAAAACAAATAATTGGTATTTGAGATCGTGCTTATATTGCTAGATTTTTATGTCTATTTGTACATTTGTTTATTAAATTTAATTTTCATATTCTTCGTTGGCTCAAAGTTTGTACAATCATTGTTATTTTTCTTAAGAAAGTCTTTTGTTCTTAAAATAATTTAATTTATTTCTCATTTTAGTTTTATTAATGTTAATTTGAGAAAATATTCTTTCAACATTAGCTGTTGCCACTGGTACCGTTAAAATTGCATATACTAAATTTTTTAAGTGAGGAAAAATTTCAGATCCATCGGATCGTTTCAAGCTAAATATAGCATGCCAAAAGTTTTCGATATCTCTTTCTTCCAATAAGTTTAGCTCACCAAAATTAAAGTGACGTAGTTCACGCCATTCATCATCAATTTCCTGAATATTTGATTGAGCTAAACCGACTAAAGAACTACATAACTGTGAAATACAAGGTACTTTTCCCATTGTGATGCTTGCTGGCCCAAAAACTTCAACAGATTTTAAAAAGCTGTTGTCAAAATCAAACTTTTTTAAAAGCATGTTGCAAAGCTCCACATAAAAATTTTTGGCAATGACTTCTGAAATCTATTTCATCGTCTTCAGATAATTTATGTGTTGATTCTAAAGCTAAAGATACCTCAGCACCTAAATAAATATCTTTTATATCTTTAAGATAGCTTGATTCATTAACATCAATTTTTTTGAAATTTTCGAAACAAATATAATCGTCTTTTACTACGTATTCAAATATTTTGCAATACAGTCGACTTATTTCACTATTTAGTAAATGTATTTGTGGCTTTTCGCACTGAAATAAACGATTAAGCTTGTTAATATCATTTAAAATAAATTTTAAAAATAATAAATAGAGTTTAAACTGTGGGTTTTGTAAATAGCTGCTAACTCTTTGCGCAGAATCAAATTTTTGCAAGTCTTCGTGCAAGAAAAATATTTTTAAAACGTCAAATCTATTAAGAATTTGATTGACAGTAGCATCTCGCGAGAGCCATCGCGTTTGAGAAGGATGCAACATTTTGAGGGGTTTATAGTCCAGCAATGTTTGGAGTTCACCAAACCTATCTGCTCTTTTTGGACTATTTTGAATAAAGTTGTATATATCTCTTGCACCACTTTCAATGTAGTCTGGCAAAAACTTACATGCATGACTTGCACACAATGCAAAAGAATGACAAGTACATTTAAAAACAACTAGTTGTGGGCAATCTTTTTTTAATAATGTTGCCACCGAGTGATTAGCACCCGTCATGACATTGGCACCGTCAGCAGCGATCCAATTAATTTTTTTTTGTAATCTATATTATTATTTACAAAAACTTTGATAATTTCCTCATAAATTCCTTTAGCACTGCAGTCGTTAACTTTCACTAAGTCCAAAAAGAAATCACCTATTTTGGAGTTATATTCTAGTCTAACCACTAAGGATAGCATCTTAGTTGTGGAAACGTCGGTCGACTCGTCGACGCATAACGAAAACCATTTTGTGCGAAGTAGATTACAAAGTTCTTCATGGTGACTTTCTCCCAAGACATTTTTTACGATTGCTGAAGCCTTTGTTCTAGCGCATGTAACCTCTTTTAATACTTCCGAATCATCTACATTATTTTTTAGCAATGGAACTAAGTGGTTCATTGTTAAGAATGAAAGGTTGTGCTCAGCGCAAAAAGCTGCCAAATGAATTTCAATATTTGTTAATTTCTTATTATGCAGAGTTTCATTACTGAAAAAATTAATGCTGCCTTTGTGTACATCAATGGCTTTTGCACTTTCCATATGCTTTGCAGTCCTTGCATGTGACTTAAATCTGTAATACCTCCAGATGCTCTAATTTCGCAGTGGCAAATTTTGCAATATGCATTATTATTTTCGCTTCTTTTTAACCACGATTTTAGCATTTCATTCTCCTCCCACGATTTACCGTAAAATCCTATTTTCCTTTTCTTGTTTTTTCTGCAAAGATGTGAAGGCTCTGAACTTTCTTCGGCATATTTTTCTCCGGAACCTTTTTAAATAACTCGTCAAAATATATTTAACACTTTCAATTTATTTTACTTACCTTTTTTGATTAAAAAATTATCCATATTTATGAAATTAAACAAAGAAGCAAAGCAGCAAGAAAGAAGATGACATTTCAAACAAGCAAACAAAGAAATAATAAAACAGCGCGCATTAACATTGTTGATTTTTGAAGGTAGCATACAGCAATGTATATAAAAATGTTAACATGATTGCTGTAAAAGTGCAGTAGCTAACGATATTACATTGTTTCCAAATTGAATATTGCATAAATTGTTGTCAAATTAAATATTGCACTATTATTTTGGGTTAAATACATTTCCTCTATATAAGGAATAAATATTTTTAACTAACAAGAAAAATAAATTTATTTTATATAAGTAATAAATACATTGAATTAAAATGGAAAAAATTTTAAAATATCTGTAAAAATAGAAAAAATCTGTTTTTTCAACAAAAAATCTTGAAATCTGTTTTGGTCTCAAAAAATCTGTCAAAAACAGATAAATCTGTCAATATGGCAACACTGGTCCTAATGCAACAACTTCTTGCCACTTAGGTGAATGTACCAATTCAATTCTTTAAATCGAGAATATATAGAGGAGGTCAAATTTTATTCTTGGATTCAGACTGACAGATGCACATTGAAAACAATCATTTTAAATGTGGATGATTTTGTGGAAGAAATGTGTACAGGATTGCTAAACTTGAGAAACCATGACTTTTTAGTCAAAGAGCAATGGTCATTCTTCAAGGATTTGAAGATACATTTGAAGTCTGGTGAATTCGTTATTTCATATGTTTTCGCAGAAAACTATAAATATGTTCTTCAGGATGCCATACAAGCATTCCACTTCAATAACGACCAAGCAACTATATTCACGTAGTTATTTACAACATGAAAGATGAAAAACTGGAACACAAAAGTATGGCAATCATATCCGACGATTTAAAACATGATACCGTTGCAGTTTATGAGTACCAGAAGATAATACTAAAATATCTAAATCTAAATTTACAGTAGAGAAGGTATACTACGTTTCAGACGGAACTCGTCAACATTTTAAAAACAAAAGTAGGTTGGCACATCTTATGGCCCATGAAAAAGATTTTGGAATGCCAGCTGAGTGGCATTTTCAACCTACTGCTCATGGTAAAGGAGCATGTGATGGTATTGGAGCAAACCTTAAAAGAAATGCAGCGAAGTATAGCCTCCAGTGCTCTCATCAAGATCGCATCTTAGATGCGACTGCTTTATTCCATTGGGCAAAGAGTTATTGTAAAGAAACTAAAATAGTTTTTAGTAGCAAAGAGGATCATCAGGAAACATTGAAAACACTGAAGAGCAGATTCGATGCTGGGGTAACAATCGATGGCGCCGCTCAATACCATGCTTTTATACCGCTTGTCGATGGAAGGCTCAAGTTGAAAAAGTTTTCTGCCTCTATTCAATGCGATTTCTTTCCAAAGACAACAAATAAACCAGCAGCGAAATCAACAGCTGAACCTAGTAACGCTAAGAAAGGATTGACAAAAAAACGCAGTAAATAAAGGCGACAAAAAAGCTGGATGCAAGACTGGGTATTTAAAAATTTACAAGACTTAAATACTTCATCAGCTACAATAAATTAAGTATAAAAATAGTTATGATATAAATGGATCTAATACAATTAAGATTAAATTTTAATAAATTATTTATCTTTTTATTTTTAATATTATTATTATTATTATTATACATTAATTTAATTATTATTAAAAATAAATAAAAAATAATAATTTTTCAACATTTCTATAGAAAAAAAGCGATTTTTTTTCCTGAGGTTAACATATTCTGGGTATTACAGTATCGAGGGTATAAAATTTTAGTTAGGTATGTTATATACCTTCGGAAAGTTTAGTTTGTCTAGTTTCTCAATATAAGTTTTATTTGTAAGGTTTTACACACAAATAGGAAAAAATTCAAAATAGTGTATTTGTGAAAAATTGAAAAACCGCTGTCTTGAGTTACAAAACATTTATTTTGATAGATATCCCACTCCCATCCCACTAAGTGACCAAAAAGCTCTTAAAGAAAAAAACCTAAGCTTTCTTATGAAAAAAAAAAAGAAAAAAAAATGCCCTTTTTGAAAAAAAAGGCAAAAAATGCTTTAATTTAGCAAAAAAAAAAGTCTACAAATTTTTTTTTTTTTAAGTATTTTTTTCCGAAATATTGAAGAAATAGCTATCTAAACTCTTTGGGAGAAAATTTTCTAAGAACAATAGGTAATAAGTTACATGGATGAGAAAAAACACCTGTTTGGCCAAAATGTCAAATTTTGATCCCCTCTAACTCAGAGAGATCTGGATCGATCTTGTTGAAAAATTGTGTCTAAATTACTATCCAATAGGACTAACCTTGGTGCAATTTTCATCCCGATCGGAAGACATCGGTTTCAAAAGTTGGTGCACTTGACATGAAATCCCCCATATATATAACACAGTGATAAAACCACATTTTGAGTTTGGTTCAACAATTTTATATACATGCTGCAATAAAACACAAATGTATAGCTTACAAAAGTTACAACGGGTAATTTCAGACTGATGAGAGTAACAACAAGTGCGATGCAAAAATCCCTATTTTTTAAAAGACTTCAAATATATAATAGCCTACCAATTTATATTAAAAATGAGAGAAATTTTAATGTTTTTAAAAGAAATATTGTTAGATATGTAAGATGTAATATGCAATAGATCCTTAGGATATTTATATTTATTTGTAAAACATCTTCAGAGAAATGAAAAGTATTTTAAATACTACTAATAAATTAAATAAAAAAAAAATAAAAAATAAATTATCAGCGTTTGGCTCACCAACTCTGGTGCAGATCAAATAACTATTTTAGGTATCGCCACGCCTACTGACCCGATCAATTTTCAGCACGGGTACTAACACTAATAAGCTTTGAACTCACACAAAGTATCGTTACTCCTCCTTTTATATTATACAGTAGATGCTAATACATTGGAAACTTACAAAATTCAAAATTTGCCAATTTTGTTTTTAACAATTTAGCGTTAAGTCTTAAAAATTATGTATTTTTCTTTTCTGCGAAATCACTCTTTACAATTAAAAAAAAATAGATAAACGAAAAAAGAGTATATTTTAGTGATGCCAAAACAATGGAAACTTTTAAACTTACTATGTACCAGAGTCGATTAAAACAAAAATAAATTGAAGATGGTATGAAGGCACATGTATAGAATCTGGACTGTTTTTTAAATGCAATTGTATTTTTCCATGTTTTAATCTTATAATAAATTATTATAAAATAATGGCAAGAATAAAGTTTTGTGAAAAACTAGAATAATGGACGATTTTACTTCTGGTCTTAAGCAAAAGAAAATTTGTGAGAAATATTCTATGAATAAATCCATACTTTCAACGAGTCAAAGACAGGTTAATTTAATAGAACATTTCAAACTAAGAATTTGTGCTCGAAGTATTTTCCGACGAGTAATTGAGGTTGATATTGGTTGTTATCATCTTGTGAAGAAACTACTGATATCAGAAAAAAATCGTCTGGCTGGCAGAGATGACATAACGTTTGTACAACGACCAAAGGGAAAAAGACTTGAACCAGGATATACAAACAAAACTGTTAAGCTTAGCGGTGGCAATTTTATGGTATGGGGTTCCTTTTTGAGCCAACGAATATGTGCAAATAATGTAGTAAAATATACTCTAACTGGAATTGGACCCAGGCAAATTCTAAATGACGTAATGTATTCATACGCGAAGGAAAATATGCCCCTGATCTCTATGTTCCAATATGACAATGACCCAAATCGAGTGCCGTTGTAACCCAGTGGCTACAACATAAAGCACTTATTGTTTTGGAATGGCCAGCCCCAATCACCAGATTTCAATCCCATAAAAAATCTATGGGAAATTGTAGATCCAAAAATACGGACTCAAAATTTCACAAATAAGACAGATCTAATAGAGGCAGTTAATTCAGAGTGGCAAAAAATGTCAATGGATATCATCAACAATTTAATTGACTGCATTCCTAGTCGTTGTGAAGCAGCACTCAAAAATAATGGATACCCAAAAATAGGTGGAAAGTTTTCGATTACTGTTTAGTAAAGGTTGCCAATAAAATGAATATTTTTAAGTTTTGTTATTTTTTTTTCTAAAGTTAAGCTATTTTATGTTAACATTTTTTTTATTAAAAAAAATATTAAACAAAAAATCCTTTAAAATCATTACATCCATATATATATACTAGCAGAACCCAGCCCTCGAAATTCGAGTGCGAATTCTAGGATTATTAAATTTTGTCATGTATATTACTATGAATTTTTTAAAAAATTAATCTAACGGGCTTTTATGGTCTTGTATCAAAAATGAAACAAAAGATTATTTATTTTTTTCCATCCGACGCTACGTTGGGATTTTTCAACTTCTTAAGGGATCGTTATTTAATATATAATCTTTCCTCAATTTCACATTTAACACATTTAGTTTTTACGGCATAAAAAATACGAAATTGTATACATAAATGTAAAAATAATTTGAAAAACTAAAAATATCACAGTATAAATTTCCTAATGCTAGTTATCACTGTTTAACTTCATTTAATAAATAATTTTATAAGAGCCTAAAGGTATGCTAATCAATTTTAGCCAATTCACAATTCAACAGTTTTTAAGTAAAATTCATTAAATTTGATTATAAATATTTGTTGAACACACAGAAGATATATAAATGGGTTTATTAATAAATAATTTTAAATGAGCCTAAAGGTATGCTAATCAATTTTAGCCAATTCACAATTCAACACAGGGCTTTTGATATTTATAATAAACACACACACAGTATGTATTTTATGCATGTGTTAGTATCAACTTTAATTGAACATTACTCCAAAAAAATGTTCCAGACGATGCAAGTCTGTAAATCTGGTGTACAGCTAAAAAGAAATACCTTTCAAATGAGGTATTTTTTTTGTCAAAATCGGTTTATAACTAAAATTTTTATATCGGTCACAAGAAATCGCCTTGCCTGTTATATTATAGATAAATGGATGCCATTAGTGGTACAATATTAAAATTTGATTTGCCACGCCCCTCCGCCCACAGACCAAAAATAAAAAAATCAGACTTCACAGTGTCACCCGCAGGCTATTCTGAAGATTCCCTGAACATTTCATCAAGATCGGTCCAGCCATTTTGGAGTCCATACGGAACATACACGCATACATACATACATCCATTTTTATACCCTATATCACAATATGGTCAGGGTTTAACGACTTTGTGCTGATGTTTGTAACTACCAACAATATCTATATATATAAAATTCATTTTCTGTTTGTTTGTTTGTTTGTTTGTTTGTTTGTTTGTTTGTTTGACCGCTATACAAATTTTTGTTTTTCAACGGATTTTCCTGAAATTTTGTACACACGATCTCTATACCCCAGGAAAGGTCGCCATATACTTTTTACCGGCCACGCCTACTTTTACGCCCACTTTTTATGTAAAATTCATTTTCTGTTTTATTCATATTTGTTCACTATACAAATTTTTATTTGTTAACAGATTTCTCTGAAATTCGGTACACATGATCCCTGTACTCCAGCTAAGGTCGCCATATACTTTTTATCGACCACGCCTACTTTTACGCCCACTTTTTATATACAATTCATTTTCTTCTTTTTGGTATATTTGTTCGGTATACAAATTTTTATTTTTCAACGCATTTCTCTGAAATTTGGTACACACGATCTTTGTACCTCAGGCCAGGTCACCGGGTGATTCTTGCGGCCACACCTACTTTTACGCCCACTTTTTGTATACAATTTGTTTTCTGTTTTTTGGTATATTTGTTTGCTATACAAATTTTTATTTTTCAACGGAATTCTCTGAAATTTGGTACACACGACCTCTGTACTCCACCTAAGGTCGCCATATGCTTCGTACCGGCCACGCCTACTTTAACGCCCACTTTTTGTATACAATTCATTTTGTTTTTTGGTATATTTGTTCGCTATACAAATTTTTATTTTTCAACCGATTTCTCTGAAATTTGGTACACACGATCTCTCTCCTCCAGGGAAAGTCGACATATTCTTCGTACCGGTCACGCCTACTATTATGCCCACTTTTTGTATACAATTCATATTCTGGTTTTAGGTACATTTGTTCGCTACATAATTTTTTTAACGGATTGAAATTTGCTACACACGATCTCTGTACTCCAGAGAGGTCGCCATATGATTCTTGCCGGTCACGCCTACTTCTACGCCCGCTTTTTATACAAAATTAATTTTCTGTTTTTTGGAATATTTGTTCACTATAGAAATTTTTATTTTTCAAGGGATGTCTAAAATTTGGTCACACGATCTCTATACTACAGAGAAGGTCACCATATGCTTCTTACAGGCCACGCCTACTTTACGCCAACTTCTATGTATATAAAACTTATTTTTTCCTTTTATTTGTTTCTTTATTTGATTGCTATAAAAACTTTTATTTTTCAATGGCTTTCTTCGAAATTTAGTACATATTCCAGGGAAGGTCGCTGTATGATTTTTACCGACCACTCCTAATTTACGCCCAATTTTCTTATAAAATTCATATTTTGTTGTGTGGTATATTTCTTCCCTATACAAATTTGTACTTTTCAATGGATTTCTCTGAAATTTGTGTTACACGAAAATAACTACACGGTGAACAAATTCCCCAAACTTAAAAAAAGGTACCCAAAAGAAATGAAGAAATTCCCCATTTTTTTTTAATTGAAATAAAAAATGAACTTACTCCCCAAATTCGTTCTTAAATTTTTACATATTTTTATTTAATGAATTTTGTTAAATATTTATTTTAGTGAACATTTGCATACTGCTCTCAATATATGTCCAACAATAAATGCATTTAAAATGAGTATTCTTTTCAAGATAAGTTGGCAACAGCTGCGCGGCAGCACAGGTGTGGTTGCCAAACGCGCGGAAGCGGCGCGTGGCGTGCGACCGCGGACTCGGATGCGACGCGCTCTCGGAACACAGCTCAGCTAAAATATCGCAATGCTCTAAAAAATATGTTTTAGGAATTAAAATAAGTTAACGAGAACTAAGCGGAGGCACGGGTAGTAGCTGCGAGGAAGCGGCGCGAGGCGCGCGGACGCGACGCGCTCGCGGAACACAGCTCAGCTAAAATATCGACCGCGAATTCGGACACGACGGATGCGCACGCGACGCGCTTTCGGAACACAGCTCAGCTAAAATATCGCAATGCTCTAAAAAATATGTTTTAGGAATTAAAATAAGTTAACGAGAACTAAGCGGAGGCACGGGTAGTAGCTGCGAGGAAGCGGCGCGAGGCGCGCGGACGCGACGCGCTCGCGGAACACAGCTCAGCTAAAATATCGACCGCGAATTCGGACACGACGGATGCGCACGCGACGCGCTTTCGGAACACAGCTCAGCTAAAATATCGCAATGCTCTAAAAAATATGTTTTAGGAATTAAAATAAGTTAACGAGAACTAAGCGGAGGCACGGGTAGTAGCTGCGAGTTAGCGGCGCGAGGGGCGCGGACGCGACGCGCTCGCGGAACACAGCTGAGCTAAAATATCGCAATGATCTGAAAAATATATTTTGGCGATTAAAATAAGTTGACAGCAACTGCGCGACAGCACGGGTGTGGCTGCCATACGCGCGGCGCGCGACCGCTCGGATGCGACGGATGCGCACGCGACGCGCTCTCGGAACACAGGTCAGCTAAAATATTGCAATGCTCTAAAAAACATGTTTTAGGAATTAAAATAAGATAACGAGAACTAGGCGGCAGCACGGGTAGTAGCTGCGAGGAAGCGGCGCGAGGCGCGCGGACCCGACGGATGCGGACGCGACGCGCTCGCGGAACACAGCCTACCAAAAATATCGCAATGATCTGAAAAATATATTTTGGCGATTAAAATAAGTTGACAACAACTGCGCGGCAGCACGGGTGTGCTGCCAAACGCGAGGAAGCGGACGCGACTCGCTCTCGGAACACAGCTTAGTGAAGTGTCGTATGATAAATTTTATCTACGTATGTGCAATAATTACCTGTTGATCAAAATAGGCCACACATATACTATAAGCAATTGCTTAAAGAAACCTTGAATTTGACGTCTCTGCTCGATGATGATCACTTATTGAATGAATTAATTCAATTTTTAAAAGTTTTGATTCCTTTAATTTGCGGCCCATTCCGTTATATTTGATGTTTATAAATAAACTGAAAAAAAAAAACTTAAAGCGGTTTCGCACCTTATTTTTGAAGCATTTTTGCTGCAACATCTTATAAAAAACTTCTAAATTAAAAAACCAAAAACTTTTTAATTGAAATAAAAAATGAATTTTCTGCCCATACAAATTTTTGGGGAGAAAGTTCATTTTATTGGGGAATTTGTTAATTGGGGACTAAGTACTCAGCGCCTGGTAAGCATAGTGAACCATTTTTCAAGTCAAAGGCCTTTTCATCCCGGGCAAGACCGGGTAAAAACAGCTAGTAAAATAATAAAAAGCTATATACGTGTTTACTAAATTAATTCATTTTATTTATTTATTTTGTTTTCTTCATTCACAATAATAATTGTGTTGAATTGAGAAATAATCTCGGCCATAAAAAGTGTTGAATTGTGAATTGGCTAAAATTGATTAGCATACCTTTAGGGTCTTTATTAAATGAAAAAATAAAATTTCCTACAATTCGCACTCGAACTTCGAGGGCTGGAATCTGCTAGTTTGATATAAAGGGTCCGCCATCTAACGTTTTTTTTTCAACTAGTGCTTATTTCGTGAATGGTAACATTTAGCTCATGTCTGATTTGGCAGATAATTAGTTTTATCCTTCCGCTGAACGAATATGGTTGTGTATACGCTTGAACAACGCTGGGAAATATTGCGACATTACTTTGAAAATCATGGTAATGTTGCAGAATGTGTGCGAAAATTGAGTACGGATTTTGGTAGAAGAGAAGCACCTTCAGCTCCGTATGTTCGTTATCTTGTGAAAAAAGTGAAAGAAACTGGCATCCTCATCGATAAACCAAAGCGTGAAAAGCCAAAAACAGTGCGTACACCCGAGAATATTGCTGCTGTGGCAGAAAGTGTGCGTGAAGCGCCATCAACATCAATTCACGGTCGTTCTCAAGAATAAAGACCTTGGTATGACGTCATACAAAGTCCAATTGGTTCAGGAGTTGAAGCCAACTGACCATCCAATGCGTTTTCGCTTCGCTAAGTGGGCCTGCGATCGACTTACAGAAGATGCCGATTTTGCCAAAAAAAAATCATCTTTTCAGATGAAGCTCATTTTGATCTTGGCGGGTATGTAAACAAGCAAAATTGTCGCACTTGGGGCACAGAAAACCCGCACGCGTAATTGAAAAGCCGATACACCCAAAACGAGTCACTGTTTGGTGCGGATTTTGGTCCAGAGGCATAATTGGACCATTTTTCTTCGAAAATGAGCAAGGAGTGGCCGTTACAGTCAATGGCGATCGTTATCGGGCCATGTTGAACGAATTCTTGTTCACAAAAATTGAAGAGGAGGATATTGGCAACATTTGGTTTCAACAGGATGGCGCTACGTGCCACACAGCCGAAGCTACACTCGATGTTTTGCGCCCTGTTTTTGAAGATCGCATTATCAGCCGCAGAGCTGATGTCGTTTGGCCATCTCGGAGCTGCGATTTGACACCGTTGGACTATTATTTGTGGGGTGCCCTCAAAGATAAGTGTTACGCCAACAAGCCAGAGACAATTGACGCTTTAAAGGACAATATTCGTGAAGCCATTGGTGAAATACAGCTGCACACAATGGATAATGTGCTTAAAAATTTGACCGATCGTGTAGGCTACTGCATGGCCAGCCGAGGCAGCCATTTGAATGAAATTATTTTCCATTATTAAGCGGATGGATTGTACTTTCAAATAAAAAAGAAATTTGAGATAATATTCAGTAGTTTTTTTTATAGCATTTTCAAGAAAAAAGAAGTTATTTGGCGGACCCTTTAGTCAATTTAGCGATGTCCTTCTGTCCGTCTGTCCGTTCGTCCGTCTGTGTGTCCATGTAAACCTTATAATCAAACTACAGGTCGCAAATATGAATATATTTTGATGAAATTTGGTATATAAGCTTTTATCGGCCATGGGATGAACGCCATTGAAATTGGTGAGAATCGGTCCATGTTCAGACCTAGCCCCCATACAAATTACCCATATGAAATCGACATAAATTGCCATAAGATCCAAATTGTCATATAGATCTTACTCAAATTGGGTTTGTATGCGTTCATTACATCCACTAATGAGTAGTCCAAAAATGATCCCTTTGACCCCATATAGAGCTGCTTCCCGATCTTCACTTAAATCTATTAAAAAACAAAAATATTGCACTGAATCTTCTCAAATTTTGTTTGTACATATTTTTGCAAAATACAAGAGACTTTACCAAACATGATCAGGATCGGTCCATTTTTGGACCTAGTCCCTTTATAGATATAGCATCCGATATGAACTTTTTCATATCTGCAGCCAAAAAAATTAATAAAAAATCCCACTCAAATTTGGTTTTTGCTTATTTTCAATGTCCAGTTAGTTGGGCCTAAGAGATAGGGTTTCTAAACGCATGGTATAGGGTATCGTATAGTCGGTCTAGACCGACTATAATTTTCTTCCGTGTTTTTACAAATGTATTTTTGTGTAGTCAGATTTTGCAGTTTTAGCTAATAGTATAAAGTTTTTATCTTTTAAATATTTAAAATGGTGATAACTTTTAAGCTTTGGAATACTTTTAACACTATTCCACATTTTACCAATTCCTTCAACTTTATCATCAACATCTACTGATGAAATATACAAGATTTGTATCCCGGGAATATTCTGTTTCGCACAGCTATAAAAATCTGCAGCATTACATAAAACTATGTTTTGAGTTCTTATCAGTTCCCAAACCTTTCGTTTTACTACTGCGCCAATGCCATCAACTGCACCTTTACCATGCGAGGTGGCAAAAAAGTTCCGTTCAAAAGCGTTTAAGTCAAATGATTTTAGAAAATGTGGCATAGTTCTTAAAATAAACTTATTTTTAAATTGCCCACTACAACCGCCGGAAAATACAAATACTTTTGAAACTTGGTGGCTTTCCTGCAACTTATTTACAATTTCAGATAGAAAGTAAACCACATCAAATTTGTTATGAGTTAATTTGTCACTAACAATAGCAAACGATCTTATACAACCCTCAAGCCATGCCACACATGTAAAAATTGTTACTTGGCTGTAACTAAAATGCGCAGACTGTATTTCATTTTGAATAGTTAGCCTGAAGTTTTCATCGAAATCAATTTGAAGAATTAACTCTCCGTCTTTCACATTTTCTTTTAAATTTTGAAAATGGTTTTGCTGAGACCGCTTAATGTATGTGTGTAGTTTAAAAGAAGGCAGCTGTGATTCGATTTCAGTAGCTCAAAATCATTCGGATATTTACAATGCGCCAGGTCTTCCACTTAACTTCTTCATCAAGTCTAGTAATATAACTTATGGGCATTAAATTAAAAATTATCTGATTCCCAGCTGTCACATTTATTTGTCATGCACATTTCATTTAAGACATCGCTACACTTTTGAGAAAATCATTAAAAGTTGTCGGAAATGATGGACATTTTTTTTCATAGCCTCCAGCAAAAAGAAAGTTTGCATGATATTTGCAGACGCACATATTATGGGGCATGGCTTGACTAAGTATTACAGTTTTTGGTCTGTACCTGTAAAATTTGTTTCTACTAATATTTGTATTTAAAAGTTCCTCTTTAAAGAGTTCGTATGCCTCGTTTACAGTCATTATCATATACCTTTTAGGCGTAGGGATTTTCTCTGGACCAATTAGCAGAGTTTCCTTACGACCTGGTGCTTGCACAGAAATGTCATCTCGAACAAAAAAGTTCGGAATAAGCTTTATGTCTATATCTTCAACACTGTGTGATGAGTTGACTGCTGCTGCTGCTGCTACTGCTTTGTTTTTATTACAAAGAACTTCAAGAACTTTGCGCCTTTTCAAAGAGCCTAATTGCAAACCTCGTTCTGCCTTTCGAACAGCTTTAGCCAAAGTCTGCTTACACGTATATGGCTGTAAGGCTGGAAGTGTGGCTAATTTTTTCTTTCTCGAAAAGATTTTAACCGCTTACTACCTTCTAGTTGTAATTTTTTGGCGAGTAAGGGGTTACTTGCTGCTTGCACTTTTACCTTCTGCCTGTAAATTCGCTTCCTTTCAGCTTCTTTTGCACGAAATTCTTCACTATTTTTCATTGTGTCCCTCCATGCTTTGGACCTCGCTGCTGATGATTTTGACATCTGTACAAATAAGACATACGAGCATATTGTGTATATTTGCACAACTAATCTAATAATATTAAGACTCACCGTTCGGACGTTTCAATAATAAAATTGCCTTTAAAACTAAACGCCTTTATTTTTTTAAAACCTTTGTTTTTTATTCGAAAGACCTTACAAAGCTTGCTTAAAAAATAAACTTTTCTCGCAAGTACTTTATTTTTTTGCAGCCCTATAGTAAACTAATGTGATATTTGCGTGTCGGACATTTCACATAGGGAGCACTTGAGAAAAAGTGGGATTAACAGCCATACAGTAGTGCCAACATTGATCTCATAGCGGAAAATCAAAATAGAGAGATAGACGAAAATGAGTATGAAAACAAATGGAGGAAAAGCTTCACTTTGATACTTTAACAGCTGTCATAAAAACAAGTATAAAAGGAAAAAACTATCATTTTGTATGTGTGATGCGAAGAGTCTTACAATTTTCAAAGTCAAGATAAAAAGAATTCAAATTTATGAGTTGGATTAAATAAAGAAGGGATGCAGCTTAATATATATACTGAAATTTTTGCGAAAATACTAACTTACATATTTTGGTTTCGGTTGACCTTTTTCAGGATTTACCCATATAACCTTCTATCGGCCATAAGATGAACGCTATTTAAATTGGTGAAAATCAGTTCATGTTTAGACGTTACTCCTATGAGAGTGACTTAACTTGCTATAATATCCAAACTATCATATATATGTCGGTCAAATCGGGTTTGTGTATGTTTGTTATATCCAGTAATCAGTAGACCCAAAATTAACCCTATAGGACAAGACTAAGAAAGTGTAAGCCTTCATATGAAGCTGATTCCCGATCTCCACTTACTCTAAACGCATGGTATAGGATATCGTATAGTAAAAAAATTATAGTCGGTCTAGACCGACTATACGATACCCTATACCATGACTTAGAGACCCTATCTCGTCGGTCCAACTAAGTGGATATAAAATAAGCATAAACCAAATTTGATTGGCATTGTTATTAATTTTTTTATATGGAGACTAAATGGAAAAGGGGCCGATCCTGACCATATTTGGTAAAGTCACTTATATTTTTGTTTTTTGATAGATTTATGTGAAAATCGGGAAGCAACTTTTTATGGGGGCTATGACAAAGAATTATTTTTGGACAACTGATAAATGGATGTAATAAACACACACAACCCAAATGACCGAGATCTATATGATAATTTGGATCTTATGGCAATTTAAGTCGATTTCATAGCGGTCATTTGTATGGGAACTAGTTCTGAACATGGACCGAATTTCACCAATTTCAATAGCGTTCATCCTATGCCCGGTAAAAGCTTGTGTAACAAATTTCAATAAAATACATTCATATTTGCGACCTGTAGTTTGATTACAAGGTTTACATGGACAGACAGACGGACGGACGGACATCGATAAATCGACTCAGAAAGTGATTCTGAGTCGATCGGTTTAATAAAAGATGGGTCAAATACTTTTTGTAGTTACAAACAGCAGCACAAAGTATAATTCTGTTTTCTGGAATAACCGCGTATGTCCATTTTTGTCAGTTTTGAGTTAACGATGCCAAATATATTATTAATTTTTAACGCTCTCTGGTATAGCGGGTGCAATGAGGACGTGCCCAACGGCATCACTTGAAGTACTCTTGGATCAAAGCCCACTACATATAGTGGTGCAAAAGAAAGCCCTGGCAACGGCAATTAGGATAAAGGGGGATAAATCAATAACCAGGCTTTATGAAAGGCAATGGAACCGAATAAGTCAGGTTAAAGATTACTCCCTCCTAGATTGTCCAATAGACAGGACGGAGAAGAAATACGATTTCAAGAAAAACTTTGTTACAAAACTTAGTAATAAAAAGGAATGGAGTAGTTTGAGTACAGCATATTCTCTAAAGGAGAATACGATCAAATGGTACACGGACGGGTCAAAGACCGGAAATGGAACAGGGGCGGGAGTCTTTGGGCCTAGAACCAAATACTACGAATCAATGGGAATACACACAAGTATTTTCCAGGCGGAAATTTATGCCATCGATAGGTGTGCACAGATTAACTTAAATAGGAAGTACAAAAGGCAGGACATAACCATATTATCAGATAGCCAAGCTGCTATTCGAGCATTAGGCTCTTATGTAGTAAACTCTAAGTTAGTATGGGAATGTCTGCAAAGACTGAATGAGCTAGGCAGACACAATAAGGTCAGCCTTTGTTGGGTCCCGGGACATATTGGGATTCACGGTAATGAGCAAGCGGATGAGCTTGCCAGAAAGGGAACTTCCAGAAAGCTAATGGGGCCGGAACCGTTCTGTGGAATAGGAAAAGGAGTATGGGAAGGCGTACTCAAAAAATGTGAGAGTCATATCAGACAGGAGCTTTTCTCGAGCCACCTAGGCTTAAGGCAATCAAAACTCTTGTTAGGTAACTACAACGGTAAGAGATTTGAGTCATGTATCGCACTATCAAAGAACGGACTGAGAATATTAACCGGGATTCTAACTGGTCACTGTAGGCTCAGGGAGCATCTGCGCAGGTTAGGAATTGAAGCGAACCCCATGTGCAGATTCTGCGATGAGAAGGCAGAATCAGCGGAGCACATACTGGGGGATTTTGGAGCTTTAAAGCATAAGAGGAAAAAGCACCTGGGTTCTTTCCAAATACCAGGGAGCGAAATAAAATCACTGGAACCAACCAGCATCCTCGAATTTCAGAGGGCTTCAGGATTGGGTGAGATTTTATACGGACAAACTATTAGCAGAGGGCAGTACAATAGATCATTTGGTCGCGGTACTTTCGTCACCTCTTTTATACAATACAATACAATACAATACAATACAATACAATACAATACAATACAATACAATACAATACAATACAATACAATACAATACAATACAATACAATACAATACAATACAATACAATACAATACAATACAACACAATACAATACAATACAATACAATACAATACAATACAATACAATACAATACAATACAATACAATACAATACAATACAATACAATACAATACAATACAACGCTCTCTACATGTGTTCAATTTTTTTTTTAAAAAATATTGACCATTTCTGAGTTTTTTCTTTAAATAACGACGTAACTTGAAAGTTTATTAAATTAATTTGCAGCACTAACGACGTATGTCAACCTACGTTTGATCGCTGACAAATTATTTTCTCAGAAAACGACACATAGCGACATACGTTGTTATTAATGAAAAATAATGCAAAATAACTTTGGATTATTTTTCAGTTTATAACCACTTATAAAAACTTGTGTGCTTATTTCTGTTATTTTTTGTCAATATTATTCTTGATACGTTGTTATCTTCTCATCCTAAGTCCCGTTAAGTTTTTGTTGACGAACAAAAAAAATCCATTTTTCAAGCAACAACAACTTATGTCTACATGGGTGGTTGCATTGGTAGTTTTCTTTTTTAAAGAAAACGACGTTTGTCGACATAAGTTGTTTTATCTGCACACACTTTAAGTGTAATTTACATATTGTTTTTTCGTCCTGTTCTAGGATCTATTCCTCTGAAGATTTTTGACTCAAAATTTTATATAAAGTATTTATTGTCCATATCTACAGGACTGTTAAATAAAAAGCTCTAAAATCATTATATCGAGCCCATAATTTCAAATAAACCGTTTTTTGGCTCCCCTGAACATTTTGATTTTATGACATACGAGGTTATTCTAGAAAACCACAGAATTATGCTTTAAAGAAGTGTAATATTTTGTGTTGTCTTTTTTCGCGTATTTTGTCCAGAGAATTTTCTAAAATTATCAAAGAATTAAAAACGTTATCATTAACATCATGATTTGAAAAATAGAAAAGCAATTATTGAAGGTTGGATTTTGCTTCCTTATTCGTCATAAGCTGCTCTTCATAGCTGCCTATCATCGTTATCACTTGTTCTAAAATATCCTCATCTCCCAACATTCCTGCAATAGCCACGACATTGTCAACATTTGCATACTATGTAAAAGAAACAGTATTTTGAGAATTGCAAGAAACACGACTCCACAAGTCGGGGATCAAAATATATTATCAAGAAATTTCGAATTATCGGGGTACGAATTATCACGATTCTACTGTACCTACATTTTTTTTTTGCTTATCAGAAATGCATACCCATATAAGCATCGCAGATGTATATCTACATGCACATGTTTCTGTTAGTATAAACATTTTTAAATATTTTTCTATTTTATATGAAATTTTGTCGAAGTAACTCTAGATTTTTATACGGCATTCCTCAACTATTTAGTCTAGAGCAGTGATTCACACCCTTTTTTTTTGTTGCACAAAATCGGCACACTTTTAACTGTTTCAAAATTTAAAGATAAGTTTAAAAATTATTTACTTACCTATAACACACTGCGTAAAATAGTTTATGATAATCTATAATATTAATAGGCAAGGCGAATTCCTGTGACCGATGTAAGTTTCACAGTTTTACCCCGATTTTGACAAAAATTTATCATTTAAAAGGTATTTCTTTTTCGCTGTTACCCAGATTTACAGATTTTCATCGTCTGAAATATTTTTTTGGAGTTATGATCGTTTAAAGTTGCTACTAACACATACATAAAATTATACAATGCTATGTGTGTGCTTATTAAATTTGTTAATGGGTTTGTGTTGAGTTTGTTTACTTCATTTAAAAGAGTTGAATTGTAAAGCATACCCTTAGGGTCTTTATTAAATGAAAAAATAAAATTTCCTAGAATTTGCACTCGAATTTCGAGTGCTGGAATCTGCTAGTAATTTTAAATGTGCGAAATAATATAATATGTACTATGAAAATAACAGTACATCTATTAAGACATTAATTACAAAATGACAATGCTACTCTCATATCGTTTTCTACATTTAACAATCTTGATCTTTTTTTAGTTTTAATGTTGTTTAATATTGATAATCCGAATTCACACAAATAAGATGTGGAAAATTGTAATAATATGTTTAAAGATTTTTTGGCTATCATTGGATAATCGCATCTAATGTTAATCTAAAATTAATTAATTGATTATTCTGAAAGTTTCAAAATTAAATCTCAATTATTGGAAAGCAAAATTAGTTCTTCCTCTTCATTCAAAATTATGTCAAATACAGATACAAATACAGACAATATATCTAATTTTGAATGAATAATTCTCTCCTCTAATGTTGTCAAATGGTCAACAACAATTATTTTTAATAGTTTTATAACAGTCTTTTGAGAATGACTCAAACTTTTCTATATTGACGTTCTGATCTTTATTGTTCCCCACCAGCTTATCGGTTGAGTTTAAGATATTTTCATTAGGCCCTTGTATACTTGAATTTATGTTATTAAAAATAACAAAAATGTCTGATAAGTAAGCCAGTTTAGTAGACCACATTTTATCTTCCAACAGATGAACAAAATCATAATTTTTATCTTGTTCAAAAAGCATTTTCATTTCGTCTTTAATTCCAGCACACGATATAAAACTTTTCCTCTAGACAACCACTTTCCTTCCATATGCAGTAACAAGAATTCGCACTTGCCTTCCTTCGCTTGGCATAATTTACTAAATAAGCGAATTTTTAATGGTCTTGATTTTATATAATTAATCATTTTAACACATTATTCCAGAACTATTTTCAATTCTGAGGGCAAATATTTTGTAAAAGTGCTTTTCGGTTCAAAAAACAATGGGTAACTAATATATCCCCATTCAGTTCTTTAACATGTGCTACAAATCTTTTTACATGTCCAGTCATAGTTGGAGCACCATTTGTACAAATGTCTCCCAAGAAACTTTAATTTCCTCTAATATGAACTAAATACATCAAAAATATGTGTGTCAGGTAACTCCTAACAACATAAAAATTTTCGTGAATAAATCTAACGAACAAGGTTCAGAAAATACACAAATCAAACACACAATGCTCTGTTCTAAAGCAGCCAACACATATTTTTATTTTCATATCAATTATGTGTGTTTCTAAATTTTGTACGGTGCCGAACACAATCATGACTGTGTTTCGTTGTAATTTTTCGTTACACGAATATGTTTCTATCACGTATTTTTTGTTTCGAACACACATAAACCACACAGATTCGAGTGTAGCTTTATTTTATGATCGTGATCTTAGACGTGTACTGCTAAAAAAAACAGAACACGTTCTTGAACGCTTATATCTAAAAATTAAAACATTATCCACTCGCGATCGGAAAAATCTGATACACCCCTATAATATCGATAACAATTGTTTCAACCGAGTTTATTAAAAAAATCTAAAATAATTCATTAGCAGTTATAAAAAATATAAAAATAAAAAGATAGTAATAAAATAGAAAACAGAGAAATTTTATATGTTGTTTATGACTTAATTTCGTTTTTTTTTATTTTTTTAATTTAACTTTTTTTATATTTTTATTATTGTCTTTTTGTTTTTACTTTTTTTATAACTGCTAATGAATTATTTTATTTTTTTTTTAAAATAAATTTGGTTGAAACAATTGTTGTCGTTTTTATAGGGGTGTACCAGATTTTCCCGATCACGAGTGGATAATGTTTTAATTTTTAGATGTACGTGTTGTGTCATTGTGTCATTGGAAAATTGTATTTTACAAATATCAATATCTGCTGATCCACCAATCATGATTTTTACAATTTTGCGACAAGCTGGTGTTACAATTTCTTCAGCCAAATCGTGAAGTTTTAATTTAACAGCAATCATAAAAATCAGTTTATGATTCTAAAAAGAACGCGTTTCTAAACAAATAATGCAATAATTTAAAAAAATTTTATGGGAATCCCCATTGTCATTAAAAAAAAAACTGTTTCTGTGCGTACTAGTGACAAGTGTGAGCCGACTTGAGGCATAAAAATCAGTTTATGATTCTAAAAAAGAACGCGTTGCTAAACAAATAATGAAATAATTAAAAAATTGTTTATGGATTTAAATATCTATTCCTGTTAAAAGGATTTTTCATTTTAAGTCATATTATATAATAATACTAATGCCGTTTTCTTTTCTGACAAAAAATGTCGCCCTTTTGCTGCCCTTTTTTAGAAAAGTGTAATTTTTTATATATTCTGAATTAAGAGCAAGCTTATCTTATACATCAATCGAAAGGTCTCAAAGTCGAGCCCTCGTAAATCAGAAAAAATTCCAGGTCATAGTGTGAGAATATTTCCCCATTGTTCCCCTTTTCTGAATATTTTCACCCTATGACTTCCAAGAGGATAATAATACAATTTTTTTTTGCATATATGAACACATATATGAGACCTTTCGATTGATATATAATACAAGGTTGCTCTTAATTCAGAATATATAAAAAATTACACTTTTCTAAAAAAGGGCAGAAAAAGGGCGACATTTTTTGTCAGAAAAGAAAACGGCATTACATAATTATATATCTAAAATTTGACGGCCTACTTGTAGAATTTCACGACGCACAAAAAAGCCGCGGCACAGTGGTTGAATCTGCTGGAAATAATGACAAACAATATTATCCAAATTTTATCTAGGTAGATGGTATTTTTTTGTGAATGAGCGTGATTTCATCAGTCAGACGGATAGACGGACAGACGGACATCGCTATATCAACTCGAGATATTATAAGAATCAAATGCATTTTTCGATGCGTTACAAACGGAATGACAAACTGATATATACTCTCTGAGCAGTGGTGTGGATGCTATACAAAGGCAAATTAATACATTTCCATTGATTTTCTTCTGCATGATATTGCATCTATGCAATATTACATAACTGCTATAATAGATGCAGAAAGTCAACCATATTTTATTGCTGCCATCATAATTTGATATGCAACAAGAATAAAGCTAAGAAAAAAAAAAAATTATCCGCAAGAAAATTAAATCATGCTACAAAGGGTTAAGTTTAAACCTTATTGATAAGAAATAAAAATAGTACAGTACCCGAAATTAGTTTTATTTTTATGAAATTCAATATGCACCAGTTTGTACAGAACATTGTAACTCACTCGTTCATTCTTTATTTTTTTTCGCGTGTCTCTTAAGTCTATTGTTTTAAATACGTAAATGTGTAATTTTGGTAAATCGTTTTTATAAAAATATCTCAAAGTACAAGTACTACAAGCATATTAAATTTTTTTTTAAGCTAAATCATAAGCCACGAAATTCTTCAACATTAGACAAGCCAACAAAAAGTGCATAAACCTCGAAACGTAACAACTGGGTTTAAAGCAACTAGACTTGTCAATTTAATGCAAAAATCTGCAAAAATTAAACATAAAGTTACTAAGAATAATACAACAAAAAAAAAAAAAAAAAAAACAGAAAAAAAAATATGTAGACAAACAGGCCGGGCTTGCAATTTCCTATGAAATCAAATAGTGAATTAAGTCAACACTCTATGCTGGCTGCAAAACCTAAACGCATAAAATAAGAACCTTTTTTTTCTTTCCTCAGCCATGTTATGATTTATGAGAGCAATCTGAAATGCAACTAGGATCCAAAAGAATATTACGTCGTTGTTATACATATATTTATGCCTTTAAGTTCTTGGAGTTGCAATATTGTTAGTGTTTAGGTTTATTTTTTTATTTTTTTTTTTGTTTTTCATTTTGGTATCTGGTGATGTTGGTGTAAAGTTGTTTTATTGTTTCTTTTTTTTTTTGGTTATGTTGTGTTGAGTTGTATCGCCACCTTGAAACCATTATTCATATTTTTTTGTGGCAAGTTTTTTTTTTTTTTTTTTTTAGAAAAAGAAAAACAACGACAATGCAACAAAAAAAAGTTTATGTGTTTGTACAATACAAGAAAATTGAAATTGATATGTTGAAGTTATTGTTTAATAGTTATTTGAATATTTTTGCTAATGTTTATTTAAAAAAAAAGGTTTTTTTTTTTGCATTCAACATTGTTTGTGGCCGTTGTTTTTTTTTGTTGTTGTTTAAATCCACAGGAAATGAAATATCAACAATTATGACATTTTGCTAAATTGGAAATTTATTAAATTTCTTGAGACTGCAGAAAATTTATAGAGATAATTTTTTTTTTCTTGGAATAACTTTAGAAATCAAAAGAATTAAAAGTATAGCCCAAAATAAATTCACTGAAAAAGTAAAATTACTAAGTGTAATTGAAAAATATAAAATAAAAAAATAAAAAGAAAAAAGTTTCATTCTAATGTAGCTATTTGGGCAATATTTCTGTTTTTCCTTATTATTACGTTAAGATAATAAGGCCCCTATTAATTATTTGTAGAATGACAAAGGAGTATAATTCCTTAAATGACGGTACTAAAATTGAAGGAGTCGTCGTAGACAAACAAAAAATTTCAAACTATTACATTTCATCAAGTTAGAAAAAATTCGAAATAATATAAAATTAAAGAAAAGCAATACTTATTGCAAGTAGTAAGTGATTACAGAAAACAATTTGAATCGCACACTAAATCATCCTTAAATACACCAAAATAAATAGAATTAATTTTATATTTCATATTCTTTTGAATAAATTGTCTTTTATTAGCTTTGGGTCATTTGTGGGTCTTCTTATTTTATTCAGAAAAAATATAGATAGTTTTTATACATAAAATAATGTTATAGAGTGAAAACATGTCAAACCATCATGCCGTTCGGATACAACATCTCTGATTTCAATGAAATTCACCACAACTGTTGTATGTCGTTGGACTTTAACAAAACATAAATTTTCAGACCCCAGATTCTTACGGCTTCCAAAATATGACGTCATAAAAGATGTAAAAAATTTTAAAACATCACAAAAGTGTCCTTACAAAAAGCGATCGAACTTTTGAACTATGCAAGCTAATTTAGTTTTTTTGGTATCGTTTTAAAGGTGAAAGTGCGTCCTTTAAAATTATATGCATATTGTGTTTTTTTAAGAAAAGGTCAAAGGTCATATTTTGGGATCTCGAGTTCAAAGGTCCATATCTGAAAAAGTATATTTTTTAAAATTCTTAAAAAAATATATGTCAAGTATTAGACCCTCTTCTACATTTGCAGAAAATTTAAAGTTGGAGCCTCGATTGGTGTCAGAGTTATAGACCAGAACGTAGTCTTAAGTATGTTCTGTGTTCATACAAGACAAACCTTACAAAGGCTTATTATTCTAAATGTATTTCCCATGCGAATTATTTATATTGTATTATTGAAGAAGACATTATAGTTTTCATTTATTTTTTTATTACAAAATGTTGAAAAAAACATTAAAATAATTCAATTCATTTTTTTTTTAAATAATACTGTTTAAAGCTTTCAGTTGAAATTTGTAATGTAAATTTAAAATGTAGTACAAAAACTATTGAACAAAACAATATTGTTTAATATAATTCAGGTAATTTTTTTGTATTAAAGCTATGTAAAGCTTTTAATTGATAATTTGTGTTTTTAAAATTTTTAAAATTTATTACAAAAATTGTTTTTAAACCTTTAACAGGTTGAGTTAAACATAATATTTATTCAGACAGTAAAACTTATATTAGTAACGAACATTTTCAATTAAAAATTTGCTATCATTTGAAAAAATCTTTACTCTTAACTTATTTTCTCCTTCAGGAATGAAACAATGATATTTTTGTGTACCTGGAATTGTGCGTAGCCCAAAAAGCGTTCTCTTAAAAATTCATCTTCTTCTCTATGATCATCTTCAGAAAGATATATGAAATTGCAATTTTTAAGGTTTGTTTGGCACCAATCGAACAAGAGTTGTGGCGTTGTGATCTGGTTGTCTAGTGGTCGTTGTAAGCTAACTTTACGTACCTCTCTTTTGACTGTTCCTCCAAGGCCGTCACTAGGGCCTTTTCCATGGCTAGTAGCGAAAAAGTGCCATTCAGCATCGCATACAAAATCTGCCTTATGATAGCATAAATTCACAAAATTTTTTTTATTTTTAAATTGTCCTGCACATCCATCCGAGAAGTATATTATCTGGATCTTTTTTAAAGTTATTTTTTAAAAATATATGAAGGTGTTTGTGGAATAAATGGACCGCTACAGTGTTATGTACAAGACAGCTCGATATAATTATAAAATTTGTGTTTTTCAGTATTCCATCGGATTTATAATAAATAACAATTGGACAGAATCTTGAATAGTAAATGACACGTTTTCAGAAAAATCACAAACAACGACATATTCGTTTTCTTTTAAAGATGATTTTTTGTACGTTAAAAAGGCATTCTGTTGTTTTGATATAAAAGAATGTTGAAGTAATTTTTTTAGTTTTTCAGAGAGTAAATCTAAAAAATCATCGGTTGGTTGGATCATCGTTTCCAATTTGTCTCTATCAGTATTTATCCATTGTTTATAAAATAAATAATAATACTTTATTTCATCAATGTTATTTTCTTCCAATAATTGACGAAGTGTATCTATTAAATTATCTGTTCCAGGACAAAATTTACACTTTCCAATATAGCAGTGTGGAGATTCTGAAGAGCATACAATTTTTTTAAAACAGTCTTTGTATGATTCCATTTCATAATCTTTTAAGTTTTTTGTTAATTTTTTTAAATTAATAGAGTGAAGCATTAATTTAACGATCTGGTGTTTTATACAGACGCATACATTATGGGTGCCACATGCGTTGACGAGCACTACGTTTTTTGGTCTGAGCTCACTAAATTTAGATAGACCTATTTTGTGTTCCCCATGTCGTTCTCGAAACAAGGCATACATTTCCCGTAAGTTCCCTAGCAAAAGCCTTTTTGTTTTACGAACTTTTATTTTATTTTCCGTAATGGACACAAAATCTTTAATTCCGGGCATACATCGGCTGATGTCATCGCATTCATAAAACTCTTTAACTGTATCAGCAATTTCGCTCGGTAAAGTTTTGCCCAGCTTTTCATTCGCGGTACTTAATATACCTTTTTCATCGACAAGTTTTTTCACTTCACGTGCCATAAAGTTTGATATGTGGAATTCCTCTACCATCTTGAGAATAGGCCAGCTTTTAGGCAAAATAGTAAGTAATTGCATTTTCTCGCTATTTTTCGTGAGTGTTTTAAATTTTTCTTTTAATTGTGCAATTATTTCTGATTCCGGGCATTTTTTGATTGTAGTGCTCACATTTTGAAACTTGTTGCTTCTGTACTTTTTAAATAACATTTTTCTGGATGAAATTGGAGATTCTTCAAGATATGGTAGCGTCTCATTTAATTTAGAAAACACAATTTCTTGAATCACCACAGCTTTGTATCTAGACAACGATTCATTTTCCTCCAAGCCTTCAACTGAATCTATCTCTTCATAGTCTATTTCTTCTTCTGAATGTAAAATGTTTTTTTTTTTTTTGTAGTCGGCATAATCTAAGTCTACATGAATGACATATTCCATTTGATGTTGAAATATTTTTACATATGACAGTCATCCACTCTTGAGCTCTTCTTAGTCCTAATGATATATATTTATATCCCACTTTTTTTATGTGACATTTTAAACACAGATCACAATTATTTAAATTTTTGAAACTAATTTTTTGCGAGTTTTCTTTCTAGGTAACGTGCTGAAATCGAACTGTACAAATAATGAAACAATATATTCTTTAAGCTTAAAATTCATGTATGTATCTACCTATGCAAAAAAAAAATTAACGTTATTTTTGCAACAACAATAAAAGTTTCGTATGATGATAGAAAGAGAAAGGTTACACATGTGTGTTTATGCCCTATACCACTATGTGGTTTTTTTTTTTCAAAATATAAGTGACTTTACCAAATATGGTCAGGATCGGTCCGTTTTTCGACCTAGTCCCCATATAAATACAGCACCCGATATGAATTTTTCATATCTGCAGCCAAAAAAATTAATAACAATGCCACTCAAATTTGGTTTATGCTTATTTTCTATATCGAATTAGTTCGACCGAAGAGATAGGGTCTCTAAACCATGGTATAGGGTATCATATGGTCAGTATATACCGACTATAATTTTCTTACTTGTTTTTTTCACTTGCACGTGTAGACTTATTTAAAAAAAAAAAACTGCAAAAACAATCGGAACAGAAAGTGTGCACATACATACTTCAGCTTGTACAAAACAATCAATTGAGTACGAACACAAAACACACTTAATACCACGTTCTGGCCTATAACTCTGACACCAATCGAGGCTCCACCTTTAAATTTTCTGCAAATGTAAAAGAGGGTCTAATACTTGACATATATTTTTTTAAGAATTTTAAAAAATATACTTTTTCAGATATGGACCTTTGAGATCGAGATCCCAAAATATGACCTTTGACCTTTTCTTAAAAAAACACAATATGCATATAATTTTAAAGGACGCACTTTCACCTTTAAAACGATACCAAAAAAAACTAAATTAGCTTGCATAGTTCAAAAGTTCTATCGCTTTTTGTAAGGACACTTTTGTGATTTTTTTAAAACTTTTTACAACATTTATGACGTAATTTTTCGGAACCCGAAAGAATATGGGGTCAAATTTTTTTTGATTAATTATACTCTTATAGTGTATGACATTTGTGTTGAATTTCATTGAAATCGGAGGTGATGATGCCGAAAATGCCATTTTTTTCGTGATGGTTTGACGTGTTTTAACTCTATAACAAGATTGGTTAAAAGCTAATTTAATTTATATTCGCGAGCAATAAGCAGATAATTGCACCAAAGATATATCACAATGGATTATTTTGATCCCAGGAGCACTGAAGGGTTAAATAAATAAAAATTGACCGAATTATGTTTCTTAAATTCGAAATAGTGGTTTCATCCAGTTTAATAGAAAAACTCGTTATCCGTAATCGTTACCGTTCTCGGATTTATCCCAAATTTTATGAACAGAAGTTCTACACATTAAGTTATTATATTTTAAGCGTCGCATCCAAAAATTCAATAGCACTTACAAAATATTTGAATTTTTTGAATAAATTGTCCTTTATTAGCTTGGGGTCATATGTGACCCCCCAATTCCAAAAGGATTAATGAGGTCATATTTTTTTCCGAAACCCTAGGCTATTAGGATAAAATATAATATTTAAAAGTCGACAAGTGATGAATTTTTGAATATTTACAGAATATTTTACAAAAATCCAATTTTTCTGAAAATCCGCAAAAATAAAAATTCTCGCAGTTAATCTCCAGGATGCATTTAACGAGATCTTAAAGAGCTAGGTCAATTTTTTTAAATTTTGTTTAAGAAAATTTTTCAGAACTTGAAAAAGGAGTTTTCAAAATTTTATCAAAAAAAATTTCCATTTTCGGTCTCAATGCTTAATAGGTTAACAAGGTGGTAATAAAACAATACTTCATATCTGAGTACTTACGGGTATAGAGACTAAAACAAAATGTCGGCTTTAATTAATGTCTTAAAGTTGAAAAAAATGCCATCAAATTTCATGACCTAGTTTTTTTTTTGTCACAAAAGTGGTATGGGGCATTTGTTATTTCTTGGCGAGTTTTTATTCGATTTTGAAGTTTTATAACTTTTTGGAAAGATAATTTAATACCGAATTAAGTAACAATTTGTCGGAAAAATTAAACTATAGAACGAAATTTTCGTAAAATCTGAAAGAAAGTCATATTTTCCCGATATAAAACACACTTGAAATTTTCAATCGCGTTGAGCCACCTCTAAATGTTTTTTAATTGGCCCAAAACTTTGTATTTCTCAGTTTTTTTGCTATTCGCATATTTGTAGCGGGTGCGACCGAGAGTTTGAACACTTTTTTTCTCCATATAATAAAGGGCCACCCTAATCTACACCTCCCATACATTATTTTTTTTTTTGATAAAGGGTTATAACATCTACATTAGTCGTCCAAATATACTACAGCTCTCCCAAGACAAATTCTACACAGTGCAACATGTTTAAAATAATCGAGTGCAAACTTGAAGTACTTATCACAATTAACAAAACCGCATTTGGGTTTTGCTAGTTTATCTGCTGTTCTGATTTTATGGCCTCATATATATTTTAGCTATTTTTTGGCTATATCAGGAATTTTGTTTCCCTGTCTTCGGCACAATTAAAGCTATAGACTAGGTGAAACAAACTGACCCAAAGAAATTGCATCTACTGGGTAAAAATTGCTGAAATGTCGAAAAATTTTCATCCACAAAGATGTCTTTTTTTAAACTTTATTTCCATCAAAATAAAAATATTATAAATTTACCAGCTCTGTATTTTACATCGAAAATTGGAGAAACGTATGAAAAATTTATCAAAAGGTAAAAAAAAAAATGAATTAATCAATATCCATTTAAGTTAATGCTCTCGGTGAAGGCTGCGAAGTTGATGTTCCTAGTTTTTTCGTTGGTGGTTGAGGTCCTTTATTTGAATCATCATCGTAATCTGAGATAGCACATTAAATGGCAATTCTCTTTCGATGAACCCTTCAAATCTATCGTCCTCCCCGACTTCGTTTTTTCGTTGACATGGTCACCTGATGGAACCGCTCTCCTTGTTCGTCCGATTCAGTGGGCAATTGGTGTAAGAACTCATCAAAGTGGTGATGCAGAAAATGCAATTTCAATGTCATACATTGGGCGCATAATCGGGATCTTGCATATTGAATGGCAAGGAGAAAACACTTTCTAGTGCCCATGCGGACATAATCTCAGGTCTCGGGGAGTTTAGCTGGTTCGACACCATCAGAGCGTGACACTGGAAGTGAAACGGTTAAAAGTGCAACATATGCTTTTGTCTTAAACTTCCTCTTATTAATGCATGCGTAGCACCCGGTTTTATCATGACCGTTTGGGTCTTTTACCAAGATTACCGGCTCGGCAAAATGCAAGTGTTCTCTTCGTCGATGAAACCAACTCAAAATAATGCTATAGCATTTACTTCACACTGTATTCGGCTTGAAATCTTCACCACTTGTATCCACGACATCGAAATAATGCGTACTAGCAGCTTCCAGCGCTCGAAATTCGAGTGCAATTTGAATTGGTTAGCCAATTCACAAACCAACACTTTTTTGGTTAATTATTATTGTGAATGAGGATAACAAACTCATTAACAAACACATTAACAAATTTAATAAACACACACATAGCATATGGGTTAAACCATCTGAACTCAACTTAAAATATGGCTGTTTTTTACATCACTGTTTCCAAATTGGCTGAATTTTGGCAGGATTAAAGTGTATCCGAGAAATAAAAAAAATCCTAAATTTAAGTTCACTGACGCATCTGGATCCGGAAATATGAGGTCTTGATTATCGGGAAAAACTATAAAAATGTACAAAGTTGTACTTACTTAATTATCATTTTCTTGATTAATATTATAGTGACGCAACTTATCAAGGTCGCATTTGAAAGGTTAATTAATTACCTTTAATTTGATATACAACATGATTTTTTTTTGGAAAGGTCAAAGGTCACATCTCTTGACCTATAATTCGGGAGGCTATAGCTGTAAAAACGTCAATTTTAAAAATCTGAAAAAAATATATGTTTAAGATTGGTTCCTTCCCTAAAGTTCCAAAAAATTTCAGACTGGGGGTATGCTTGGATCCAGAAATATTTATCATAGAGTAAAGGTAGATATTTAACAAGTGAATTATTATTATTATGAATGCTGTTGTTGTTGTTGTTGTTGGCGTTGTTGACATTATTATGATGAATGCTGTTGTTGTTGTTGTTGTTGTTGTTGTTGGCGTTGTTGACATTATTATGATGAATGCTGTTGTTGTTGTTGTATTATTATGATGAATGCTGTTGTTGTTGTTGTTGTTGGCGTTGTTGACATTATTATGATGAATGCTGTTGTTGTTGTTGTTGTTGTTGTTGACATTATGATGAATGCTGTTGTTGTTGTTGTTGTTGTTGTTGACATTATTATGATGAATGCTGTTGTTGTTTAGATTTATTATAAATATTTTCAATTACAAATTTGCTATCAGCGGAATAAATTTTAGCTTGTAATTGTGTTTTTGAAATTGGTATGAAGCTGTGCTGCTTTTGAGTTCCCGGAATTGTACGTAATCCTATAAATCTATCAGTTAGCAATTTCTCTTCTTCTTCATAATCTTTTTCCGTTAAATATGCAAAGTTGCAGTTCTGAAGAGTTTGCTGACACCAATTATACAAGTGGAGAGGAGTAGTTATCTGATCTTCGAATGGACGTTGCAAGCTGGTTCTTCGTGCTTTACGCTTTACCGTTCCCCCAAGACCATCACTAGGTCCTTTGCCGTGACTGGTAGCAAAGAAATGCCACTCAGCGGAACAATTAAAATCTTCGCTATGATGGCATAAATTGGCAAAGTTTTTTTTATTTTTAAATTGAGCGGAAGAACCGTCCGAAAAATAATAAATTTTTTTTGGTATTTTCAAAAACTTGTTTTTTAAAAACTCATTTAGGTGGCGATGAAATAAATGAACTGCTATGGTATTATGTATTAGACAGTCTGATATTATTATAAAATTTGTAGTTTCTAATTTTCCATTTGATTTGTAATAAATTGCTATTGGGTATAGTGTGGCCTGGCTATTATTCCATAAAAAGCCTTGCACAGAATCCTGAACCACAAAAGTTGCATTTTCGGAGAAGTCGCAAATTACTAAATACTCATTTTCTTCCAACGCAGACTTTTTGTGAGCCATAAATGCACCCTGCTCTTTAGATACGAATGAATGGGGTAGAAGAGTTTGCAGTTTTTCGCATAAAGAATCCAGAAAAGAATCAGTTTCTTTAATAATAGTTTCCAAAGAGTCTCTATCTACACTTATCCACTGTTTATTTATGATTTCATCAATTTCATTTTCTTATAATAATGCACCAAGTTTCTCTTTAAAATTTTGTATATCTGTACACATGCTACATCTGCCAAGCTAGCAATTTGGTGATGGGGGATTGCATATAAGTCTTTTTAAACAATCTTTATAAGTTTCCAGCACAAAATCCTGCACATTTTCTGTCAATTTTTTCAGGTTTATTGCGTGGAGCATTAGTTTTGTATTTTGATGTATTTTACAAACACATACATTATGGCTTCCTGACGCATCTGCTAGAACCACATTTTTTGGCCGAAGTTCACAAAATTTAGAAATTCCAATAGTTATCCCTTCATGTTTTTCTTTAAATAAAGCATAAACTTCTCGAAGATTTCCGAGTAAAAGTCTTTTATTTTTTTTTACTTTTACACCATTTTCTGTTATTGACACGTAGTCTTTACATCCTGGTAGACATCTGCTGACATCATCAGTTTCATAAAAGATTTTCACCACATCAACAATTTCTAATGGCAATCGTTTTCCAAGTTTTGGATTCGGTGTACTCAATACGCCTTCTGTCTCAACCAAGTTTTTTACCTTTCGTGCCATGAAATTTGTTATTTGAAATTCCTCCTCCATTCTTTTCAATGTCCAGCTTTTAGGTAAAATAGTTAAAAGTTGAATTTTATCTCTGTTTTTAGTTATTGATTTAAACTTTTCTTTTAGTTGTTCGATTATTTCCGATTCTGGGCATACGTGAGAGGTTGAAGGTGTTGAATTTGGGAAAATGTTGGTTTTAATTGATGTTGTTATTTTTTCTAACTTTCTAGTTGTATACCATTTTAATGGAATTTTTCTCGAACATATTGGAGATTCTTGTAAATATGTTAAACTTTCGTTTAACTTAGAAATTCGAACATCTCCCGAAACTGATGCTTCACTTTCCGAGTCTGAAGTCTCGTTTTCTGGCTCGTTCATAGATTGAATATCATTGTTTACACTTTATAAAGTTCTCTTCTGCATATATCACATATTTTATTTGATATTGAAATTTTATTACTAATTCCAGTCATCCATTGCTGAACTTTTCGAAGTCCTCTTGCATTCCGGACATGAGCAACTTTTTTAAATGGATTACAACAATATATTGTATTAAATGACATATTGTTTACAGAGGCAAAAAACAATCACTTTGAACACTTTTGGTTTTATTTAAAAATATTGATTTTATAGCAACACATGTGGTTTTTTAAAGCAACGTGCTTAGAATGGTTTTTTTCGTGGTGCTTCCTTTGACTTCTCGTTTTTCAATAATCTCTCTATATCCAAGTTATTTGACACTACGAACCACACCCGACAACATTTGTACTGTTGTCTCGCTCTAACATAATTACCTGTCAAACCAACCCTAACACAGGTCTGTACTGAGTACAGTACAGAGCTAAAGAACCAGAAACAAATAGCGGCGTGCGTGCATAGCCCGTCGACGCTCACGAGCACAACCAACCACATTCATAAACAGTAACAGTAACAGCACCGACTTTTTAAATATCTACCTTTACTCTATGATAAATATTTCTGGATCCAAGCATACCCCCAGTCTGAAATTTTTTGGAACTTTAGGGAAGGGACCAATCTTAAACATATATTTTTTTCAGATTTTTAAAATTGTCGTTTTTACAGCTATAGCCTCCCGAATTATAGGTCAAGAGATGTGACCTTGGACCTTTCCAAAAAAAAAAATCATGTTGTATATCAAATTAAAGGTAATTAATTAACCTTTCAAATGCAACCTTGACGAGTTGCGTAATAATACTTTTCAAGAAAATTATAATTAAGTAAGTACAACTTTGTAAATTTTGACCTTTTTTTTACGATTTTCAAGACCACATATTTCCGGATACAGAAGTTCCAGTGCCCTCAAACTTTGCACTTATTTTAGTTCTGTAATAATCTGTCTTCCTACGAAAAATCATACAATTTGGAGAATGTAGTGTACACCCATTGGTTGATTTGACATGGAATTACCCATATGTATAATTTACGTATGTGTTAGTAGCAACTTTAAATGCAATTTACTCAAAATAAAGGAAAAAATTTAAAAATTTGTAAATCTGGTGAACAGCTAAAAAGAATCAAAATCGGGATAAAACGGTAGAACAAAACATCGGTAACAAAAAATTGCCTAGCCTATTAATATTGAAGATATGCAGAGTTAAATTCCGGAGTTAAAAAATTTTTTCGCTCCTTCTTTCGAACTATGACCACAAATGTAACAAAATTCATTAATTTATGGGCACTTTTATTTTTCATATTGAAGCAGTAGTGTTGTTCCATGTTATTCACTCAAAACAATGCGCTATTAGATTGTCACATTAATGAAGCAATCGGCTACATGACATTTGTATTGACTGCTAGAGCTACTTCAAGCTTTATATGCACTTGCAACAAGGCCATCTATTCTGAGAAAAATTACACATAGTTGACAAACTACTCACATTGATATTTAATGTACTTGTCAAAAGTTTCAAGACTGTAATTTTCGAAGTACTTCATACTTTTTGTATAGAAGGTGCCATGCCCATTGGTCCGAACTCGCCCATTTTTGGGCAACTACTGACATTTGTAACTTATGAACTCGGACAAACTCACTCGACATTTTTTGTTATAGTAATCCAGTAATATGACATTAAATAATTATTTTGTATGGGGGTTCCACGCCAACTGATCTGATCCCGTCCATTTCTTTTCCGGGTACTAACATTGCAGTTATATGATATTAAATATGTACTTTGTAACGTCGCAAAATACAACGTACATATCTAATACGTACTACAACTACCCATACTTAATCGTTCATACACATTAACAACACGAATACTAACTGAACCTATACCAACCACATTACACTTAAACACCATCTTTTTGATTCTCATTCAGTCAATATATTAGTTTAGATAAGTAAACAAGGTTGGTATAGGCAAAGTCAGTCAAGTCGGGTTAATGACAAGACTCTGAGTCAAGTCGAGTTAATGACAAGACTCTGGGTTAAGTCTAGTTGGTGACAAGACTCTATGTCGGAACAATCTGCCACCACGTAGATATATCCAAGGACGACCTCGGTCGTCATCAATAAATTTTACTCCAGCAACTTTTGTTGACTGCTCCCGCTACTCCAGCAACTTCTGTTGACTGCTCTCGCTACTCCAGCAACTTATGTTGACTGCTCTCGCTACTCCAACAACTTCTGTTGACTGCTCTCGCTACTCCAGCAACCGAGCAACCATCACAACCGATCTGTGCCGAGCAGCTAAACCAGCCGACAACTACACGAAACATCCGATCTACTGATAACCCCGAATACCACCGATTAAGTAGTCGACCTACCGATGCAGCCGATCTGTGCTTTTTAAATAACCGAATCACCACTACAACCGATTGCTACCAGCTAAGTAGCCGATCTACCGATACAACCGACGGCTACCGATTATATAACCGACTCACAACAACCGATCTACCGATACAACCGATGTGTACCGATTGAATAATCGAATTAGCAATACAACCGACTACCACCGATTAAGTAGTCGACCTACCGATGCAGCCGATCTATGCTGATTAAATAACCGATTCACAACTACAAACGATTGCTACCAGCAGCCGATCTACCGATACAACCGACGGCTGCCGAATAAGTGATCAATTCACCAACACAACCGATTGCCGCCGATTACGCAGCCGACTTACCGATACAATCAACTACAGCCGAAATTGTCGATCTACGGATAAACAACCATTTCGACCACCGATAAGAAGCCTAGAGGGTCCGAATAAGAGACGAAGAGCCATTCGCCAGTGTGTCATTATTTACGATATATATATATACATATATCAATTTCACAATAAAATTTAGTTTGTTATATTCAACCCTGTGGGAGTTGTTGGTCTCCTATCAGACGGGTCCCAGGTGGTGGATAGGGAAATGCCGGTAAAAGGTAGTATCGAAATAAAATAGGTACCCCGAACCAAAACCAACAAACTTCAGCAAGCCTGGTGGCTTTATCTGGCAGCCCCAGATCCAGGATCGGATGCGGTAGACCAATCATCTGCCTATCTTAAACCTTACTGATTAATGAAACCTCAAAAATGAAAAAACAAATGGATCACCTGTCGACAACCTTTAGCATGAAATATGGATCACGAATAGGAACATGGAATGTACGCACGCTGTTACAAACCTCTAAATTGTCACAGTTGAGTATGGAATTTAAAAAATATAATCTGTTGGTGCTTGGCATTGCCGAAATGAGATGGCTTGACTCTGGCGAAATGAAGACGAATGAGGGTATCAAACTATTGTTTTCGGGAAAGCCCAATGGCTCAAAACACCAAAATGGGGTGGGATTTTTGCTCTCTAAGGAGGCACAGGACGCACTTATTGAATGGAAACCACATTCCGATCGAATCATCTCCATCAGATTACGTTCGCGTGTAAGGAAAATATCTATCATTCAATGTTACGCACCAACTGAAGTATCAGACCCTGTTGTAAAAGAAGAATTTTATAGCAGTCTTACGAGTGTTTTATCCACAATACATCGTGGGGATATCTTAATCCTCATGGGTGATTTTAACGCACAACTTGGGTGTGATAATATTGGTTACGAGCGTGTAATGGGGAGGCATGGTTGTGGAAGTATGAACGAAAATGGAGAGCTATTCACAGAACTATGTGAAAATAACAACTTGGTAATAGGGGGGACACTATTTCCTCATAAGAATGTACACAAAGTGACATGGGTCTCCCCTGATCATAGAACCGAGAATCAAATAGATCACATAGCCATTAGTAAGACCTGGCGCGGATCTCTGCTGGATGTTCGCAATAAACGTGGGGCAGATATATCTAGTGATCACCATCTAGTTATTGCGAAGATTCGACTAAAAGTGGCAGCCATAAAGAAAGACAAAAATTGCAACATACAGAAGAGATTCGATGTGAGAAAACTACAACGGCCTTCGATATGCAGACAGTTCTCTGAGGCACTGCAAAATTCTGCCGAAATTCTACGAGAATCTAACAACACAGGGTGGGATGCAGCTAGAGACTTATTTTTAACAACTGCGGAACGCAATATCGGCTTTACTGTTACCAAAAGAAAGGAATGGATTTCTGACTTTACCTGGAATCTGATTCAGTGTAGAAAAGAAATCAAGGCAGAACTGCAGGCAAGGCAGAACTGCAGTCGAAATACTCTGAGATGGATCAGAAGGTCAAGAAAAGTGCCCGGAATGACAAGAGGCGTTGGTTCAACCAACTAGCTCTTAATGCACAAGCGGCTGCTGACACAAATCGTACTAGAGACCTGTATAAAATCGTAAAACAGATGACAAACAAAACCCTCAACGTCACAAAACCTTTGAAAAATGATCAAGGCATCCTTACCTCTTCAAAACAAGAACAACTTGCAATTTGGGAAAAGCATTACGCTAATATGCTTTCAATCCCCCCAACACCAGTGTCGAAAATTTGTAAATGTCAGCAACATGTAGAAAGACACGACATCCCCACCTACTCCCCAAATTTGGAGGAAATTGTAATGGCCATTAAAGCCCTCAAAAACCACAAAGCACCTGGCCCAGATAACATCCCACCAGAATTATTAAAGGCAGACCCAAGCACAAGCGCCAAAATTTTACACCCCATCATCGATAGGTTTTGGCTATCAGAATCACTACCAGAAGATACTAAAGAGGGTACTATAATTAACCTTCCCAAAAAAGGGGATTTGTCCAATTGTAAAAACTGGCGAGGTATAACTTTACTTTGCATAATTAACAAAATTTGCTCCCACATAATTAGTAAACGACTAGTTAATGCTCTTGACCCCCATTTAAGAAGAGAACAAGCCGGTTTTCGCCCCCAGCGTTCTTGTATAGATCACGTAAATACAGTACGCGTAATAGTTGAGCAATCTGTGGAATGGCGTTCTCCTCTCTATCTTACATTCATTGATTTTGAAAAGGCATTTGATAAATTACAACACCAGGCTATATGGAACGCGTTAGAATGTAAGGGAGTGCCTTACAAAATTATAAATTTAGTCAAGGCGATGTACCATGGTGCAAGCTGTCGCATTAAATGTGACCAAAACTTGAGCAATAAGATCTCCGTAATGACTGGTGTCAGGCAAGGGTGTGTACTCTCACCTCTTTTATTCAACATTGTATTAGACAACATATTAAACAACGCGACACCAAGAAACACCGGCATCACATGGGGTCTCCATGGAAGATTAGATGATTTAGATTATGCTGACGACATTTGTCTTTTTGCCCATAGAAGCTCACATATGTCATCTAAACTCCAGGAATTGTGCAATGTCGCAGCCGAATGCGGGTTAAAGATTAACGTTAATAAAACGAAAACCATGAACATCAACACGGTGACGAATAGGCCATTTACTCTGTACGGCGTAGCTTTAGAATCCGTTTCCTCCTTCATGTACCTTGGAAGTATTATCTCCAGCAGTGGTGGTTCTAGTGAAGATATAAAGGCACGTATAAATAAGGCTAAGGCTGCCTTCGGTGTTCTCTCTTCGGTTTGGCATTCTACATCCATATCCAGAGACACAAAAATAAAAATCTTCAATGCCAACGTAAAGCCTGTCCTTCTGTACGCATGTGAGACATGGAATCCATCTCACCGCGAATTGCAAACAATGCAAGCATTTGTAAATCGTTGCCTCCGTAGAATTCTTCGTATATTCTGGCCTAATACTATCACAAATAGTGAACTGTGGGTAAGGACGCGACAGACAACGATTTCTACGGAAATAAAGCGTCGTAAATGGTCCTGGTTGGGACACATCCTACGAAAATCAACAGATGATATTACAAGGCAAGGTATAGAGTGGACACCCCAAGGAAGTCGAAGGAGGGGCCGACCATCCAAAACATGGCGCAGATTAGTGGAGTTGGAAGCTGCGGATGTTGGTGCAACATGGAGTGAAATTAAATGCATCGCTATCGACAAACCCAGATGGAAAACTTTTGTTGAGGCCCTATGCTCCTAAAAGGAACAACGGGACTATATATATATATATATATTCAACCCTAGAAAAGGAAAAACAACTGTCTTATTATTTAAGGTTTTGAGGGTCCTTGAATAGACCCTGGACGCGACTAGCTACCCCAGCCGCAAGACAAAACACTCGTTACAACTTTGTATGGAGGGTGTCACGCCAACTGATCTGATCGCGCCCATTTTTGTCCGACTACTCACGTTAATAACTCATAAACTATTACAGTACTCCACTTACATATATAACATTAAATATTTTCTTTGTATGGGGGTGCCACGTCCACTTATCTGATTCTGCCAATTTCTTTTCTGTGTACTAAAATTGATAACTTGTAAACTAACCCAAAGTCCCAAGGCTTTTACTGTTATAGTACTCCAGTTATATGATATTAAATATTTACTTTATACGGGGGTGCCACGCCCACTGGTCCGATCCCTCTCATTTTTGCCTCTAGTCTTCAAATTAGTTTAATATGTACATGTACAGAAAGAACCCTTGGTACTCCAGATATTATATGTTAAAATTAGATGTTAACTATTCACTCTATATAGGCGGTGCCACGCCCACTTGAAAAATCCAAAGAAATATAGCCTATTATTCCTTCCGGATAGACAGTTACATACTGTAGAAATTTCAAGCCGATCTGTCCAGTGGTGCAGTCTCCTATAAACTACAAACAAACAAACATACTAAACTCTATTTTTTTGTATATAAGATGGTGAAAAAATATAGAAGAAATTAAAAATTTTCAACATGTTCGCAATTTTGAGGTACTAGATTCGAATTTTTCGGGATAGTTTGTTTTACACTTTTTTTCTCCTAGTCTAGCTAGAAATATGCGGAAGACTGGAAAAGAAAATTCCAATTGGTTTCCGAGATATAGCCGTGAGAAAAATTGCATGTTCTTTGGAAACATCAAGTTTTAGCCAAAATATGCATGAGGCCATAAAATCTGAACAGCAGCTAAACTCAAATGGGGTTTTGTTAATTTCGGTAAGTACTTCAAAAACGGGACACGAGGAGTTTGCATTTTATATGTTGCACTGTGTTATTGTAAATTTCAGCAAGATATTGAATCATAAGACAATAGACTTAAGAAACAAACCTATTTGTTGGTTAGATCTAACAAAATGCTAAATATGCATTAAGTCTTATTTTTAAGCACTAATTCAATATAAATTTGATAATACTTAAAAAATCTAAACTAAATAGAAAATTTTATTTTCAAACATATGTATGGATCATGTCCTACAAATGAAAGTAAATATAAAATTAGTAAAATCCATTTTTTTTTGTCTTAAACTTAGAATGTTATTCCACTTACTGAATATTTTAATGACTAACATACAAAGAACACTGAATTGTTGTGACAACCGAATTTATTACGGGTCATTCTATTCACTTGCACTAACTGAATTTAAATACTATTCCCAAGCACAGAAGAAAGAAAATAACTGAACAGTTTCTAAACTCCGCTCAAAAACGATTGGTAAAAATATTTAACAACTGAATGTTCAATCGTTGCACTTGTTTTTTTTTTCATGATTTTAAAGATATTTTAAATTTTTCTACCAATTTTCCGTTGAAAATATATTTAAATGAAATATAATAAATAAATTGAACGTGAGAAAACGCCTTTAGGAATTAAATGGAGCATAACATTTTCATCACATTTCATAAGTCATATGAAAGAAAAAAAAAAAAAAACAACCGGCAGACAGGGCGTTTATAACATCAACTCTTTTGCGATTGCTCACGGTGCAAGAAGAGCAAGTTAAGTAAATTATGGATCATTTTATATGCGTAAAAATAAGGGTGTGGTTGTCGTAGTTCCTATCCGTGCTACGAGTATTAACAACGTTTTCTCTAAAGAAAACCTCATTTGAATTTAATCATTATCGTTACACAAATACACTTTATACCACTATAAGATGGTTATTTTACCATGTTATATTTTATACTCACATAAATATATGGAGATTGTTTAGAAAAAGTGCCTAGTCTACCTGCCTCACATATAAAAAGTTCAATTTGGTTTCCATGTCTGGGAAATTATTGATAATTGTATAAAATGTTTTATTGGCAATCATTGTCAATTAATGGTACACTTGTTTCTATGTAGAGTCTTCTGATTATCTTTGTTTCTTCTTCTAAGCGATTTGCATAAATTTTAATTTTCTTTCTAACGAAAATAGAGTCGTGCATTGCGGTATTGTGTGTAACATAATCCCAGGTTTTATGTGTGAGTAAACCTTTTTCTTCTTCTAAGTTTAATTTGAAATAAATTTATAGCAAAAAAGGGTGACAATATTTAATTGTTATTTACTTTTAATTTTTATTTAATTTAAATTGTATTTTTGTGGTTCTAAAATTAATTTGAATTTGTTTATATTTGAAATCAATCAAACAATAATGTAATATTATACTTTACTTTAGTTTTTATTTTATATGGGACTAAATTAAAATACAAATAAATTTTTTATTTAGTTTGTATAGTTTGAATAATCGAGATCACTACTTAGGTCTTTTGCTTTAAGCATTCTAGCATTGTTTGTGTTAAGGGCTACCAAAATTTTTTTAAAAAGGTAATTTTTTTTAAAGTAACTTTTCTTAAAAAAAAAAACATTTTCTTAAAAAATTGCCTTTTCTTAAAAAGTACATTTCTTTAAAAACATACCTTAACTGAAAATTAGCTTTTCTTAAAAAAACCTTTTCTTAAGAAGTACTTTTTCTTAAAAATTATTTTTTCTTAAATAAATATTTTCTAAAAAAATATATTTTCTTAAAAAGTAGATTTTCTTAAAAAGTAACATTTCTTAAAAGTAAATTTTCTTAAAAAGTAAGTTTTCTTACAAAATACCTTTTTTAAAAAAGTACGTAAAAGTATATTTTTTTTTAAAAAGTACCTTCTCTTAAAAAGTAACTTTTCTTAAAACGTACCTTTTCTAAAAAAGTATATTTGCTTAAAAAGTACATTTTCTTAAAAAGTACCTTTTCCTAAAAAATTAACACTTCCTGAAAAAGTACATTTTCTTAAAAAAATAAAATTTTTTAAAAGTACATGTTCTTAAAAAGTACCTGCCGTAAAAAAGTATTTTTTTAAAGTACGTTTTCTTAAAAAAGTACGTTTCCTTTAAAAATTAAATTTAAAAAAAAAATTTAGTTTTCTACAAAAAGTACATTTACTTAAAAAGCGAAAAAGTGCCTTGTCTTAAATTTCTTTAAAAAGTGCCCTTTGGTGCAGTTTACACGATGGTGACATCATCGAACCTTATTTCTTCAAATATGAAGCCGAAGCTCGCGTTATGGGAAATGGAAATTATTTTTTTGTGTTTTTTTTTTTACAAATTCAAGTTCATTCGGGCTTAAAAACTCCCTTTACTTGTATGTACTGATTACTCTTAACATTTATAGTTTTCGAATTATGAGACATCGACTTTGTGCTGTACAACATTTTAGTGACAAGCTTCGTAACCATTGTGTTCTACATGCAAAAACAACATGCATATAGAAAAAAACGGAGCAAAAATACGAAATAAAAAAAAAAAATTTATTTTGTTAGATTTAGTCATTTTCCAGACATATTGCAATTACTGCAAATTTTAATTTTGTTTAAATGGTGCGTGGTAAAGAAGAAGAAAGCATATATTTCAAAAATTCATAACTGCACTGTATTCTTAATCGGACCGGTTTCTGGCATTCATTTCAGCCTTCATCAGCGATTTTTATTGAACATTGTGATAATTGTTATGTTTTAATTGAATAGATTGTTTCTATATGAAAATTTTTTCTACTTAGGGCGGCCGTGAGGTTTTGAACCATGAACCTTCACATACACTCGTACTTGCACTTTTTGGTCAGCGCTTTAACACACTCACCTAAAGTCTATATGCAAGTCTAAATAAAGTTTGTATTTATTTTTTGTTTCATAGATTTTTTTTTTGTTATTTCACATTGCACTGGGTAAATGAAATGAAACAAAGAGGAAAAGAAAAGAAAAACAACAATACGCAAAAGCCGTTAGTTTTTAATGTGGTACTTGTTGTGTTGTTAAATATGATAGTTGCAATTAACTTTCAGTTAGAAATTACTGGTTTTTAAATATTTCTTTGTTATAATTTGCTCCATTTTGCCGAAAGTGATCGCTGTGTTAAAATATAAAATTTCTCGCGGAAAAATTTGTTTATTATTATTTATAATACTTAAATTCATTTGGCGAACAATGTGTAAGGCGAATAACCGCACATCCTATAAGAATATCTAAAAACAAAATTTATTTATATAACTATAGCTGACTTTGACTCTGACGATTTAATTAATGATCAGGATGTCGTCATTTTAAATAGTTCAGAGCACTTCTCAAAGCAGTATATGCGTAATCTCGGATTTTTTGTGCCAAAAAAGATCAATTCAACCGTTGTGTATTATTTCGAAAGCACAAAGAATCCAATACTTTGGATGAAGACTTAAAAAAAATTATGAAGAACATTGCCGTGAAAAAATGAATTGCAAATCTGAGGACACCTTAGTAATTTGTTTCGACTTACAAAGTGTTTATACCCTATACCACTATGTGGTTTGGGTATAATGACTTTGTGCTGCTGTCTGTAACAACCAAAAATATTTGACCTAGACCCATGTTTACCGATCGAATCAGAATCACTTTCTGAGTTGATTTAACAATGTCCGTCCGTCCGTCCGTCCGTCTGTGTGTCCATGTAAAGCTTGTAATCAAACTGCAGGTCGCAAATATGAATATATTTTGACGAAATTTGGTATATAAGCTTTTATCGGCCATGGGATGAACGCTATTGAAATTGGTGAGAATCGGTCCATGTTCAGACCTAGCCCCCATACAAATTACCCATATGAAATCGACATAAATTGCCATAAGATCCAAATTTCATATAGATCTTACTCAAATTGGGTTTTATATGCATTCATTACGTCCATTTATGAGTAGTCCAAAAATGATCCCTTTGGCCCCATATAGAGCTGCTTCCCGATCTTCACTTAAATCTATTAAAAAACAAAAATATTGCACTGATTCTTCTCAGATTTTGTTTGTATATATTTTTGCAAAATACAAGAGACTTTACAAAACATGATCAGGATCGGTCCATTTTTGGACCTAGTTCCCATATAGATATAGCATCCGATATGAACTTTTTCATATCTGCAGCCAAAAAAATTAATAAAAATCAGACTCAAATTTGGTTTTTGCTTATTTTCTATGTCCAGTTAGTTGGGCCTAAGAGATAGGGCATGGTATAGGGTATCATATAGTCGGTCTAGACCGACTATAATTTTCTTACTTGTTTTACATTACCAAAGAGGCTTTCGTCTATTTATTATTACTAGCCGATTCCAGCGCTCGAAATTCGGGTGGAATTTCTAGGCAGCTTTATGTTTCAACTTAGCCGCGAATTCACAAAGCAACACATTTATGGTTTATTATTATTGTGAATGAAGATAACAAAGTCATTAACAAACACATACATATGTATAATTTTATGTATGTGTTAGTAGCAACTTTAAATGCAATTTACTGAAAATAAAGGAAAAAATTTAAAAATCTGTAAATCTGGCGAACCGCTAAAAATAAATACCTTTCAAATAATATGCGTTTGGTCAAAATCGGGATAAAACGGTAGAACAAAACATCGGTCACAAAAAATCGCCTAGCCTATTAATTTATTATTATAAGAGAAAGCTTTCCGTTTTCAATATGAGGGCAACGGTGTGTTCGCAAAACAAAAAAATAATCAAATATAACTTACTGCTCTATTTGGAACGAGGTACACAGCGGTCATTCAGGCAATGACATAGCCAGTGCTGTCGGAAAAAGTTTACAGCAAATAGTTAAGGACTTTAAGAATGTTCAGCATTTCATCTTGTGGGGCGATCGCTGTGTGCCTCAAAATAAAAATCAAATTTTCTCAACGGCTCTTGTGCAATTCATGCACCGCCCAAAAGCATTCAAACAATAACCCACAAATTTTCTGAACCTAGTCATTCCCAAATTCAAGAAGTAGATGCCGTGCATAGTGCCATTGACCGACATTTAAAATTTGGAGAAATCCACGGCCCCTTAGATTTAGTTGAATAATAAACAACTTGTAAATCACCAGAAGTTAAGCTTATTGTGCTACAAATGACAACTGAAGACTGTCATGTGTATTCATTAAAATCAAAAAAACATGATTTTCAAAATGTCCCTTTTGCACGTGTTAAATCGTTGCAATATGAAAAAAGTAAGCTATTCACAATATCCTATGAAACATCATTATGGCAGAAAGAATTTGCAAAAATTAATATTAAACAAGTAAGAAAATTATAGTCGGTCTAGACCGACTATACGATGCCCTATACCATGCGTTTAGAGACCCTATCTCTCAAGCCCAACTAATTGGATATAGAAAATAAGCATAAACCAAATTAGAGTGGCATTTTTATTAATTTTTTTGGCTGCAGATATGAAAAAGTTCATATCGGATGCTATGTCTATATGAGTACTAGGTCCAAAAATGGACCGATCCTGACCATGGTTGGTAAAGTCTCTTGTATTCTTCGAAAATATATATAAACAACATTTGAGATGAATCAGTGCAATATTTTTGTTTTTTGATAAATTTTAAGGAAGATCGGGAAGCAGCTCTACAAATGGGCCTATGAGTAAGGGTTGTCCCATAGGCATAATTTTTGGACTACTCATTAATGGATTTAATAAACGTATACAAACCCAATTTGAGTAATATCTATATGATAATTTGGATCTTATGGCAATTTATGTCGATTTCATCGGGGTCGTTTGTATGGGGGCTAGGTCTGAACATGGACCGATTTTCACCAATTTCAATAGCGTTCATTCTATGGCCGATAAAAGCTTATATACCAAATTTCATCAAAATATACTCATATTTGCGACCTGCAGTTTGATTATAAAGTTTACATGGACACACAGACGGACGGACACACGGACGGACATCGTTAAATCGAATCAGATAGTGATTCTGATTCGATCGGTATAATAAAAGATGGTCTAGGTCAAAACAGCAGCACAAACTCATTCTACCAAAACCACATAGTGGTATATTATTATTTGAAGAAAATCTTAAGAATTCAGCTCCTAAAAAGATATTATCGGAGAAAATTAATGATGTGAAAAGTTTATATAATATAATAATTTGTTTAATACAATTTAAAATATTGGTACTTTTTGTCTTTAATTTTTTTTTTTTCAACAACCTTGCTTAAATTAAAAATTTTCTAAGGATGAACTTCGTGGAATGGAAGTCAAATAAATTTGATTAGATTTTTTCTTTACTTACTAAGAAATTAACAATATTAATTCTTAACAATATTATATTAAATTATAATATTAAGTTTAAAATTTAGTCAATATTAAATGAAATAAAGTTTTTGTTTGTTTCTGTTGATTTTCATTTCTCATAATAATTTTTTACATTTTGTTCTATATGCTACAGAACAAGAAGAGTTTCGTAAATAAGTGCCATGTCAGTGCCACACATAGAAGTCTTAGATTGTATCTGTTCAATATTAGGGCATCTTCGCTCCTTTTTTTTTCGCTTCGATGCAAGAATTTTTGTGAGCGCTGAAGTAGTATTTGTACATTCCAATACTCCACTGACTCATCTTTAATCCATCTGTCGATGTTCTCGGTTATGTCTTTTCTGGTGAATCCGAATTGAGGATTTCGACCAATGAGGATTTGTTCCTCGTCTTGCCTTTTCATCGGCTTTCTCATTTCCTTCATACCGAATGTGACCTTTTACCCTTATAAGCGTTACCTTATTAAGTTCAGCTAGTTTATTTAAGGCCCTATGGCTTTCGAGCACGGATTTATGGTGATATACTGCCTGGCTATCTGTCATAAGATTTATCTTCATCCTTGTCAGGTTTATTTCCATTAGTTTAGCAGTAGCTGCATTGAGTGCGTATAGTTTCGCTTTAAATATTGTGGATTCATTACATAGGGGGATGTGGAGTTTGCATCTTGGTCCGTAAACCCCCGCTCATACTCCTTCTGTTGTTTTGGATCCGTCAGTGTAGATTCCCAATCGAATCTGCTCGGGATATGAACAATTCCAATACAGGATCTATCTGATCAAGTAAAGTTTTTGAAGCCTGCATTAACAACAACATAATAAAAACATGTAAGGAGATAAATTTGATAAATGATAACCAATTCGGTTTCAAACATAAACATTCCACCATTCATGCGATACATCTATTAGTTTCAGACATACAATGGAATTTGAACAAGGCCTTAGTTACAGGGGCTTGTTTGATAGATCTAGAGAAAGCTTTCGATAATATCTGATTCCGGGTTTAGTCTTCAAATTGTTAAACTATGGATTTCCAATGCATTTATTAATGCTGATATATAATATGTTAAGTAATAAATGTTTCCAAGTTTGCAATGGAAAATCAACAAGTTCAAGGAAATTTATTATTGTTAATGGATTACAACAGGGCACGGTAAATGCACCATTCCTTTTCAATATTTTCATACATGACCTTTTGAGCAAGATCCAGAATGTCATCGGGTTTGCTGATGATCTAATAATTTATCACTCTGATAATAAGATACAAAAAATTAACGATAAATTACAAAGATATTTTTATATTATAGAGAAATATACAATAAATTGGCATATGAAAATCAATTTGAACAAATGCGAAACAATACTTTTTCGCCCTCCCGTTGGAAAATGTACTAATGATATAAGACGTAATTGGAAGTCTTTTAGCATAAAATCTGCTAATAATTTTGTTATTCCAAATAAACAAATCGTAAAATACTTGGGTATCAATCTTGATAAATTCCTATACTTTAATGATCATATTAATATTCAGCTAAAGATAGCCAGAAATGCTTACTTTTTGTACAAAAGACTATTTTTATCGCGGTATTTAAAACCTAGAGTTAAATTAATTATGTATCAGTCCTTAATTAGACCCATTTTAACATACGGTTGCCAAATTTGGTATAACATATCCCCATCTTACACGGAGAGATTAAGGTTGTTTGAGAGAAAGTGTTTGAGGAGTTGTACTTCTCTTTATAGATCTGCTAATAGCGACTACAAGAAATATATTTCTAATAAAATTTTATATAAAGAGGCCAAGGTTGGTCGAATTGATAATTTTATAATTCATTTGATAAGAGATCACATTGTGAAATGTACAGAGTATTGGGAAAATAATTTAATTATGGCACCATACTACGTAGATGAGGGATACATATGTAAATCGTTACAACAAGGATACGCTCCACCGGAAGCTTTCCTTTACCTAGATAAATATGGATATATCCAGGATGAAACGGGCATACCTATAATATACCACATTTAGAGAAGGGCCAATATTAAAGCTATTTTAAGCAATCAGTTAACTTCTGAAAATAGTAGATTTGATACAAGTGTTTATTCCGAAGATAAACATATGATACCAAATATTAATACTAAAAAATATTGGTGGCTATCGAATTAGTTCCAATCAGCTTATTGCTGTTTTTTTTTTATCTCTTGACCAATTCTTTTCCATTCTAAATATAAAAGTAAGGTTTTTTCCAATTTTTTCTTACATAACATTCATAATTATCACATACATGTAAATATCACAATTAAGATTATTAAAAATATATTTAGTTTTATAAATATTATACTTGAGAACTCGCATAAGGGTCTTTGTATTGTACATTATTTTCAAACTATTTGTTTATTTATAGTTAATAAGATAAATTAGTAAATAAAATAAACTTAAATAAAAAAAAAAATTAAAAAAAAAAAAAAAAAATCTATCTGATCACTACTTAAGTTTACTTTTGGTACTTTTGGCTTTATAAAGGACCTTCAGGTGTCCTGTATGATCGCCTTCATTAAATTTGTATAGTCTCTACATGTCAATACCCTGTTTAAAAGCTTCTCCTTGAACTAATAAGTGCAACAGAGTGAGATTTAGGATAACCTCGATAGCTGCCTTAGGAGCTCTTGTGATGTTAAAACATGCTAATCTCTGTATTTTGGTTAATTTTCAGGCTGGTTTGTCTTCTGCCACTATACAACTGACCATATAATATACCCAGAAGGATCATTTGTTTATATATCCACAATGTCATTTTAAGGCTTAGACCCCACGATCTACCTAGTAGTTGTTTACTGGCCCATATTGACTTTATAGCCTTATTTATTATCGAATCTAAATGGTTCCAGGTGAGTCTTCTAATCAAGTATGATACCCAGATATTTTACCTCCTCCTTGAATTAAACCTCCGTGTTCCTTTTATAAAGTAAGGGAATACATAGGTTCCTTTTTCTAGTGGACGGGATAATTGTTATTTTATTGGGATTCGCATGATTCCATCTGCGCACGATTCTCATGTAAGCCATAGAGCTTCTTGCATATGTTCCCAATTTGTCTGGTAATGTGCTCCACCTACAAACACTGTGATGTCATCTGCATAACCCACAGTGGTAAAACCATTATCATTTAGTTTTACAATGAGGTCATCACTTAGAATTGACCATAATAATGGGAAAGTACACCCCCCTGAGGGCATCCTTTTATAATGCTAATACTTCTCTCCTCATTTCCAAGATTAGCTATTATTCTTCTCCTAGAGAGCACCTTTTTTATCCACCCTGTCACAATTGGATCCGAGTCCAATCTGATCAGCGCTCCTTTCATAGATTGAAATATGGCAGTGTTAAAAGCTCCTTCTATGTCCATAAAAGAACATAACTCTAGTGTTTTTTCAATCATTGAAGTTACTTTGTGGACAGCTGAGATCGTTGATTTACGCTTTTGATAGGCAAATCGAGGAATATGTAATGGTCTACTTTTCAGAAGTTCATTGCGAATATAGAGATCGATCAGTTTCTCCATAACCTTCAGCATCAAGGATTCTAAGTTTATATTAAACAAGAAACAATAACTGCACTATTTTGGTTTATTTTAAAATTTTTTCATATTTTCATCAAAGTAATCATTTGCATATTGAAAATTTATGGTAAAAAGGCAATAACATTAGGAAAGTGGTATTCAAAAAACCTCAGTCTTTGAATGGGAAATATATAAAGACTTTTGTCTTTGTTTTTTAGAATTAATAATTAAAAATTTGTTTATCATCTTTTTTCTTTGGCGAATAATTACACTTTGTTGCTTAAGTCTTTTGTTTTTATGAAACATTTACAAAATTAGGAAATTCCTACCTTACTTCAATTTTGTCTTTGCCCTCAGTAAATCCTTCAAAAATTACAATTATGGTTTGTTTCTTAAGTCTTCTGTTTAGTAGAGAAAATAATTAATAAAATTGCAAGTATCTTATTTGATTTGAAAAATTATCTTTGTTTCCCAAAAAATCTAATTTAACACATTTTATTTGTTGTCGAATTTTCTTCATCTCTATGTCTTTTTCACATTTCTCCACATATTAAATGAAAATTTATTACAACATATTTGCCGGCATTTAAACATGGCATCCCATCGTGTCAAATGTATATGCACTGACACTGTTCCTGCCAAACAGTGGGGGGGCAGATAAGTCGAATTTAACATAAGTTTGTTAAAATGAAAGTAGTATGAACCCATGGCAAATACTCGTATGCATGCAAGAGTTTTAGTTTTTTTTTTTTTTTTTTTGAAACCGAAGCAAATCAAAAATAATGTTTGTTTGTTTATTAACGCAGTGTGTTTTAATTTGTTATCGTTAGCACAGGTAACTTTTCATTATAACAAATACATATTTGTTTACAAGTCTGCTGTCAATTCTATAAATTTTCAAATCAATAACGTGTGTTTAATATTCTTTGCTAAGATGCGTATATCCATTTATAAGCCTTGGAATTATAATATAGTTGTTCTCTAATTCACAAAGACATTTCACGATATCTGTCCTTTTTTCTTCAAATCTCTTGTTCTGTATATCAAATTCATATTTATGACCACCATCATGTTGATTATATTAAAAAAAAAAATAAATAAATAAAATAAACTTAGTTCAATGCCTTATCAAGTTCCAAAAACTCTGTAGCGATTTTCAGCAACAGCTTCAATACATATTTCGTTTCACAAAATTACTTAATTTTCTGCATTGAACTTTATGTGTCGACAAAGAAATTATTTTATTATGATGGTGGTCCAAAGCTTGTAATTGGCAAAAAATCAAAAATAAACACACTTTAGCTCATTAACACTTGGCACACCAAGAAGACAAACATATTTCGAATGGACAGACAGAAAAGATTATCACAAAAACTTAAACAGTAAATTGAGTAGAACACACGCATAGGTTCTCACGACTAGTGGATGATGAGGGCGACATTGAGAATGACTGGATGAGATGATCATCAGATCAATTAATATTGAAGACAAAACAAATGGAATACAAAGATTATAACTAAAGGATTTTAGTTTGTATTAAAAGGATTATAAAATAAACAAACAAAAGTAAGTATAAGAGTACAAATGTGTGTCTGCCATAAAAAAAAGGGATGGCAAAAATTATATGCGCCAACACTCAAAGTTACTTCAGTACGAGTATGATATAAAGTTAAGATCTTAATGGTGTAGCAAAACAAACGCACAAACTTATAATCGGTAATCGTACTTGTGGAATATCACGATTTTGTTGTGCCAATCTTCAGGCGGAAGAGCATAGAAGACCTTGCCCTTGGTTAATAATAATAACACAAAATTTCACATTGACCATGTAAACACACCATGGATATTTTCCCCTGGTTTTTAGTCATCATTGATCAGTGATCTTTAAAAAGTATCAGTATTTCTTTTTTCATCTTTTATTTGTTGTGTTGTTGTGTTCAGTTAAAAGACAATGAAATCAAATCATTTGCCATCATTTAAGATACGAAAAAGATGCACTTGTGTCTGCCTGTTTTTCTTTTGGCCAACAATCTTGACTTTCCAGATGTGTGCAAAATGAATGATCGCGATAAGCTCGAGTTTTTTTGTGAATATTTCAAAGGGTACATTTTTTGTATGTTATGATGTTCTTAATTATGGGTTATTACAACATTTGTTGACTTTAAACGTATAAATCCAAAAGAAAAAAAAAATAAAATAAAACCAATATAAAGATTCTTATGGCACAAAACGAACAAAGACACCCTAAGGAAATAAACTCGTTTATGTTTAGATCCATATGTTTTGAGAGGTATTTTTTTTTCTCAAAACATAACTTTTATGATAAAAGATACTTTTTATTGAAAAGATACATTTTTATAAAAGATACTTTTGTAAAATATAATTTTTATAGAAAGTACTTTCTTATAAAAAATATTTTTTTATAAAAAGCACTTTTGATAAAAGGAACTTATTTATAAAACGCTATTTTTTCTAAAAAGTGATTTTTTATACAAGGTACTTTTTAAGAAATTTACATTTTTATAAATGATATTTTTTTTTAAAGGTACTTTTTTATGAAAGGTACTTTTTGATAAAAGCGGTTTTTTTTTATGAAATGGACTTTTTTAAAAAAGATACTTAATAAAAGGAATTTTTCATAAAAGGTACTTTTTTATGAAGGTACTATTTTATGAGAGGTACTTTTTTTATTAAAGCTCTTTTGATAAAAAGGCCCTTTTTTATAAAATGGATTTTTTAAAAATGATACACTTTTGTTAAGGTACTGTTTTATAAAAAGGTACCTTTTTTATAAAAGTCACTATTCATAAAATGTATTTTTTATAAAAAGGTACTTTTTTATAACAGGTACTTTAAAAAAAATACTTTTTTTATAAAAGCAACTTTTTATAAAAGGTACTTTTTTATAGAAGATACTTTTTATAAAAAGTAGTTTTTTTTTATAAAAGTCACTATTCCTAAAATGTATTTTTTATAAACGGTAATTTTTTTAAAGGAGTACTTTTTTATAACAAGTACTGTTTTACAAAAAATACCTTTTTATAAAAGGTACTTTTTTATAAAAGGTGTTTTTTTATAAAAGGTAGTTTTTTATAAAAGTTACTTTTTTATAGAAGTCACTTTTTTTTATAAAAGTTACTTTTTTTAACGAATACTTTTTTATAACAAGTACTTTTTTTTTACAAAAAATACTTTTTTATAAAAGGTGCTTTTTTATAAAAGGTCCTTTTTTATAAAAGGTACTTTTTTATAAAAGGTACTTTTTATTAAAAGCTATAAAAGGTACTTTTTTATAGAATGTAATTTTATAAAAGGTACTTTTTTTATAAAGGTACTTTTTTATAAAGGTACTTTTTTATAAAGGTACTTTTTTTATAAAAGATACTTGTTTATAAAAGATGCTTGCTTGTAAAAGATGCTTGCTTATAAAAGGTAATTTTTTATAAAAAGTACTTATTTTTATAAAAGTTACTTTTTTATAAAAAGTATTTTTTATAAAAGATACTATTTTATAAATGGTAATTTTAATAAAAAGTAAATGTTTTAAAATGTAATTTTTTTTAAAGGTACTTTTTATAGAAGATCCTTTTTATAAAAGGTGCTTTTTTATAAAAGCTATTTTTATTAAAGGTACTTTTTTATAAAAGCTTTTTTTATAAAAGGTACTTTTTTATAAAATGTTATATTATAAAGATACTTTTTTTTATAAAGCTACTTTTTTATAAAAAGGTAATTTTTTTATAAAAGGTACTTTTTTATAAAAGGAACATTTCATAAAAGGTACTTTTTATAAAAGATATTTTTTATTACAGGTACTTTTTGTGCTGCTGTTTGTAACAACCAAAAATATTTGACCTAGACCCATCTTTAATTATACCGATCGAATCAGAATCACTTTTTGAGTTGATTTAACAATGTCCGTCCGTCCGTCCGTCTGTGTGTCCATGTAAACCTTGTAATCAAACTGCAGGTCGCAAATATGAATATATTTTGAAGAAATTTGGTACATAAGCTTTCAGCGGCCATGGGATGAACGCTGTTGAAATTGGTGAGAATCGGTCCATGTTCAGACCTAGCCCCCATACAAATTACCCCTATGAAATCGACATAAATTGCCATAAGATCCAAATTGTCATATAGATCTTACTCAAATTGGGTTTGTATGCGTTCATTACATCCATTAATGAGTAGTCCAAAAATGATCCCTTTGGCCCCATATAGACTGCTTCCCGATCTTCACTTAAATCTATTAAAAACAAAAATATTGCACTGATTCTTCTCAAATTTTGTTTGTATATATTTTTGCAAAATACAAGAGACTTTACCAAACATGATCAGGATTGGTCCATTTTTGGAAATAGTCCCCATATAGATATAGCATCCGACATGAACTTTTTCATATCTGCAGCCAAAAAAATTAATAAAAATCCCACTCAAATTTGGTTTTTGCTTATTTTCTATGTCCAGTTAGTTGGGCCTAAGAGATAGGGTTTCTAAACGCTTGGTATAGGGTATCGTATAGTCGGTCTAGACCGACTATAATTTTCTTACTTGTTTATAAATGATACTATTTTATAAAAGGTAATTTTAATAAAAGGTAATGTTTTAAAAGAGGTATTTTTTTCTAAAATTTAATTTTTTTTGAAGGTACTTTTTATAGAAGATCCTTTTTTATAATAGGTGCTTTTTTATAGAAGCTACGTTTATAAAAAAACTTTTTTCATTAAAGGTACTTTTATAAAAATTCTTGTTTTATAAAGATACTTTTATAAAAATTCTTCTATAAAAAGAACTATTTATAAAAGAGTACTTTTTTATAAAAGGTTCTGTTTTATAAAAGGGTATTTTTTATAAAAGGTCCTTTTTTATAAAAGGTACTTTTTTATAAAAGGTACTTTTTTTTATAAAAGGTACTTTTTTTATAAATGGTACTTTTTTTATAAAAGGTACTTTTTTATAAAAGGTACTTTTTTATAAAAGGTACTTTTTTATAAAAGGTACTTTTTTATAAAAGGTACTTTTTTATAAAAGGTACTTTTTTATAAAAGGTACTTTTTTATAAAAGGTACTTTTTTATAAAAGGTACTTTTTTATAAAAGGTACTTTTTTATAAAAGCTACTTTTTTATAAAAGGTATAAAAGCTATTTTTTTATAAAATGTAATTTTAAAAAAGGTACTTTTTATAAAAGATAATTTTTTTTATAAAAGGTAGTTTTTATAAAAGGTACTTTTTTTATAAAAGGTAATTTTTTTTATAAAATGTAGTTTTTTATAAAAGGTACTTTTTTATAAAAGGTACTTTTTTATAAAAGGTATTTTCTTTATAAATGGTACTTTTTTTTATAAAAGGTACTTTTTATTAAAGGTGTGTAACGACAAAATCAAAGCCGTTGTAATATTCTTTAAATTATGTATTTTTTTTATTATATCTTTGTAATGAATTTTTGAAAATAGAGTACTACTACTACTACTACTACTACTACTACTACTACTACTACTACTACTACTAATACTAATACTACTACTAAAAGGTACTTTTTTATAAAATACTATTTTATTTTATAAAATGTACTTTTTATAGAAGGTAGTTTTTTATAAATGCAATTTTAATAAAAAGCAATGTTTTAGAATAGGCAGTATTTTGTAAAATTTAATTTTTTAAAAAGTTACTTTTTATAGAAGATCCTTTTTATAAAATGTACTTTTTTATAAAATGTACTTTTTTATAAAATGTACTTTTAAAAAAATTTTTTGTATAGGCTCCTTTTTTATATAAAATATTTGTTTAAAAATAATTTTTTGGACAAGATACTTTTGAAAGGTACTTTTTTTTATCAAAGGTACTGTTTTATAAAATGTATTTTTTTTATAAAACGTATTTTTATAAATGGTCCTTTTTATAAAGAGTAATAAAGGGTACTTTTTATAATTTTTTCTAAAATATACTTTTTTATTAAACGTACTTTTTTTAAACTCTAGTTTTTATATGTATAAAGGTAGTTGCTTATTAAAGGTACATTTTTATAAAAGGTAATGTTTTATAAAAGGTAATGTTTTATAAAAGGTAATGTTTTATAAAAGGTAATGTTTTATAAGGGGTACTTCTAGAAGATCCTTTTTTCTTAAATGTACTTTTTATAAAAGGTATTTTTTTAATAAACAGTACTTTTTAATGAAAGGTATTTTTTATAAAAAGTACTTTTTTATAAAAGGTACTTTTTTATAAAACGTACTTTTTTATAAAAAACTACCTTTTAAAAAAGGACCTTTTATAAAAAAGTACCTTTTATAAAAGGTAGTTTTTTATAAAAAGTACTAAAAGTTACTTGGAAGTACTTTTTTATAAAAGTTATGTTTTGCTATAAAAAGTACTTTTAAAAAAGGTACTTTTGTGTAAAATGTTCTTTTTATATAGAAGGTACTTCGTGATATCAAGTGTATGCATTAGACTTAAAATATTTTATATAAAAAGCACTTTGCCGCACTCAAGTTTATGCTCTGACAAACAGCTTAACAAATTTAATATACCAAGCAAAAACTGTGCATTAACCAAAAATGCGTATGGCACTCTGCAGTGCAATAAGCTTTGT